>OZ057399.1:73493683-73958778 GCA_964056695.1 Melieria picta | reverse complement strand
CCACTTTCTTTGTAATATTCCAATTGCCTCTTTTTTGTTCTCTCATGTATTCCCGTTGTCTGTCTCTTGTCTCACGCTCACACATCTTTTTGTTGTCTGTCTCTTGCCTTACGTTTTTCAGCCTTTTCATTATATATTTTTATTCATTGTCTTTATTCTTTTTCACTTAAGTTTCTTTAATTTTCCTCCATTGCTTTTTTCTCATCGTACTATCCTTATTTAGCTTCATATCCTTTTCATCTCACACATCTTTTTGTCGTCTGTCTCTTGCCTTACGTTTTTCACCCTTTTCATTATCTATTTTTATTCATTGTCTTTATTCTTTTTCACTTAAGTTTCTTTAATTTTCCTCCATTGCTTTTTTCTCACCGTACTATCCTTATTTAGCTTCATATCCTTTTCATCTCACACATCTTTTTGTTGTCTGTCTCTTGCCTTACGTTTTCAACTCTTTTCACTGTCTATTTTTATTCATTGTCTCTATTCTTTTTTCATTTAAATTTCATTAATTTTCCTCCATTGATTTTTTTCTCACCCTATTATCTTTTTTAGCTTCACATCCTTTTCATCTCACACATATTTCCGTTGTCTGTCTCTTGTTTCACGTTCTCAACTCTTTTCATTGTCTATTTTTATTCATTGTCTTTCTCCTTTTTTCATTTAAGTTTAATTAATTTTCCTCCATTGCTTTTTTCTCACCGTATTATCCTTTTTAGCTTCCCATTCTTTTAATCTTTCACATATTTTCGTTGTCTGTCTCTTGTCTCAATCCATTTCAATGTATATTTTTATTCATTGTCTTTATTCGTTTTTCATCAAAGTTTCGATTTTGGCTTCTCTCTTTGTTTAACCTTTTCCCCAAAATAATTCTTTTTTCATTTGAAATCATCATTTTTTCAGCTTTTTTTTAGTGTTTCTACCTCTAACATTTTCATGGTTTCGAATTTCTCTTCGTTTTTGGTCACTTTGCTTCGTTTGGCTGTTTTCAGTTTGGTTGTCTCAACTTGTTGCTGTCGTCAGCAACTTCGTCGTCATCATTCGTTTCGTTGCTGTCGTTATTGTCGCCGTCTCCCAACTCGTCGTCATCGTTATTACCTCGTCGTCATCGGCTATGTTTTGTGCCCGTTGCAGTTCACTTTTATCGTTTCGAGATTATTGACATTCGTTCTGAATGGTGTTGTTGTTGTTCTTGTTGCCTTACTCATATTTCAACGCACTCGCACACGTCGCCTCGGGCACTTGTCGCGTATCTCGATGCTCTGTTTTGTGTCTCTACTTAAAACGTGGCTACAACTTTGCCTCCGCTTTGTAAATGGCATTGGCCAATCTTGTTTTAGACCAGATCTCTTCTTTGCCACTTATAGCGCACTGTTTTCTCTACTCCCTTCCTGCTCGCCTCCTCTACCTCTTTGATTTTCCGTATTAAGTATTTCTGGCTTTCCAACAGGTGATGTCAGTGCAATTGCAATGTGCGTTGATCTGTTGCACTGATGCTGAAGTTATTGTTGTTGTTGTTGTTATTATTGCTTTAACACCACTTTAACAGCTCACGCTGTTCTGGTTTAGCAGCAACAGTTCTTTGAGCGTCACGATTGGCCGAATGGCAGCGTCGACTTGTATGCTAATTCAACAGGAAATGTTCGTTGGCGCGCACTGACACGGCCACTGCACCGCACCGCACCTGCCACACCTAATTCTGACACTCGCCTGAGTAATTTATGCTGTTCGAGTATCGATTAGTTAAAGTAGAGAGTTGAAAGAATTTTATAAGCAACCGTACTGGTAAAATGATTGATCATAAAAGTTTTAATTAATTTAATTCTGTAAGAATTTCCAGAAATTTTAAAATCGTTTAGACATTGAGATGGCGTTTGCAGTAATGAATTGATTAGATAATGGAAAATATGAAAGTGTTGTGATTAAGAAATAATAAATAAATATTAAATTTTAAATATTTTTGCTTCAGTGTAAGTGGGTTTTTTTTTAACGAGGAGGGAATCATCGAAAGCCTCAGGTCAGTGCGAGACTTTGAACCGCTAAACCTTCCTCTCGTTCGGACGGTTAACCCTGCCAAGAGCCAAGTTTGTATTATTGTCTTTGCGTGAGTTGGTTCAAGCCGTTGGTTGGCAATTTGATGCTTTGTGTGTTAAGTTGCAAGTGTCAAAGCGTCACAAATAGTTTTATAAAAGAAAGTATTCCTCAAACTCAAACAATGATAACATAAGCCTTTATTTTTTCAAATTTTGTCAAAATGACTAGCAGTCTTCAAATTGTGTTCGGTACAGAAATGATTAGGTTAGATACGGAAGAATTGGTGCGGCACAGATTGCACTTCCAATAGGATACCAAAATGGTCCCATGTGAATAAGTTCTTTTTTTTCACTGTAGCTACCCAACAGTCTCAGTCCGAGGCAAACCAGTTCGAACTTTTAATGAAAAAAATCCAAGATTTCGACTTTCGCTGTGTTAGACAAGTCCTTCAGGAATTTAGACTCAAGGGTACAAAGTCGGCGTTCCTGCAGAGCCGTGAAGTGTTGTCTAGTACAGACATAGTTGTATTGTTTTTTTGTGGCTGTGATTTTGTTAAATGACAAATTTCAGTTATCAAAACTGACGTAATGATATATAAAAAAAATTTGGTTCTTCTGAGAGGAAAAGTATTTATTATAAAACTCCTAGTTTTTGAGATCAGACTGTGCGATCGATCGAGCAACAGTTTGGTCATTAGATCCATACGATTTTCTTACAACTCGTTTCTCCAACTTAATTTCATTCATAGTTCTAGCTGACTCCAGACAAATAACATAATAACCAGTATGATCTCTGGAATACTGAAATGATATGATCCAGAGTCTTAAACACTGAGTTGGAGAGGACATTTTGATTTTTAAATGGCTTTCAGATATTTTAAAATGATCTTCAGCTATTGCAGATAATATTAAAAAAGTTGGCGTGTATCTGAGACGATCATTTAAAAATGTTTCCAATGAAGTTTATAGCCAAAAATTTGAAAATAAATACACTTCCAATATTTCCATTGGAGTCTTTCAATTGCAATTGTAGGACATAACTTCTCAGTTCCTTAACCCATTAAAACCTGACCCCAGAAAGGCTTGTGCGATTTCCATAAAATTTTACACAATCTTATTAATTGACCTAATCAAGAAAAAAAATCAAGCAAAACATTCATATCATGTTTTTTTTTTGTCATGTTTTTCGCAAACATTACACAAATAAACAAAATCAAACATTTGCGGAAAATAAAATGTGCCAATAAAATATCAGCTGCTTGGATTTTGACATTTTCACGCGTTGCGTTGTATGAAAATTGGCAGTGTTTAGGCCCAACGTTGCATTCGCGCAACACAAAACGTAAAGCATATTTTTTGTTTAAAAAATAAAAAAAAAAATGTTCAAAACTTATTTTTAAATAGTTTAGCATTGCAAAATGCAGCCCACTAAGGGATTTTGATAGGTTTGAAGAATAAGTATTTTTGATTGAATTTCAAAAACTCCCCAAAAAAAACCTTTGACTTTGGATCGAAAAAAACATATGAATATTTAAATAATTTTGAAATTTGAGTATGGCAGAATCTAAAACGATCAATTCTAATCCAATTCTACCCATTTTCAAGTCTTTTGTCTTTATGAATTACTTAATATAGCGAAATTCCCAAACGTTGCGCAAACGCAACGCTCAGGGCTTAATGGGTTAACTGTACGAATGGACTTTCCACGTATGACCATTGGTTTTCAGTTTATGCAAATAAAAAAGATCCAGAACAGAGAAAATTTATGGTCTCAGAATTTAATGATTTTGATGTCATTTGAAAGGTAAAACTCCAACTAAGAAAACCCCAAAAAATCTGTGCAAACAATTAATTAGTGTGTGTGCAAAAGCGGCTCAAAGTTAAAACTTTTTTCACAAAAAAATGTAAACACATATTTTCTGTTTTTTAGTCTATTGAGTAAAAAAGACATGGTTACCAAGAAGTTGCTAAAACTTTCAATATGGATTAAGAAATGATGAGAGCATTTTCGCTTTTAACGTTTTCTCAAAATTTGCAAAGCTGAGGCTTTTATTTCGCTTTTAATTAAAAATATTTTTCTAAATTAAAAATCTGAAAATTGGCAAAATTTAAACAAAAATATCAAAAAGTATGTGAAAGTATGTTCCTGGATTTTTTTTATTTTAAGAAGCATTTTTTCTTTGGCGGATAATGAAATTACATCCTCCGATATCTTCCGATCTCAGAAAATAATTCAATTTGAAAAGTGGTCTAAAAACCTATTTTTCGTCAAAATTTATTTTATTGAAAAAAAAATTGATCAAATTTTATGAAGAACGGACCACTCCTAATTTTGTCCTGCGGTTGTATGAACTCGAATCACTGTGCAGTGGCGCATACAGGACTTCATTTTAGGATTTTTTAACTCAAAACCATTTGAAACCACAGTTTTCACTAGAAATGTGTGTAGTTGGGGAGTTTGAACCCCATGTGAGCGCCATTGCTAATAATTGTCATTACCAAAAATCTAAGCTGAATTCACACAGACTTGTTCCACAGTTCTTTAAACTGTTCCAACTTTAAAATTTGTAATCCAAAAGTTGAAATTTATTTCTTGTATAAATTTGTCCATAATTTCAAAGCCATTTGGCCTTGAAACAAACAACCTGTCGGCAGCTGCTAGCAAAATCTTCACCTGTCGCTTACATACCCGCAATCTTTTTCATATAAATGAACCACACGTTTATCGCATTGCTAAATTTTCGTCGCAAAAAAAATGTAATTTTTCTCTCGCTCTCTGCGGACGCGTCGACCTTGAGCGTCCTTGCGCACAATTTTTTCGTATTATATAGCTTTTTTTGTTGTTGTAGTTGTAATCGCCAGCGTCGCTGTTAATTTTATTGTAATATAATTTGCTGCTCTTAATATGCGTCATGGCGATTTGTTGTTGTTGCTCGCGTTTTGCGCATTTTTTGCCCTTTTAAAGAGCAAAACATTTAGCTTGAATTTTTTTTGGCTCCTTTGCATTGCGTACAGCAAAACTTTATGCGTATTTTGCACTTTTTTGCCGCTTGACTGCAGAAACAAAAAAAAAACAAATCACGCAGTAACTTCTTATTGACACATTGACATTACCGCACCACAACAACAACAACAACAACAACGGCAGCAACAAATTATACTCGTTTCGCAACTGATTAATGACTTTATTTGCCTTTTTAAGAACTTTACTTTAAATACAAAATTGACAACAACAACAACAACAACAACACAAAAAAGCATATAAGCCGCATGTGTGTGCGTGTGTGTTTGAATGTGTTTTTATTGCTGTTGTTGTTGTTGTCGGCGTTGTGCGCTTTGGAAAAAAGAACGTTCAAACGACCTTGAGGCGTCTTGTCAACGACTGTGGTTATGACTGTTGTTGTTGTTATTGTTGTTGTTGCGTTTTATATTTTATAAATCGTAGCAATAACAACAACAACAATGGCAAACAACACCGCCACCACCACCGACGACGACGACCACTTCGACTGCGACATCGACACCGACGCCGACGACAACAACAGCTGCTGTAATTTTCTTATCGTTATTACTATTGCGTATTTTTAGTTGTTGTTGTTGTTGTTCTTATTCCGATTATTTCTGTATTTTTATGGCTAATAATTTTGCCATTGTTGTATGATTGGTGGCATGATTGTTGTTGTATTTTAAATAATTAATAAATATAGGAAACGACCACAAGTTGGCGATTGAGTCGATTGTAGAGGAGAAGAAGAGAAGGGAAAACTTACTTTTAATATAACAACAAAAAAAGTTAAACGCTTTGTAAAGTAAAGCAAAGCAAAGTTGAAGGTGTCTGCTTGTCTGTCAGTTGAATTAGCAGCACCGCGTTGTGCTGTTGCCAAGTGGAGCAACATTTGCACGTATTCAAGGACTTCTCTGGAGCTGAAGGCACAGAGGGGAATTGCTGCTTTGTTATTGGGGGCATTCATAAACTTTAAGACCATTTTTTGGTTTCCAACTTTAAGCAGACAAAGTGGGTTTTTGGGAGTTCAAATGTAAAGTCAAATATCTGTTTGTTCAAATATGATTTCAAATGGCATTGGACTAAAAAGTTGTGTACGAAATTCACCCAAAATGAAATCCTGTTCCGAACACACTTACATTGCTTACATTTTCTCTAATCTTCTTTTCTCACTGTTAACTGAGTTCCTAGAAAACCAAAATTACCGTTGGTTATTATTTTCAGCTCAATGATACAAAGCCTAATACGAAAACTATCAACAATGATACAGTCAACACGTTTATATTTTTTATTACTTTACTTATTTTTATTAAAATGTACTGTAAAATATTCAACTTCGATGCTATTTTTAATGACTTTTACTTTCACATTGAAAGTGTTTGTCAAAGAACCAAAAATAGAGAGACAACTCAGGTGAGAGTTTGTCTTGTTGAAGTTCGTCTCTCTGAGAATTTGTCTATTCCTAATGTTCCGAAGAGGTAATTTTCCATCGGTCCCTTTGTCCTTTTCTACTTGAAAAAAGAAAGAATATTTTTAAAAAGTTATATGCAACTTAAGTTTTTTTTTTGATCATCCACATGCTATGAAATTTCTCTCAGTGTATACTACTTGTATCTCATGTCAAGTTTTCCAGTTTTTATGCAGTGCAAAATTACGTATCTTGCATACAATAAAACAAGTTTTTCTGCAATGAGTTAAAGCGGCAAAAAAGCGCACAGTTGCTAATGTTGCATAATAAATTAACAAATTAATTGAATTCGAAAGAAAAAAATCCGAAAAGCAGTTACTACCAAAATCGTCAGCCTGTCGGTTGGTACCGCTTACAATTTAACATACAATTTATGTTTTTTTCGTTCTGAATACATCGAAAAAAAATGGTTAACTGCATTTCGTTTGCTGATTTATTGTTGTTGTTATGAAATAAATTAAAGTTGCGCGTTTTTTTCGATTTTATTATTCTTCTTCGGCTCATTTGGGTTTGATCATGTTTTTTCATAAATATTAATTATATTGAAAAGCTCTAAGCCTGAGCGCGCTAGATTTAGTGTTTCTAGTTCTGCAAGTGGCGTTTTAAATTTGTTCACATTCGCTTCTATTCAAACCAATACGGGCAGCGCAAGTTTTTTTTTTTGGTAATAAACATTTTGACAGCAACTGCGTGCAAATTAATGCGAGTCGTTTTGCTCGGCAACATGTTGCCGCAACATTGCACTCATTCTTTTGGTATCTAGTTGGCGCTTGTGTTGTGTAGGACGCACCAATTGGCAATTCAACTTGAGCATTATGCATAAATTTTCATATTTTGCATTGACATTTGCTTTATGACATTTGGAGAATATTTAATGTGCGTCAAATTGCTGGCAAGTTGTTGACAAGCCCCTTTGAAATTCCACAAGCGCTGTTTGTGTACGTAAATGAAATATAGATATCAGTTTGTGTTGGTGTACCTTTGAAATTTGAGTCATTTTTTTTGGTAAAAGTGGTTAGCATTAGTCAGCAGCTGAAATCAATAGGCTGGCTCGATGGATACAAATGCGTTAGATGTGTGGAATGTGTTTTTTGTTTCGCGATGTTGAATTTAAAGTTGTCTTATTTTTTTAACACCAGTAAGACCGCAAGATTTCCATACCTACAAAAACTACATATTATCTACACCGTGCGACAGCATTTTTCACACCGGGAAAAATCCATATGTGCGTGAAACTAGAGACCACATATAGTAATACTGCGTACTCAGTTTTTCATTTCTACATCCTTTGTCCGGACTTAAAAATTTTGAAGGGAATAAAAAATAAAAAAAATATAAAAATACCTCGTTAAAATATGGCGATATGTATATCAAATGAAAGAGGAAAGGCTCAAGAATTTAAATAAAATGGATTTTTTTCTATTTGCAAAAAAAGGATATGAAAAAGATCCTTTGAAAATTTTAATCCTTTATATCCTTGAAAATTTATATGGAATTTTCGTGAAAAGTAAGTATATTAAAACCCAAAATCTCCTTGATCACATATCGAAATTTCATTACTCTAACTTTATTGGTTCGAAAGTTATTAAAAAAAAAGCGGAAGCTGCAATTCTAATGAAGTACAAAAATTCTAATTTATTTGAGTATAAGTATTTTAAATAATAAAAAGATACAAAATCAATAAAGCGAAAATAATGACATTTTCACACGTGATCAAGGAGATTTTGGGTTTTAACATACTTTTCAAGAAAATTCTACACACAATTTCAAGAATATAAAGGATTACAATTTTCAAAGGACCTTTTTCATATCCGTTTTTTACAAATAGATAAAAAATTAATTTTATTTCAATTCTTGAGCCTTTCCTCCTTCACTTGATATACATATCGCCATATTGTAACGAGGTTAAGTATTTTTTATATTTTTTTTATTTTTTATCCCCTTCAAAATTTTGAAGTCCTTTTAAAAGGACAAAGAATGTATAAATGAAAATCTGAGTACGCAGTATTACTATATTTGGTCTCTAGTTTCACGCCCATATGGATTTTTTCCGGTGTGAAAATTTTTTTTTAATTTTTGTCGCACGGTGTTATATTCGCTGATATCTCGAAAAGTACACATCTGATTTGGCTAATTGTAAATACAGAACACAAATTGTTCAACCAATTGTAGAACCCGATAAAAAATAAAAGTTATTAAAGCAAATGTTGATAAAAATACTAAACAAAATACAGATATTTAAAAATGAAAAACCGTCAAAACGACCGCAATGGTCTTTCTAGTGTTAAATTGGTAATCCTGTTTACAAGTATTTATATTTTTTCATATCAGCCATGTCTCCTATTGAAATTACAAGCTCTATGAAAAACTGCGCATAAGGACTGCGTCGAATAAAATTGTCCGTTACATTTTTTCCCCTACAGTGCTATTGAAAATTTCAATAAAAAAATTTGTATCTTAGTAGCTTTGAATTAAATGTCATATTTGCTGACATTTAATTCAAAGCAAATGCGTCCGTTAGACTCAATAAAATTTTATTTAACGCGAAAATGGCAAGCGAAGTGGAAGTGCGAAGAAACATCATTACAATTTTTCAAAAGCAACCTCAGTGGTCTTTTAAAAAAATTGCCAAAGAGGTAGGATCTAACCCTAAAACCATTTCTCGTGTTATTAAACGCTTTAAGGAGGACCTGCGTATTGATCGGAAGAAAGGTTCTGGTAAAACGAAGGGGCCACATGATCATGAAAAGACGAAGAACGTTGTGACCATTCTGAAGAAAGATCCAAGCATTTCGGGAAGAAATTTGGCGAGGAAGGCTGACTGCTCAGAATCTTTCGTTAGCAGAACTAAGAAGGAAGCTGGGCTGAAGACGTACAAGGTGCAGAAAGTTCCAGACCGAAACGCCGTCAAGAATGAAACCCCAAAATAACGAGCTAAAAAGCTGGCGCAAGATTTTTTAAAGAAATTCGAATGCTGCATAATGGATGACGAAACTTATGTTTTAGCGGACTCTTCCCAGCTACCTGGGCAGGAATTTTATACAGCCGATTCTCGAAGAAATGTTCCTGAAAAATTCAAGTCCAAAAAAGTGACAAAATTCCCAAAGAAATTCGTTGTGTGGCAGGCACACACACAAATTCCTTGTGGCAAAAGGAGCAGCTCATGCGTTACATCGAGTACAATCAACAGCGAAATATATGTGAAGGAATGTTTGCAAAAGAGATTGCTCCCTTCAAGACCTTCAAGACTTTAAAAGAAAGTGGTCTTCATCAGCTATGAGGGTGTCGGACACTACCATAAAAACATTAATGGACGGGGTTCCTGAAAAATTAAAACTTTTTATTAAAAAAACACAATATTTGGTTTCTTACTTTGATTTTGAAATCTGTAAAAAATTTTTGAACAAAAATACTTTAATTCATAAAAATCGGACTACTGGTTCAAAAGATTTCATCATTTTTGTAACGGACAATTTTATTCGACTCCTTACACTGACATCTCAGAGCAGGGCAGAGGTGGACAGGTGGCTTACAAATCACATAAAGCCTCACAAGATTTGTTGGTCTAAAATTATTCATAAATGTTTTACAAAACTGTTCCAAACTGTTCTGGATTTCCAGTTCCAACAAGCTTCGACTGCTATATTTCTGTACTTTTCTCTCAAAGAATCATTTCAACTTCATTGCTACCCACAAAATAAAATTTTAATTGGAACGCAATTATCACAAAAATGCAAACCCACAAGTTAGCAACTTAACCTCAGCTTTCGATAGACCAAAAGAACCAAATACTTCCTCATTGTTTCTTCATTTTTCCCTGCCAATTCGTAGGTATTTATTGATTTTCGCCTGGACAGCAAATAAAACAACAACATTCAATAACCACAATATGATCCAAGCAGCAAAGGGAGTGAAACTCCATTGAATGGCGCACGCAGACGACAGCAAAAAGGGGTTAACCTTCACATTCCTGTATCTGTATGTAATGCCAGCAACAACAAAAACAATAACATAGTAGCAAGAGAGCATTACTTTACTTTCAAATGCCACCACCATATTGGCAATGTACAACAATAACAAGAACAACATAAACACCCACACGAGCAACAATCCAGCCCAGCCCAGTCCAGTCCAGCCCAGTCAATTGCCAGCCGCCCCCATTGGCTGACATGGCACGGAGTTGCGGCATTCTCCAAGTGCGCACTAGAACGGCACACTCGCTGCGCCAGCACCGTGTACTCCATTGTATTCGTGTATTGAACAAGTGAATGAATGAATGAATGAATGAAATGATGTCAATAACTCGCATGACATTGACATCTTAATGCAACACGCTCAGCGGCGTCGAGCAACTCGATTACGAGCGTGTGGCGTGCGACGTGTAGCGGACAATGGACAATGGAGCGTGGAGCGCAGAGTTGGAGTTGGAGTTGTGTCCACCCCCCAAGGTTGTGTTTTGTTTCTTGTTGGCAGTTTTTCTTGATTTTTCTTTGGCTGCGACGAGAAAAGCATTGAATGTCGAGATTTTCTGAAGTGCAACGAAAAAGGGAGCAATCGTTGACTTTCACAATTGTGATGAGGATAATTCAATTGGCCATCTAATTTAATGTTATAGGTCCCACAGGAGTAAAAACTGTGCCTTAGAATCGTATGGATACGTATTTCTAACTTGATTTGTATTGAAAAAATATTTTGTATTGAAAATATGATTCAAATAAATGTACCAATTCTTGACAAATGCTTTGCTTTTAATAGTTTTAATCTTAAACCTCAGTTAAATTTTGCGTTTGTCAGCGCAATAGTTCTAAAAAACATGGCGTAGTTTTTCTTAGGAAAAATCTTAAAATGCATTGATTTTATTAGTTTGTTCATTAACTGATTCAAAGTAATCCTTATTTCCCACAGTAGTCATAAAAATTTTTAGTGGAGGTTAAGTCAAAAACTTGTGTACAAATTTAAACAATATTTTCATTAGACCTCATCGAGTTTGGATAGCAGAGGCAGCTCAATTTCTCTGTTGCAAGTTTATTGTAGCAAGCTTCGAAGTGGGAAGAATGGTTGGAAAACATCCAGAAGGGAGAGCAGAAGGACAACCCAGGAAGGCAGTAAATGACGGAGCTGAATTTGTTTTTTTCATTTCAAGCCTTTGAACAGGTTGTTCTTTCAGACGTATTGCAAACTTAAAACTGGAAAACCTGGTTTAAAGCATTTTTGGTGCATTTGTGTTCGGAAAATAAGTAACTTTTTAGTTCCATAAAATTCGATTTATATGAAATTTGTTTTGGCTTTTGAGTCCAATTTGGGGCTCACAGTTTTATTTCTGCAAATGACGTCACAAATCGATAGGATGTCATTTGTTTTGGGTTTTGAGTTCAATTTGGGGCCTTTGGAGAATTTGTTTAGCAGAAGAAGAGAATGTTTTTAGAAGGTCATAGTGTATTTGCTTTTTATAAAAAAGATTTCGATCGGCTAAAACACCCTTAAAGTCTAAAATTCGCCGAAACAGATCACTTAATGAGGCCCCCTTTCGTTCCCTTTATAAAAAGCATTAGTTGTCTAGAGGTCTGCCGTAGTCCTAAACCTACTTCCTGATGACTATATCCTTCGTTATTTTACTAGTTAACGAAATTATAAACATAAAAGGAAAGAAAAGTTCAGTTTAAACTTCCTATCGATCTGGAAAAATTATATAAATAAATTTAAATTTTTCAAATTTAATTTTTTATATTATTCAATGTTAAATTACTTAATTCCCTAACTTTTCTCTAACGAATTTCCATAATTCTTTTAATCAACAATTCATCTTTTCCATTGTTTCTTTAAATGGCTTCAACTTAACTTATATATCCCATGTTCCATACAAATCTTGAAGTTTTGTTTTTACCTTTCAGTAATATTTTTCTGCATCCAACCATGAATCAGATTCGTTCATCGCATATCTAACATCGACTGCTTTACTTGCAATTTCTTCCTAACCAGCCAAATTGAATTTTAAGCAGTTTCCTTCTTTCTTGCCAAACGCCTACGGAGATTTTGTTCGACCACCCATCCGCCCCCACGTCGCCACCCACGCGCACCGTTGCTTCACCCACAAAAGGTACAGTTTTCCTTTGTGGCTAAAGTTTTTTTTTGTAACTTTTTTCTGGGTCCCAGCTTTTTTTCTCTCTCTCTCTCTCTTTCTCTCATATATTTTTCTTTTTGCCGTTTTTCAACCGACATTGCTTTCATTATCATTTCGGAATTTTCGGCATCTTTCTACCGCACTCCAACCTATTGTGCGTGGTTTGGTGAAATTTCACCATCAAAGTGTTCATCAGCCACCACCACTGCTAGCTGCGCTTATCTCCTCCATGAGCTTTTTTTGTGTGCTTTTCTTCACTCCACTACTTAGTTCTCGTATTGCCTCGTTTCGACTTCCTTTTCGCGTTAACTTTGCCATTGACACATCTTCATTGCCGCGCTTGTGGCTGCCGCTCTTTTTGTTTACTTCGTTGTTTGTATGCCACACACTTTATTTTATTTATTACACATTTCCCCTCCTTCTATTGCCGCATTCGCTCTATTCCACGCCGTTCGCCATGGGCTCCCACAAATGCCGCTTTCTCTTTTCCACTTCTGCCCACCAGCGCTCAAGCGCTCCCATTGTTCTGTTGCGCTCTCAGCACTTGTGCTTCTTCTTTTTCGTTCAACTGTTTCGTTCTTCCGTTCTTGTGTGCTTCTTCTCGAACGATTCGTCCCCATCGTCTTCGTGCGGCGTTGCTTTTGCGCCGCTCGTTGTTGTTGTTGTTGTGTAATCGTCATTGTGTGGCTGCGGCTTCTCGGTGGCCGCCGTAGTCGTTGCCATTGTCGCTGCTGTTTATGTTGTTGTTGTTATTGTTGTTGTTGCTGTGCTGTGTATGCAAGGTCGTTTGCGTACAAAATTCAGCATTGCTTGAAGGTCGTCCTTTTTTGTGTGTGGCGGCGCGCTCTGACTTTGCGCGTGTGTTTATTTCTGTGTGTATGTGTGTGTGTGTGTGTGTGTGTGAGTGTGTGAGTGTATGACGTAGGCAGCACTGCTGCTGAACAACGGCTGGCCGGTGTTTATTCCTTTGCCGCCAATATCGTCGTCGTTGAATTGGTGGCGGCGGTGTTGGTGTTTCGGTTGTTGTTGTTGTTGTTGTTGATGATGGTGGCTCTTCGTGTGCGTTCAACTCAGGTGATGTTGTTGTTGTTGTTTTATATTCCTTTGAATTGCAGCTGCCCTGTGGTCGACCTTTGATTGCTTCTCGCTGCCCATTCCTCCTCGCCATTCGTTCCTCTTCGTTCTTCTCAGCATTTTTGTTACTCCTTTCTGCATGTTCACAAAACAACAAATTTGATGCTGAATTTTTGATTTTTCTTTGTTCTTGTTTTTCGACATTGGCTGCATTTTTAATTGATGCAGTGGTTGGCTTTTGTGGCGCAAGGTTGTTGTACGGCGCATTGCTTTGTTGTTGTTGTTTTCTCTTTGGGTTTTTTAGTGCCAAAATCCTCAAAGACGCATACAATTTTGAAATGTCTGAACGGGTGAGAAGCCTAAAGCAAGGCTGTGTTTTTGTTGTTGCTTTTGGTTCAATTCGCCGTTTTGCACTTTGAACCATTAATTTTTTTATAATGTTTGAAATGTTGGTGCATTCAATTTTCTATATGAATTTGTGAACGTTTTTACAATATTTTAACAATTGTTTTATTGCTTAACCCTTTCGACCCGAAAGTTGCCTGAGAGCAACTTCACCTATTTGTGATTGATTTATGGGTTTAATTTAAGTAGGCACAAACAAAATAATATTTTTAGAAGTGAATTCAAAGCAAATTACAAAAATTTTACTGTTTCCCCAAAATAGTTTCCAATAATTTGCAGCGATATCAGGGAAAGTTTGTGTTCTAATTGAATTCTACGAATTGGGCGCGTTTGATCAAAACCCTGTTTTTTAATAATGGTTAAATAAAATCAAAAAGTGATAATTTTGTATTTTTCCATAAATATTAAATAATTTTTCTGTAATTAAAAAATATTGATACAAAATTTATTTAACCTGTTTTAAGCTAAAATTGTTCAAAAGTAAACTAGCTCTAGAACTCCAACAAAGAGGCGTGGCGACTTCAAATAACGTGTGCACACTTCTTAGGCAATGTTTCCTGATTTAAATGCCAAAAAGTAATATCGAGATACAGGGTAAAATTCGGGGTCGAAAGGGTTAAAATTGTTCTTACATTAATTTAGTTTTTCGTTTTATAAATCAAATGGGTTCAGTGACATTTTTGTTCCATTTTGTTCTCATTCATTCATCTCGAATCAAATCAATCATTCGTTCATTAAGTTAGGTTAGGTTAGTCAGGTAGCCTGCGAATCCCTCAACTAGTACACTCGGGGTCTCTGAGGCTCAAAGAGTGTAACGAGCTCCTCTTAACTATGGTTCGGTGGTGATTGAAACCACCTCAGCTTAACATCGGTTACCGATTTGTCTGCCGAACGATAATACTTCGTAGCTTTCTATTCTTCAATCGATGATATCTACATCGATACATTTATTGAAGCCGTTTTCCTCTTCATTAAGCCATCTTCCAGTTATTTAAACCTACCAATCGACTAAATCTGAAAAAAAAACCCAAACTCAAGAATATATTTTTGTCTCCTGCTTCATTCGTCGTTTCGAGCTACAAGTCCAATGTCATTTCATATTTAATGACATCCTTTTTATTCAATACCATCGAATCGTTCCATTTGTTCATATGAGACAGTTGAACTTTGTCAACTTTGAAGGTCACCGCACCTTTTGCGTTCTATCGGCACATTTTTGCCCAGTCATCGAAAATCAATTTCATTAGCTCGAACATTTTGTGGTTTATTTTAAGTACAAAAACAACAACAACACTATCGAGCATTTGCCACAAATCAGCTGACCTGTCAATATGTCATTTGAGCTTGTAAATCGAAATGAAATAAATGAAATTTGGTATTTGGACGGTTTTTGCGCGCTTTCAATGGCATTCGTTGTTGCCACTGTTAAGATTGTTGCAACTATTGTTGTTTTTGTTGCTAACTATAGCTCACTATTGTTGTTACAATACCGGCCAGTCATTGTTGTTGTTGCTGCTTCACATTTATTCAATTAGCAGCGATTGGCTTCTTCATCACTGCCGCCACGTGTGTCCAGCTCACAGTCGGTCTGTCTGGGTCTTGCATATTTTTTTTTAGTGAGTTCGTTTCAATAACCAACCACAGTCGCATCCTCTGCACAACTCTTCTATGTTCACACTGTGAACTCGTCGTTTTTTTCCAATTGTTGTTGTTGCTTTAAGTTTTCAACACCAAAGTTTCTTTTTTCAGCTGCTTGAATGCATTGTTGTTGCTTCTTTTCACGGTTGTTGTACGCAGACATTTGGCATTTTCTAGCCACATCACATTGTTGTCTCATGTGCGCAACGTCTGTTCGACAGACTGTTTGTCTATTCGTCCGTTGGTTGGTTCGTTCGTCTTTCGTTTGTCTGTCTTTATGTTTCGCTTTATTTGATGGCATTTTGTATTTCGGTGAAGGTTAACGTACCTTAAATTTATTTTATTCAAATTGTTACCTTTTTTTTTTATTCATTTCATTGTGTCTTTTGTCTTTTCGCCTTTGGTGGGGTTTGGTGTGTGTGTGTGTGTGCGTTTATATTTTTTGTTTTTTGGGTCGTTGACACTTTTTTCACGCTGTAGTTGTTGTTGCTGTAGTGCGGTATGCATGTATTCTGTTTGGTGTTGCCGGCTATTGTTTGTCATAGTTGCCGTTGCTTTTGCCATCCGCCTTGTAGTGCCCGATGCCTCTGTTGTTGCTGCTGTCGAGATGACATTGCGACGATAAAGTAAAATTCACCTTTAAACAAACAAAAAAATACAAAATTCGAAACCGCACTGAAAACATGAAACAGTGCCATAGAAACTTTTTCAAAAGGAGAAAGCGTACATACCAAAAAATTACAAATATTTATACGAATTTGAAAAATTTATGCACGCGCTTTCGAAATTTGCGCAGCGTTTTGAACGATTATGTTGATAGTAAAAAAAAAATGAACATACAAAAATTAAGAATTTAGCTTATCAAAATATTTTATGGCCCCATAAGTATTGCGCAGAGTTTTGCATTTTTCATGAGCCAGAAACGTTTGGTATCTCTGTGATTTGGCAGCCGAGTGTTGAGGAGTTCTTCTTCTTCTTCTTGCTAGCTATTGGCACGTATTGATTGGGTTCGGTTTACAGTGGGAAACCTTTTACAGAAAGTTGCTACCTATGTATCTGTCAGTTGGGGCAGATGCTGGTTGTATGATTCTAGTTCGAGTTAAATATTAAACCTTTCGCTATTTTGTTGCCATATGGCAACATGCTACTTTGTGGACTTCTGCATCCTCTATGGTTGCAAGAATACATTTTTTTGTTGGTCTTTAGAATAGTTTGAAGTTTTAGGAAATATACGAAATTAATAAACTGAATATTTAAGTTTAAAGAAGAGAAGTATACACGTTTTTTAAATGGTATATCTTGACATAGTAAAGGAAGAAGAAGCAGAAAAAATTAGAGAACTTTTTAATTTGACGTTTTCTTTCAATTTAGATAAATTTTTTTTTTTAATTTTGGCTGAAGTAAATGAAGAAATATTCAAATTTTCGTTATGCGTAAAAAGTTTTATGTTTAAGAAATTATTACAGCCACAACGATGTGGTTGCTCTCATAGAAAAACACTCTAAAATACAGGATCCGAGTATAAAAATTTAAAATTTTCTTATGGAATGTTGCTAATATAACCACATAAATGCCTAAAACGTAAAATTTAAAATTTTAACTTTCCCCAGTAAAAACCTGTAGCGAAAAGGTTAATGAATCAATCAATAGTTAAACAATTACTTCACATCAACTCAAGTCAACTAACCATAAACATTCACATTAATTAATCAATTACATTTGTTCTCTCTTTCAGATCAAAATGCCACCATGGGCCAACATTAACAGAAAATCAATTTTCACAAATTGCACCGTTGAACGTTAAAATTTGAAAAGACTTCCTGCCAAAAGCGTCGCATTTTTCAGCTGTCCACACACAAAAGGTTACACGCACACACACGCACACAACTTACAGAAACAGTCAGCGAAATTGTGGACCAGTGAAAATGTCTTCAACTAAAACGGAAAGCGCGACCGCATCCAGTGGCGCTGCCGGCAGCGCCGCGTCCTACAGCGCGTTCCAGCTGCCCGTCAACATGCACAGCCATTCAGCGACAACAACCAGCACAACAACAACGCGCAACAATATCTCCGTCACGAATATCAAATGCGAGGTGGACGAAGGTGGTGGTGGACTGGGCGCGTCGGTGACCTGCGGCGGCATTCCGAATGGCAACATAGTGCCCGTCATTGCCTCGACGGGATCCTACTACAATGGCAGCATTGCGGCGGCCAGTGGAACTGGCGGCATACGCATACCGGTGACGAAAACAGAAGACTCCGACTCGGAGACGGAACTGACCAACATTGAGAACTTGAAGGTGACACGTCGCGCCACCTCGAGTGTGGACAGTAGCAGTGGGCCGGGCGGCGCTGATGAAGCGGCCACCGCAGCGCCCAGCTACACCAAGAACGGTCCGCGTCCCATGTCGTGGGAGGGCGAACTATCGGAAACGGAAACGACCGAAACCGAACTGATGGAAACGGAGAATTCGCTGAGCAATGGCATTGTCAGTCAGGGTCTGAGCGTGAACGGTCTGGGCGTTGCAGTGATCAAAAGCGAAGCGACTACGACAACGCCCGGTGCCGCTTTGGCGCCGACGCCACTCTCACACGCCATCAAGCCGGAGCAGTTGGAGCAAATCTCATTGGAAGTGCATAGCAATGTGAGTGTCGTTGGCAGCGCCAACAGTATTGGCGGCAATAGCAACTGCGGTGGCATGTTTACGCCGCAAAAACTGAAGCTGGCGCCCACGCAAAGCGATCCCATCAATCTGAAGTACGAGCCGGAAGTGTCCGGCTCGGCATCGGCGCCGGGCGGCGTCAATTCGCCGCTGCTGGCGCGCAACAAGTCGGCCACACTGCCGCTGCCCGCCAATCCCAGTCCCGACTCTGCCATACATTCCGTCTACACGCACAGCTCGCCGTCACAGTCGCCGCTGACGTCGCGCCACGCGCCGTACACGCCATCGCTCAGCCGCAACAACAGCGACGCTTCGCACAGCTCCTGCTACTCATACAGCTCCGAGTTCAGTCCCACGCATTCGCCCATACAGGGCCGACATGCACCGCCCGCCTCCTCCCTGTACGGCAACTTCAACGGCTCGCTGCACCACTCGGTGCTGTATCGGCCGGTGGGCGTGGAGGGTGGTGCGACGAGCGCCGAAGCACAAAACCTCTCCATGGACACGAAAGTGTCGCCGCTCAACATCGGCCTGGAGGGGTTGCCCGCCTCGCCGGCCGGCATCTCGCGCCAGCAGCTCATCAATTCGCCGTGTCCGATTTGCGGCGACAAAATCTCCGGCTTCCACTACGGCATCTTCTCGTGTGAGTCGTGCAAGGGCTTCTTCAAGCGCACCGTGCAGAATCGCAAGAACTATGTGTGCGTGCGCGGCGGCCCCTGTCCGGTGAGCATTAGTACGCGCAAGAAGTGTCCCGCCTGTCGCTTCGAAAAGTGCCTGCAGAAGGGCATGAAGCTGGAGGCCATACGCGAGGACCGCACTCGTGGCGGCCGCTCGACCTATCAGTGCTCGTACACGCTGCCCAACTCCATGCTCAGTCCGCTGCTGAGTCCGGAGCAGCAGGGCGCCGCAGCGGCAGCCGCAGTCGCTGCAGTGGCGGCCCAACAGCAGCAGCAACAACAACAGCAGCGGCTCGGCGGCCCCCTGGCACACGCCTTTGCGCAGCAGAGCCTGAACGGGCTGACGCCGGGCGGCGCGTTTGGCGGCAGTGCGCAATCGATAAAGACGGAACAGGGCGACACAGCGGCGCCGACGCTACCCAATGGAGCTGGTGGCGCAGCTGCATCGCACGGCGGCAATATTCCTGTATTGTTGCAGGTGAGAAGCAAAATTTATTAGATTTTATGTTTTATAATAAAAATATTAATCGATTTTTGCTTTCGTTTCGTGGCAGGAAATTATGGATGTGGAGCATCTGTGGCAATATAACGAGGCCGAGCTGGCGCGTCTCAATCAACCCATCTCCCAATCGTCTTCTTCCTCTTCCACCGCCTCGTCGGGCTCGTCGGGATCGACCGGCAGTGCGGCCACATCCACCGCCAATCAAATGACTAATCCACTGCTGGCCAGTGCTGGTCTCTCCTCGAACGGCGAGAACGCCAATCCCGATCTGATTGCGCATCTGTGCAATGTGGCCGATCATAGGCTCTACAAGATTGTCAAGTGGTGCAAGAGTTTGCCGCTCTTCAAGAACATTTCGGTGAGCCATCTGAATGCTTGTGTGATTGTATTGTTGGAATTAGAAAAATAAATGTTTTGGTTAATAGATCGACGACCAGATTTGCTTGCTCATCAATTCGTGGTGTGAACTTTTGCTCTTCTCGTGTTGCTATCGCTCCATCGATACACCGGGTGAGATAAAAATGTCACAAGGCAAGAAGATCACTTTGACGCAGGCCAAATCAAGTGGACTACAGGTGCGTAGCTCAAACAAAAGTATTAGGGAAACACACAACTAATAATAATAATAATTTCAGGCCTGCATTGAACGAATGCTGAACCTGACCGACAACTTGAGACGTTTGCGCGTCGATCGCTATGAATACGTTGCCATGAAAGTGATTGTGCTGCTGCAATCTGGTATGTTTTTATGCTTTTGTCGCTTGCGCTGTGTGTTTACTCAAAATTAATTGCAACTTGTTCTCGAAATATATTGCAGACACCTCGGAGCTGCAGGAACCGGTGAAGGTGCGCGAATGCCAAGAGAAGGCGCTGCAAAGCTTGCAAGCCTACACTCTCGCCCACTATCCCAACATACCGTCCAAGTTCGGCGAACTGCTGCTGCGCATACCGGACTTGCAAAAGACTTGTCAGGTAAAACAGCAATTGTAGACATTTATCTTGCATATATTTGACAATGTTTTCGCTTACTTGCAGCTGGGCAAAGAAATGCTCACCATAAAGTCACGCGACGGCGGTGATTTTAATTTGCTGATGGAATTGCTGCGCGGAGAACATTGACAAATGTTGTATACAATCACGAGAGCAGAAGAAATGGGCGCGCTATATGACAAGGTGCTGTTCGATGCTCAGCAGCAGCAGCATGTCAGTCCCAGGTGGCTGCAATTCGGCGCATTTGGTTGTGCTCGAGCAGCGGACAGCACACTACAGCGTTGGAGTAGAACTTCAACCAGAAATGTATAGAAGAATATGTTAAGAGCGAACACTGCCAACAACAAAACGGATGTTCCTGTGCTGTTTGCTTTGTTCACTCCATTGCACCGTTTGGCGCAATGTCGCTCTGTACACAATGTCGAGCGGAAACTAAGAAAAGGCAAAACCTACAATTGATACATTGTATTGCAAACGCAAAAACAAAAACAAAAAATATGAATTACAATTTATAAATTGTATTTAAGCATTAAGTAAAGGAATGATACAGAAAAGAATAGAAAACAAAAGAACATTTTAGTATTTTTAAGTATAAGTTTATAGTTGAGAAAAACATGTGCCTAAAGTGAAGAACATAAAAAACTGATAATAGTAAAATACAAGTTAAGAAATTTTGTAGAGTATTACAAAAACAAACCAACATCAACATAAACATAAACCCACAGATATATAATGCAGTTAGGAATGTAGAACGTGGCAATTTGGAGGGCATTTTCCGCTGCTATGCTTTCGTACATAACAAACCACAAAAGCGAACAATTGCCAAATTTTGCTGTTTTCATGTTTATTTGTATTGAATCCAAACGCACGTACGTCTCCCTACATAACTTTACGCAATGAAATATTGAACATTTTACAGAAATTATTAGACTTGATTTTGGCTAACCGAAAAAGCACAAATTATTCTAATGCAAAATGTAAAATTAGAAATTGTCTTGAAACGTGCACATAACGAAAACAAACATTTGAAAAATCATAAGACTAATTGTAGTAATTAAAGGAAGGAATGAACAAAAGTCAAGTGATGCAAAGCAATTTTGCCCAGCGGAATGTTTAAATTTTAAAACAGAAGTTTTAGTAGATTTAATGCTAAAAACAAAATTCAACATTTAGTTGCAAAAAACAGTCAACATGTGACGGGGTGACATAAAGCGCAGCAATCAGACGAAGGCAGCTTGAAAACAGTGACACTGACCGCAGTGACACGGCCAACGCATTTGTTTTCCAATAGGTTTTTGAATTGCGTTAATATTGCAAAAATTGTTCATCCCCCCTCCAAATCATTTTCCAACGCGTAGTATTCAATGGGAAATGCAACAAAGTGCAGCATAGTATTTAGTAGTAGTGCAATGTTATTTTTTGTTTTTGTTCAAATGCAGCGTAGTCGTTGTGGTGGAGTAGGTGACAGTGTGTAGTACAGACTGTCATTCAAGTGTTGAAACATATGCACAGTTTTCTGCTACAACTCACTCATTACACCACTGTACGTCTGAACGCGACCAGTGATTTATTTGTCTTAGCGCAAAAAATTAATTAAAATTTGCAAGTGAAACCCATTTATAGTTTTGTTTTTTTGAATTTTGTATTGAACACATTTATATGGTTTAAGTGCTTATTTTAAGTGATTTTAAATTGTTGATTAAGTTTATTTTGATAGCGTGAAAAGAACGTGTAAAATCCTGCAACAGGATTAAAAAACATTTGCTCCACAAGCCCACCTTCCCATACGAAACACATAAATAATTCACCAACCAATCAAAAAATTTGCCAACAAAGTTGCCTTTCCCCCCTTCCCTCCCTTCCTAATATACGCCTCCTGCCCGACCGTTGTTGTTGCTGCAACAACTATCCAATGTTTGCTCGGTCAATTTCATCGAATTCCATTAAAATTAATAATTATTTCATAATTTGTAGCTAATATTTTTTATTGGATTAGTTTTTTAATGAAATAGCTGAAATTGCTTTAAACTGCGATGGCAAAATTGATTTAAAAACACTTTAAACACAATCAAAAGTAGTTGTAAGTTTTCTATTGAAAGTGAAGTGAAACTTTGTGTCAGTGCTTTGACTTTGTTAAAGTGCGTTAATTTTTTTTTAAATTTTTTAAATTTTTGTTTGAGCTTTTAATTCTTAATTTCTTTAAGTTAATAAACAATTTTCATTTTTGAATTAACTTTCGGCCGAATTGAGTTGACTTGTTTCTTTAGTTCTGATTAAAAACATATTTTATATAAATATATATTTTTTTGTATTAGTTTATAACTATTTATACGTATACATATATATATATATATATATAATTTGTAAAATTGTATTATTTACTTAAAACAGAAAACGATTTATACTTATATACAAACTTATTTTTTTTATACATACCGCTATAAGTTGACCCAATATAAACAACATTTTAAATGCACTGCAAGACAAAAAGAAACAAACAAACAAAAAAGTATGAAAACAATAGAACATTTTTTTTATAAATTTTTACTTTTACTAATTGAAATAAAAATGTCAATGCAATATTTTAATTTAAATTAAAAATGTAAAAGAAGAAACATTTATGTGCGTTGTGTTTAATTTTGAGTTAATAAATACTTTCGTTTTGGTGGGTTGAGTGCTGGCAGTGCTTAGTGAAACCGAAAAAGGTTGAATGTTTATTTGAATACAATTTGCAGTTTGAATACAATGTCAGTTTTTCCACATGCTGGCAGTCTCATGTTGCTTTGAAAAATCGTATAAAACAAAAGACATACATAAATACATACTAGAAGTTAGTTCTAGTGAAAAATTGTGGCAAATGTTTAAGTGGACATGAAAATTGCGTGCCTTTCTCTTGAAATGTAAGCAAATTTACTTTAAAAAGCATTGACAAAATCATTACTGACACTGTTCGCGCTGTGCGGCTTGAGAGATGGGAAAAAGTTTTGATTGATTAATTTTTAAAATATGATTTCAATATATTTTTTGGTTTAAAATTTGGTTGAACTCAGATAAAAGAATCGACTTGTAGTTCCTGACTGCATGTGAGATAAATAGACTTGACAACAAACTGATATGAGCTGCAAAAGTATTGATGTCAAATTTAAACGAAATGAAGATTGATGTACAATTTGAACGAAATAGTTCTGAGTGGTGTAGCCCAATAGTTGTTGGAATGGGTCGGTCCATGGCAAATATATACAAAGACGAACCAGCTTGATTAGTAATCAGATGTTGAGATCTATAAGGGGCTTAAAGAAGGATCCCTTTCTGTTTCTGTAGAACATGAAACTTGTGTCAAAGCCAAATAAATCCAGAGAAGGTTGAATAAACAGGCAAACTATACAAAAGACGAAGAAACTGATTAGAGCAACAGAAGCATGGCTGAATCAATCAATGGTTCTGAGTGTTGCAACCAAAAAGATGTATGAATGGATAGATCCCGAATAGATGCACAGATGAATGAATATGACAACTGACTGAGTGCTGAGATCTATTATGAGGTTGAAGGCAAATTCTGTAAAGTATCTATTGAACATGGAATATGTGGCATAGCCAAACGGCAGATCAAACGAGCGAAGGTCCAATGAAAGGACGAATCAGAACCAGAACAGAAGAAAACAACTGAATTATTGCTGAATCAGTCATTGATTCTAAGTGTCGTTAACGAATAGATGTGTGGATGAGCACAGAGAACGTGAAAAGATACATGAACGGATGAAATCTATTATGGACTTAAGACGGGTCCCTTTTTGTATCCAAATGGCAGGTAAACCGAGAGAAGATTAAATGAACAGTCGAACTATACAACAGACCCAAGAACAGAATGGAACAACAGTCGAATTGCTAAATCAAAATACAAAACTATACAATTTGTTTGTGAATTCCTCCCTTTTCTAAACCTAACATTTTATTAAGTATTTTGTTTATATTATAATTTTTTTAGATATTTATTCTGAATTGCTAAATCAAAATACAAAACTATAAAATTTTTTTGTGAATTCCTCTTCTAGTTAAACCTAAAAATTTTTTAAGTATTTTATTTATATTATAATTTTTTTCTTAGATATTTATTTTGGTTTTAGTTAAACAATTATAAACTGATACTTCTACTACTTTCTATCACATACCATCCTCAAGCAATGAAAGCGCCAAATACTGAAGCTTGCAAACTATTTAAATGCAGCCTGAAGTAGAGAAGAAAATTTTGAATGTACATAAACCAATAAATTCTATTATAATGCTTATAGCTAAACTATCGCAATGGACTTTTAAAGCATTTATTTAAAGATAAGTAAACATTATCAACGTTTTTGCGTAGAATTAATAACAGAATTTCCATCTTTCTGACAATTGAACTATTTGGCCAGCGCTAACCATAAAAAGTTGCAAGCAAATTCGAAAATATGTAAATCATATTTTTGTGTTAGGAGAATATTTGATAGCCAGATATTTCACTATGACTCTATTTTTGATTCTATTAAATTTTTTAACACTAACACAGACTGAACGCATACAACCACACAAATTCATTACAATTCATTACCCAGCCCATTGATTCAACACATAATCTCCCGTTTTTCAAGCAGCAATAAACTGAAGAACAATTCAGTTCATACAAGATAAGCCACCGCCTGAAAGTATGCAATACATAAACATTCTTGTTGCCAAATTTTACTGATCCAACCGCGGCAGCAGTAAGTCAGAGCGTGGCGCAGTTTTAGAATTACAGTTTTGGAAAGACAAACTTTTGACAAAAACAAAAAAATAAAAATATTTAAACTTTTGAAAAAATCTTTTGAACTTTACACAGAATTTTCTACATTTTACATGTAAAATTTGCAACATTTGTACGAGTACTTTCAAATTAGTATCGAATAATGACTGAACGGAAAAGCAAAAAATGCAAAACTTGACCACTAAACTATTTTTAAAAGATTGTAAACAACAACAACAAAACATAGACCAATCAACTTACTTTTATGCTAAACTAAACGAAACTTAGTCGAAATTCCAACATATTGCACAGCACATATTTAGTATTGCAAGAATGTAAAAAAAGTATTCGGTATAAAGAAAGCAAACACACAAAAAATCAACTTCTATTTTGTGATACATTTACAAAAGCATTACTAATCAACTACTTACAATGGAAAAACTAAAACAAACACAAGAAATAAGTAGAAAAAACCACTGAAAATACCAAAATCTTTACAATATTGCAGTCATGTATGTGTGTAAGTATGAGCGTAGAAATTACATCAGTCGTCGGTCTAATTTAGTAAAATGGTGTTTTTTGTGTTGTGCAGTCGTATGTATTGTAAAAAAAACAACAAAGTTATTTTTGTCGTGTGTAGTTTAAGTTTAAGTTAAAGTAAAATAAAATAAATAAATTTTATACTTTACCATCAGATGTGGAAGAGAGTGTTTCAAGTGGGGGTTCAAGTGAAAGGGGTTGAGAAGTTTTTTTTAAAACTGGTTTAGGCCTGGAATGGCCTTAGTTGGAAAGGAAATATTAATAAATATTTTTATAGATTTATAATTGATCTAATTTTATTGTTTTAAATTATTTGTTATTAATAAATTATTAAAAATAAAAAACAAAATTTATTGTATAAGATATTTTTTATGAAAAAACTAAATATAATTTTAAAAAAATATATAATTTTTGTAATTTATTTTATAAAAAAAATTTTTTTTGCTTTATATATTATTAATTTTTATTAATTTCTATATTATTTCTATAAATTTTTTGATAAATAATTTTGTTTTTAATAATTTTTTACATATTTATTTCATTCTTTACAGCTCCAGCTTTATACATTAATATTTTTGTTATTGTTATTTTTTCAATAATTTTTATTTATTTAAAAATTTTTTTTTATAAACTGTTTTATAAATAATTTTGTATTGAATAATTTTATACATATTTGTTTAATTCTTTACAGCTCCAGCTTTGTACATTAAAATTTGTATTGTTTTTTATAAAAAATATTTTTTTATTTATTGATGAATTAATTATTGTGACTTTTTCAAATTTTATGATAATAATAATTATTTTTTCAATAATTTTATAAACAATTTTTTATTATTCTTTGTAAATTATAATTTTTATTTATTTTTAATGTTTTATATAAATTGTTTTATAAATAATTTTCAATTGAATAATTTTTTACATATTTATTTATTTCTTTACAGCTCCAACTTTATAAATGAAATTTGTATTGGTCTTTATAAAAGATATATTTTTATTTATTGGTGAATTCATTATTATGATTTTTTCAATAATTAATTTTAATAATTATTTTTTTCCAATAATTTTATAAACAATTTTTTATTTTTCTTTGTAAATTATAATTTTTATTTATTTTAAATTTTTATATAAATTGTTTTATAAATAATTTTGTATTGAATAATTTTTACATATTTATTTAATTCTTTACAGCTCCAACTTTATAAATGAAATTTGTATTGTTCTTTATAAAAGATATTTTTTATTTACTGATGAATTATTTGTATAAATTATTTTATAATTTCAGATTTTGGTTTTTAATACTTTTTTAGATAGTAAATAAATTCTTTCCAGCTGCAGCTTTATAAATTAAATTTTTATTGGTTGTTGTTAATGTAATAATGAATCAAAACAATTTACAAATTATTTAAGAATTTGTTTCAATATCTATTCTTTTTTATTATTTTATTTATTTAGAAATTATTTACATAAATTGTTTTGTAAATAATTCTGTTTTCAATAAGTTTTTATATATTTATTTAAATCTTTACAGCTCCAGTTTAATAAATAAAATTATTATTGCTCTTGTTCTTAATGTAATTATGAATAAAAATATTTTATTATTGTTGCAATAATTTTATAAATCATGTTTTTATTTTTCTTTCTAAATTATGATTTTTTTATTTATAAATTATTTATATAAGTTGTTTTACAAATTATTTTGGTTTTAATACATATTTACATATTTATTTTTTACATATTTATTTAATTCTTTACAGCTCCAACTTTATAAATTAAATTTGTATTTTTCTTTATAAAATAAATAATTTTTTTAATTATATATGAATTATTTGTATAAATTATTTTATATTTTCATAACAATGGTTTTAATATGTTTTTAGATATTTACTAAATTCTTTTCAGCTCCTACAGTTCAATACAACCCTTTGCTATTGAATTGCATTGGTCTCTTTCGCGTTTGCGGCAAATGTCAACAGAAATTCTCACGTGAGCACGTGACATTCTCTTATACTGCCTGAGCGCTCTCCAATTAACAGAAAGGGACAGTCATATACTCAAGAGCCATGCACATGGCATATGTAATCATTTAATAAGTTTTAACGGTCGTTTATGCTAACAAGTTCAAAATATATTAAAATAACTAAATGATTTTTTTAACTCAACCAAATCATTTACAGTGGACTATATCAGATGACACTGTTATTTTCGCCACAAAGCCATTGGTAAATATGAGAACATTGTAGAAAGCTAGAGTCTGCCAGTTTTGCATTAAAAAATAGGTTGTGAATGAAATAAAACTTTAAACTTATGTTGATTAGTGTAGAGTATAGTTCTGTACGGTTATTTTTAACGTAAAGGACATCGTTCTGATAACACTAAAGACTCAAACGGAGTCTATGCGAGAACTTAGAGCTAACCTGTGTACTCAACACATTGAAGTAGAACTTGGCCCATAAATGTGGTTTCTAGAGATAAAATAGCGTTTCATGGAGGTTTTCTCAAGTATTATCAAAATCTATGAATCTACGTAGACTATACAATTCCTTAGTCTTTCTTTATTTGTATTTGTTGTTTAACTTTCTGCCATCTGTGTTTGATCCTATTAAAATTTAGTTTTCTTATTAGAAATAATTTTCAATTCCACAGTGATGGCCAAAATTGCTGCCCAGTCAGAGATTTTATTGAATTTTTCATGTCGAAATATTGTAGCAACGTAGCAGCCCATTAGCTCACTCTTAAATTTGGCATTTGCCAGACTATATTCATCTCTTTTTCGAAAACATGTTGAACATAATTTAATTGAGTGCGCTGTCATATGAATTGTTCACACTCGAGTGAGAAATTGCACTCTCAATTGTAGATATGTGACTCAATGCTTAATGAGTGACAATAAAGCAAAATAGCTTATGTGGAATTTATTCAAATGAAATTTAAATTGACATTAATGGAAAAGTCTGTGAATAAAGTTTAGAATTGAAGCGAGTCCATGAACTGGCCCAATCAAGCCAGAAGGAGAGAGGGGACTCGCTGACTGGGATCAAGAGCAAAGCGAAGCCAACACTGGGTGGCAGGGAATGGAATTCTGCAAAATCAGTGGATCACTTTGGCCCACATACAATAAAGACAGGATTGCAGAGCGTTTAAAAAAGGACCTCCGGTATGTGGCAAGATTAACTGCGGTCATTACAGCCCATTGGAGAACGCGAAGTTTAAATGGTCTTTTCACTTCCTCTGTACCTGTGCGGCCATTTCAAGGAGCAAGTGGAAGATATGAAGTAAGAAAATATATTAAAATTTTGCAGAGATAGCAAAGTACCCCGTTAACTTGCTACTCGCCATCATCAACCTTCATCAAGTTAATTGAATTCCATACACGGAACGAAAAACGTTCAAAAAATTTGTGAATTTGTGCATAAACTGTATGCACACATTCATAATTTTTGAACCAGTGAACGCGTTCATAAAAAGTTTATGAACGCATTCATAAGCCTTCAGGTTTACCGAACGCACATGAATGTGTTCATAAATTCTATGAACGCATTCATAAGCCTTGTTCATAAACCCGAACGTTTATGAACGAAATTCATAAAATATTTGATTTTATTCATAAAAAATTCCTGAAATTCAAAATCCCTAAAAAATTTAAAACATTATATTACAGCATATCTTGTTTATTAATTATAAATATCAATAATTAATTTTTTAATAATGATATAAAAATTCAATAAATTTTCGTTTTATAATAAACAGCATATGGCCGCCACCCGCATCTTTGACTGCTAAAAAGAAATTAATAATTAATAGCAATGAAATAATATAAAAATAAATAAAATAATAACATAAAGAATTTATTTAATTAAATTCGACTTACCTGTCTCGCTTTCCTGTCTCGCTGCTGGTAAAAACGCTCATCTACTTCTATCGCTAACCACATGAAGCAGATGAGAATTACGAGAATCGCACATGTGCGCTCTTGGCGGGCAATGGCAAACCCTCCAAGTGTGAAAGAAAAAACTGCCAATCGCCGTTCGGATTCGGCGTGGCCGAACGAATGGTATAGGAACGAATTTCAGAAACTTTATGAACGTGTTCAAAAACTCATTCATAAAGTTTATGAAAAAAATCAAAAAATTTATGAATGTTTCATAAAAAGTTCAAAATAAAGGTAGCCTGCCCGCTCGGCTCGTACCCGAACCAAAAATGTGAGATTCGGCTTTCATGAAATGGTTTATGAACGAAGTTTCACAAATTGTATGAACGCGTTCATAAACATGTATGAAGTGTTTCATAAATTTTATGAAAAAAATCAGAAAATGTATGCATTTTTCATAAAAAGCTCAAAATAAAGGTTTATGAACGCTGTTCATAAGATTTTTACAAATTATTTTTACCCGTGTATAAGTTCAAAACCCATGTCAGTTTTTTTCAAATGTATATAACATAAATATTAAATTATAATATATAAATAATACAAATGTAGAAACATAAGTATATCTGTGGCTTTCGAACTTTTCAACAAAATATGTTCAGTATTTTGCAACATTGTATATGAAAACGTGTCAATTGACACTTACGCTATTTTGCTTTGTGTGCTGCGTTGGGTACCACACGTCGCAACATGCGGGCCAGGGTGTTGATAAACCAGTCGGCGCTCTTGTGCTCCATCGTACCATCCAGCGAATGGGCCACAAGTTAGTTGCAAACGAAATACCAACCACTGCAGGTGGTGGCTTAGACGTGCGCGTGTTCCGCGAATTCGCTACTACTGAGAGGAATACAAAATAAAAACAGGCAAAACGTCGACACTTTTGACAGCGTACAACGGAACTCAATTAAAAAACGAATGCGAAATCGACATTATTGAATGTAAATAGTGAAAAGAAATTTTGTAAAAGCGAAAATCGTTAACGAAATTTTTACGTGCGAAACGTGAATGGTGTGTTTTGAGTTGGTGTGCGTGTGTCTCTGCTGGAGTGCGTGTGAAAAAGTTGAAACAGGCGAGCGAGAAGTTGTTCGCAATTGCGAGTTGTTGCTTGTGCGGTGTTGTTGCGGGCGGGCGGTCCGTTCGTGGGGCAGGCAGGACGTGCAGGGCAGCCAAGAATGCAAGGAGTGACATTTTCGTTGTGATATTTTTGTGTGTGTGGGCAAAATTAGAGTGACATAAGCGCCCAGTGCGGCGGTGCGTGGTGCTGCAACTTTTGGGGCCAACGCAACGGCAACAACAACAGTGACGGCCAGCGTCAGAGCAACATTGCTCGGTGAAATTGGAATCAGCTGTTCGGTGGTGGTCTGCAGCCACCCAAACCGCTTTGGCACTGGCGCTGAGCATAATTTTTTGCGACAATATTTAGCACACAGCCAGCGACTGCAGCGAACTCTGAGCGCAATTGTTGCAATTGTACGCCGAGCCAACTGGGTCTGTGGCAATTGGGTAAAAGTTGCAGCCATGGACTTTATGTTTTATTTCTGGCAGTTTTTTGTTGATTTGCGCGATGCTGTGTAGCAGAGCAGTTATTTCTTGTTTTGCGCTCTCCCATTGTTCGCTGCTCAGAGTTGAGCTCAAGTTTTGAGCGAAAATGTGCAAACAATGTTTTGTATGTGTGTGTGTATTTTCGGCAATTTCTATTTTATGGTTCGCAATTCCAACTTTAGAGGCAATGCTTTCACATAAAATGTACTCAAACAGAAGTTGCATATGCGCAGAGGCAGCGTTGAGTTTGTCATAAATGCTTTTAAAATATTTTGGGGAAATTTCTAACCTCTACAAATGATTTGAATAGAATCGACAATATTCTAGTAGAAGACATCTTCAGCGGCCAACCAAAGCCAATTAGACCACACTAAACGCTCTAATAGGAAATGCAAATTTACTCAGAGTCAGCGCATGCTGCCAGAAAAAGAGCGAGTAAGAGAGAGATTAGCAGCGAGAGCCAACACTGGCGCTCGCTCTTACAGGGCACACAAGTTGAAAAGCGCCAATGTTGGGATTACAAAATTTTTGGACGCTTGCAGCTAATGTAGGTTTTTAAAAAATAAAATAACAACAACAACAGCTATCACTTAAAGCACGCTTACAAAAATATTTAAAAAAATTCTAAAGCAAAACAAGTCAGAAAGGAAAAAAACATTTTCGGAATAAAAAAGTTTTAAAAAAATCTAACAAAAAAAGAAAATACAAAAAAAAAATTGCTCAGTGTTACCATGAAGTGAGCGGTGTGAGCAAGAAGAGCAACGAGCACGACAAGCGCAACAACAACTGACACTGCACTTTGAGTCAAACAAGTGAGTAGAAAACCAATGAAAATATTATGTTAATAAAATCAGTAAAAGCAACAAAGTTTATACAAAATAACACACACAGCTGCAAACAACAACATTATTTCAAGCATAACAATAACAAACAGCAACAATAACAACAACCAGTCCCAAGTAAAAGTCAACGCATAACCACCACGACTCATTGTTTACTTTAAATGTGTTTAGTTTGTTGCAGGTTTTGTTGTTGTATTCAATATTTATTGCATTACTAGAATAAAAATAACAACAAAATAATGCAGCTAACAACAAATAAAAAGTGAAAAGAAGCGTTAAGCCGCATCGCTGTGCTCTCAGCAGGGTTGCATTGATGCGCTTGATGCAAATCTGTGCGCAATTAAGGAGCCACAGTTGCGAAAAAATCTGACAACCGCAGTGGCGGTTTATTGCTGCTCATATTGTTGTTGTTGTGGTTGTCAGTTAATGCTCTCATCAGCTGTTTGGTTTTGTGCGTAATTTATTTGGTATTAACCACGCAAAGGTGGTGGGGAGTTGGGTGGAAGCTCCAAAGCGTTTACAATGCATTAAAAAATCACATATGAAAACATAATTTTTATAAAAGGTAATATTAAGGCTTATTAATTTTCATGAAAAATACAATATCACTATTTTTCTACAAACAAATTAGTAAAAATTGGGGAAAAAAGTTAGGTACAGTTAGCAAAAGTGCGTGCGAGTAGCACTTTTAGTCGAAAGCCATTTTGTTTCATTGTGTGTTTTTTCAGGAAAGAGATTCATGGGCACCATGGGTGCCATCCAGGTAGAAGATTGCGATTATGATTGCTTTAATTGGTCAGCTTTTCCATAGAGGAGGTTGACCTATGCAACATTAGTCATAAGAATCTACTTGCGATATCGCGTGACATACTAAATGGATACCTTCGCAAAGCTAAAAACGTACAAAAGAACAAAAATAAACTTTGTGTCAAAAGTCGGCTTTGACCAATTACTCGCAGCAGGATAACATAAAGTTACTTTGGCTTGTAAGAATCTGGCTTGCAGGTGGACTTAGTTTCGTTTCTATCTATGAAGATTTTCAGCTTTATAAAAACTTATTTTTACATGAAAAAATTTTCATTTATTGTTTGATATTCAACAATTATGAATCACAATTGGAAGCCTCCATTACAAATATTTCAATATAAAAAAATTGGTGGACTAGCTTCAAACTAAACATCAACACTGCTGCCTTACAGAAAACATTTCTTAAAAGCTTCTAGCTTTATTCCTTAATGTTCATATCACAGCCTATAATATCACATATTCAATTTCAGTCATATTGCATAATTTGTTGTTGTTGTGTCCTTGTGCAGCACTCAATTGTACTCATTGTCAGCTCTCACCTTGAATTGTAGCAATTTTCGTCAACTCAAATGAGCTGTTAATTTTCCAGCTGTCGCATAGTTTTTTTTTACTTTACATATTTACCGTTATTCTTCAAGTGCCACACCACTTATTCGCGCCAATGTATAGTATGTGCACTTCATTAATGCCGAGTGCCTGCTGCTTGAAATTGTTCTAAGGCAACGCTGCCTCCATGACTGAAGGGGCTGTGCAGACACGTTCCGATTTACATATAACAAACATACACATATGTCGCACAGACCCACTGTGCGGGCGAGTATCTGTCAGCAGGCAGCATCGGTCGTGTATGTGTAATGTAGTGTGGCGCTTGTGGCATTCAAATGCACTAAAAGTGCTACATTTTGCTACGGGCGACAGCATCCACTTGGGCACAGGCACCTAATAAGCCATAGGTGCGGCGCATATAGACTGTGAAAGGTCTCGGCCATTTGGTTTAAGAGGAAATTCAATATTGTGGTTGTTGTTTAAAACACTGATGTTGCTATTTGAAAGGAGTTCAGGTGAGCTTTCTATGGCAACTGATGTGGAATCTATCGTCTTTAGCTGCCTGAATAGAATGTTGTAGCAGTGGCTGTGGTAGGATATGTCAAGAGTTGAACTTGTATGAATTTGTATGAGAGAGAACACAATGCGTAGCTGCGCGCCACACGTTCAACGACTCAAAAATTTGACTTTTAATTTTGGAATATCTACGATAAAAAAAAACATAGTATAATAATAAAGTAGTCTAATCAAAGAGAGTACCCCTAATGTACCTCTATTTTGATTGACCAATATTGTCAAAAATGTCATCAGCAGAGTAAACAAAGTTGTATTAAAATATACCTTAGCACTTTCATTTTGCTTTTAGTACGATTTTATTTGAATGAAGTTGCGACTGTGGTTGAAAATTTTTTGAACTGACAAATTTCAGACATCAAAATTGACGTAATTTCAAACAATTTTGTTTTCTTTGAGCGGGAGAGTTTTTATTAGACTACTTTATTATTATACTATGAAAAAAACAAAAATTTATTGAATTTATATTATATTTATATTATTAATTAATTATTATATTTATATTATTAATTAAAATTATTATTAATTAAAATTAATAATATACATAGTATAATAAAAATATTATTATATTAAAAATTAAATAAAAAATTAAATATTATATTAAAAATAATGAAATTCTTGCAATTTGTGGAACTTTATTTTTTACAAATGACAAACCAACTTTCAGAACGTTTGATATTCGTTTGCTACAGCATTGTGTTCACAATTTTCAAGTGTGGCAACACATATCGTGATCAGCTCATGTGGCTGGCATATCGATTGTTGCTGTGGTATTGCATTCTGTTCAGGCAGTTAGGATTTCATTAGGTACCAGCAAGGCCCCGCAGCTTTGCACGCAAGTTTAACGTCAACGGGGCCAATAAATCAAGATTTTCTTAACCCTTTGTTAACCCCGTCAGATTGTTATAAAAAAATAATTGTCTAGTTACATCTGAAGTCAAAAGACCCATAAATCTTGTTTCTCCATACAAACTCTTAACCCATTGTTGACCCGTCAGAATTCGATTTTCAAAAAAGTGAAAAACACGTGTCGATTATTTCACATTTGACGATTTGTCGATTATTTCACCAAGTTTGAAGTCAATACGTCCATTAATTCATGTTTTTTTACAGTTTCCTCATACAAGTCTTAACTCGTCGTTGACCCCTTCAGATTTTAAGTTTCAAACACGTGTCGAATTATTTCCACCAAGAATACTTTCACTAAGTTTGAAGTCAAAAGGCCCATAAAATCTTGTTTCCCCATAGAAAATGTTAACCCATAGGTGACCCAGTTAGGTTTTGATTTTCGAAAAAAGAAAAAATAAGTGTCGAATAATTTTTTATTGGAAGTTTTTTCACCAAATTTGAAATCAATAGGCCCATTAAATCGCGTTTCTTGATACAACACCTTAACTCAAGGTTTGCGCTTTTAGACCCCGAATTTCAAAAAATCCCTTCTTAGCGGAGGTTAATTTTTCAAGTTTAAATTTCAAGCTTGTAGCTTCAGCGGTTAGAGCTGGGCGATGATGAATCAGTCAGTCAGTCAGTCAGGACAAACAATTATATGTATGTATATTCTATGAATCGGTCTCTAAATCTTGCTACGGCTGTTTAGCATAGTTTTGTTATGGAAAGTATTGCTTTAAAATGGTCAACAAATTAAAGACTTGCATGTCAATTGAATCAAAAAGAAGCAATGGCATACATCAATATTTTGTATATGTGATACAAATCCAACAAATCTCTGTCCAGAAGCTCCAAATCTCAATGGAGCCATTTTGTTTCCCTTAGGTATTCTGGTGTTAATTGACAATGAACAGCAGCAGCAGCAGCTCCTCTAGAGAGTCAGATCAGTTCCCTTGAGTATTAATTCAATTCTGAGCTAGCAAAACAGCAAAAATATGTATAAATATACTTAAATTGCTATTTAAATAGTTTCTTTGGAAAACTATTATAGGTTTTTCTCACAATTACATAATGTCATCATTACTTGTTGTATCTGTAATTTTTTATGAAAATTTAAAAAAATAGATAAAATAACTAAATGTTAAAAGCGTGTCACATAGTTTTCATTCTCCCTCATTAATGTGACAACTCAATGGTCGCGCACTTCAACACTAATGATTGATTAAATAAATGTTTTTTGCGTATCTGATGAATACAGTTTTTATTTAGTGGCTATCAGTTATCGTTCTACACATGTGTATATTTTAATAGCAACCAACATGCACAGTTGCATATATAAAATAAAACATATACTGTGGTACATCTGAACGCTTGTCGGTTTAAAAAGAAATAGAAACAAAACAGCAAAACAAATTAAATTAAAAATACAAACAATTTCGATAGCCAACAGCAAAGTGTGGCGCATATCTATTTATATCAAAATCACTGCAAACAATTATTAATAAAATAATATTAGCTGCCATTTGATAAGTTTTGATTAATTGCACTTAGCAGAATAAAAACTAAAAATCAATAAAAAAAAACAAAACCAAACTGAATGCAAGCTCAAAAAATATGCACGAAATGTAACGGCGACCTTATCACACACTGACGACGGCCAATCGTCGTTCTGCCAATTGAATTGCAAGCACACACACACACACACACAATTAGCTGTATTTGTTTAGCTTACGTTGTGCGTCAGTTTGACTACTGCCGCGCCAGTTGGTGATCTCTAATCGCATGCTCCGCGCGCACGTTTCTGGCCAGCACACCTGCTTGACGCAGTCAGAGCGCGTCAACATTGCAGCTAATTCTCTAAACAAAATTTCCATGCCAATTTTTTTTTTCTTAAAATGTTTTCTTTTAACCTTGACTTGGGGAATGTTTGCGCATTCTTTGGCAAGCGAGAGATAAGCGCGTTTATTTAGAATTGTCGTTGTTGTTGTGCGCATTATGCGTAACTTCCTTTAGTTGCTATCACGGAAAGAGGCAGCAGTAGTGAAAGCAGCAGCCAAAAGTAGCAACAGCAGCAGCCGCGTAGGTGTAAGATATAAAACCGCAATGTAATGCGCGTGTTACGTTGGCAATACACACAGACACACACACACATACACCCACACACGCGCTCACAACGTAGCAGCGCACTAATCTGTTAGAACTGAAGTGTTTTAATGGCGAGCGAAACTCTGACATGACACATTACAATCTTTTTCCATTTCCTTTATTTATGGAGTTTTGCGGTTTTTATTAAGCAATTTGCATGCCAAATTAACGACAATTTTTCACAGTCTTAAGTTTAAACAATGTTTTCTGGTTCTACGAAATGTTTATATTTTCTGAAATATATTGAAGTAATTGGCTATGTATGAGAATTTGTGGTCCATGATTTAAGAATATGTAATGAATAAGGTTTTTGATCGAATTTGACATAATCAAAGCTTCGAAAGATGATTCTTTAGAATCTACGTCCATTTGAAAAACAGGAAAAATATGTAATTTTGGAGGTCCATTTTCAGGATTTCGAGTATTACACGTAATCGAATTTAAGTTTCTAAAGCTAATGGTGAGAATCTACAGGCTTTCAAAAAACAGAAAAAATATGTTGTTTCGGAGATCAATTTTCAGGATTTCGAGTAGCATTGATGGCCTTTTGACCTCATTTGCAAAAAGCTCATGAGATTTCCTATATAGTAGATTCGTTTATAGGTCCATTAGACATCAAGTTTGGGAGCTATCAACTTCCGTTTTGGAGGCTCTTCTCCAACTAAATGTGTCTGGGTTGCCGGTTAGTATATCGAAAGTTTTCATTTTGGTATTTGAATGCTCAGCAAGTTCACCAGCAGATAAAATCAACGTCAGGTCCATAGTTTCTACAGTCCAAAGATTCTACAATTTTAAAGTTAAAATAAAAAAAATAACATAAAAACTTTAATTCGTTTGCATTTCCGAATAAATTTTAAAAACATTGAGTCTATTACCGAAAGTAATATTGTCTACAAGACAGAGCTTATTTCAGAATTTTAGGACTAATGGCAATCCAGGAGCTTTGCTCTTCATAAAACAAGAAAAAAGAAGAATATATGATGTCGAAAGCCTTTCTCCAACTTAGATTACTTCTATTTTACAGTGAGATTTCACTGATTGTTAGCTCATTTGAGAAAAGTTCATATAATTTTTTAAATGAAAACATTGATTTCGAGTCGCTAAGCTTTTACAGTTGACGAGATTTACCTCTGTTTACCTCTTGAAAAGTTGAAAAATATGCAATTTCGGAAAGCCTTCTTTAACTTTAAATTTATTGTATTTCTGATGAGATATCGAAAGCACTAAAATGGGTTAGAAATTTCTATAAATTTTTTATAAAACAGAACTTAATTCAAGTTCCTAGGACTAGTAGTTTGGGAGTTACGGCCTTTGAAAAGTAAGAAAAATAAACTATTTCAGGCATTTTTGCAATTTACAAATTTTAATTGAATTTATATAGTAGAATTTCAAGGAAAAAACTCATGTAGAAAACTCATGAAATTCATTTAACGAAAGTATCGATTTCAGTTCGTTAAATTTCTACAGTTTACGAGATATAGTCTCTTGAAAGGTTAAAAAGATGCTATTTTCGAAGGGTTTTTTTCAACTTAAAATTTCCAGCACTTCTGGTAAGGGGCCGTTCACATATGTATTACGTAACGCATTTTTCGACCTTTTTTGACCCCTCCCCCCCTGGTTGTAACACAACGTAACAAACCTCACTACCCCCGCCCCCCCTAATAACGTAACGCGGGGTTTTTGTTTTTATAATGGAAAGTGTATAATGTAGCCAGCAATATTTTTAATGTTATAACCATCCAAATACCGTAATTATGATTATAAGCGTAAATTTAAATGTTTTTCAATATAATCCGGGTACATTAAATACATAATTTTGAATGATCAATATATAAGGACTCTCTTTGAATAGTAATATCTGTGGCTTGCCGCCATAACAGAGAAAGTCACTTATGCCATAAGGTTCATTTTACACATTTTGATGAAATTTTGAACTTTATGGGTAACTTTATCGTAACGATTCAGATAATCAAACGAGAAGTGAGCAGGCACAGACGTGCATAGACCGAAAACAGTGCTGCCATGGCACAATAATAAGGTAATAGCATGCCCGCAACACCAAAAACCACATGTATTTTGTTGGTAGGATTGTTTATCGTTACTGTCAAAATCAGCTGATATTTTCCGACGAAAGAGGGAGAAACTGAAAACATACAAAAGTGATTGTTGCCAGACGGTGCTGTATTTGAGTGAAAAAAACGGGAAAAGTGCTCAGGTCAGTTGTTTTCAGTCAGGTATTTTCATTTCAACCGATGCGGCAACACAGCACACCGACGATTTTGACAGAAGCCATAAACGATCAGCCGGTGGCTTGCTACAACCTTATAGTTGAACCATGAGTGCTGCCACAAGATTGTTTGAGGGCCGCTTCACAATGCAAGTCATTGCCAACTTTACCGAATCCGCGCGCGAATTTGAATTTCAGGTGCTGATTTTTGGGTATTTTTTCGACGTTACGTAACGCAGTCGATGACCCCCCCATCCCCGTCGTAACACTTCGTAACACACCTTTGAACCCCCCCCCCCCCCCCTAAGAGCGTTACGTAATATGTGAACGGCTCCTAAAATATGGGTTCAGCTCAATTTCAAAAAAGCTGGTTTGATTTTTGAAAAGTTAAAGCAAAATTTATGGAAATTTCTTAATTCAGGGCATTTTTGTAATTTACCAAAATATGGATAATTATAAAATAATTAAAAAAAATAATTAATTATAAATAATTATTTTAGATCTCTGGGCTTGAGTTCATTTCATTGTATTTAGTTGGTTAGATTTTTGAAAAGTTAAATCAATTTTATTTAAATTCCTTAATTCAAAGCAATTTTTTCTCTTACCAAAAAAAGTCTCTGGGTTTGAGTACATTTTTGAAAAAGTTCATTCGATTTTTTAAAAGATATTTGATTTTGTTCAGGACCTCAGAACTTCATACTTTACAAGTTGGAAAATATGTGAGGCCTTCTTTCAGCACGAATTTTTTTTGCACCTGCAGCTAGATTTAAGTTCCTGCAGACTCATTTATTTTACTACAAGTAAATCCAGTCCAGTTTCTGTACTACAGTGTGGAGAATATGTTGTGAAGTCTATATTCGATCACCACAGTTGACTGATTAGTGCTTTAGACCTCAAATTCTCACGCCTCAACAAAAATGTTACTTTTCAACATGTTTTATTTTATTCATCATAACCTCAAATCCAGTCAATTACACCGCACTGACCCTGATCCCGACCCTGACCTATTTTTATATTTCTATTTATTTTCCATATCTATCATACCATTAATGCATTCATTGCTTGTTTCGCTGTTAGCAGTTTCCATTAACTTTCTGTGTCCGCTTATCAACATTTGACTCTGAATTTGATTGAAGTGGTAGCAATCATCGAACTAATCAGTAATTTCAATCAATCAATTATAATACAATTATCGTAAATTTACTGTGCAAATGTAATGTAGTTTATTTGTTGTGATTTATTTTTACTTCATATACCTATATAATTTTTCATGTTTATAATCCCTATACTTGTAGCTTGTCAATTTAGTTGACGATAATATCAGTGAAATGGATTTTTTTATTTTTATTAATTGATCCATTTATTGGTTGAATGAGTTTCGAGTGAGTGCGTATGCGATAAGTTATCGATTCACAGTGGTTTGGTTTTATGACATAGAACTTTGGTAAAATATGCGTTATCGTTATGAATGAATGTACAATTATGAGAAGAGGATTTTCCTCTTCTTACAGTTAATTATTGTCATATTACTTGTTTAGTGTTTGAGTGATGTAGCTATCAGATTTCGAAGTTGGAAAGTCGTTTCAGGAGAGTTTTCGTTGAGTATGAAAACTCTGAAACGTTGAAAGGATTTGGTACTTTCGACTAAAGACTTGAAACTGTCCCCAAGGATCTCAACGATAAGAATAAGTTTCCTAGATTGCCAAGATTCTTAATATCACGACCCTAAATGAATGTAAAACAATTTTCTTTTATTGTTGTCTCACTTTTGTGTGCAAAGTTTTCAGCAAAACGTTGCAGAGAAAAAATCTCACTAACTTTTTTAAATCAATCACACTGTCACTATCTCTACGCCCGCACGTGATATCATTACGTACCGAAAACAAGTGTGTCGACAAAAAATGGCACAACAGCAACAACCACAACAACAGCAGCATTTGTATTTCTACCACAATTGCCTACCAAAGACATGCAGCGACTGGCTGCCGGCACACACCGCAATGCAGTAAAATGTCAAATAGCGAAATCACAAACAAACGAACGGACTTGTAGAGTTGTCAGAGCAGCTGATAAAATGTGCCGCGATGTTGGCAACACAGAACAGCAACAACAACAAAAACAATGAACATTTAGAAAAAAAAAACTACACAAAAGCGAGAGTAAAGCAAGGATCGGCGGATGATAAGCGAGTAAAACGTTGTTGTCGGATACACAGCAATCATCAGATATTTATTTATTTATTTATATTCGTATGTACATTAAACGGGTAGCGTTTAGTTGTTGTATGCCTGCACATACATACATACTAACATAGTGTACCAAGTATTTATGTGTGTTTAGTGTAGTGTAGGCGAGCGCCGTGTCGTCTTAGTGGATAGTTGTAAGTTGTCGCTACTAGTGTTGATGATTAATTCATTCAGCTACTTGGACAGCGTCTCCCAAATTTTTGCGTTGCATATTTATTTCCTTCAAGAAAAGAAGAAACATCATGAGACAAAAATTTTAAGACTTGATAAAATCGATGTAATAGAAAAAGACCACTTTAAGCTCGAATAGTTTTCTTTTCGTATAAAAAATAGCGAAAATTCAGTTTCATCGTACGAGAAGAAGTCCACTAGGTACACATTATCTTTCTCACGAAGAGATTGCAGACTCATTCTGGCAATACAAACGGATCACTGTCTGTCGAAAGTACACGCTCACAGGTTGAGCATCCTCAGGAGAACAGGGTGTGAGAGGAACTCTGGAACTCTTCTGAAAATTGGCTCACTTGGGTACTCTGGACTTTGAAGCACTGGAGGGGGTGTCCAAAATGAAGGTCAGCGCCCTTCTTAGGTTTATAGATCTGTACGGTGACTCTTAACGTTAAAGCTGTCCATTTGGTAACGTCACTGGTCTGTGAGGGACTGGAGGTGGTGTCCAAATTGAAGGTCAGCGCCCTATTAAGGTTTATAGATCTGTACGGTGACTCTCACTGCTAAAGACGTTTATTTTGTAACAACTGTGGCCTTTGAGGGACTGAAGGGGGCGTCAAAAATGAAGGCCAGTGCCCTACTTATGTTTTTAGATCTGTACGGCGACTCTTAATGCTCTTGAAAGGACTGAAGAGGGCTTCCACATTAAAGTCAGTGCCCTTTTTAAGTTCATAAATCTGTACGATGACTCTTAATGCTGAGGTCGTCTCTGATCTTTGAGGGACTAGAAGGGACGTTCAAAATGAAGGCCAGCGTCCTACTAAGGTTTATAGATCTTACGGTGAGTTTTCATGCGAAAGTCGTCCCTTTGGTAACGTCTCTGGTGATTCAGGCATTGGAGGGGGCTTCCAAAATAAAGACCATCTTCCTACTAAGGTTATAGATCTGCACGGTGACTCTTAATTCTACAGATATACGTTTTTGGTAACATTGAAGACTCGAAAGGAGTCTAAGCGACGCCTTTGGGGTCAGCCAGTTTTACCTAACCTAACCTAAAATCGACACGTATATCATGTATATGCTGTCCAGTTTTTCATAAGAACATAACTATCATCACATATTTCGAAATTGCAAAGAAATCATTGTATAAATATAAAATTTTCCAGTGGTTGTTGCTTCTTCTTCAGTCAAATTCTTCAGGTTGTGTTTCCATTAGTTGCGCGCCAAAAAGTTTTTCTAATAATTTCTTATAATTTCTGTCTTGCCAGGAAATGGTGCCACTTATATATATGAAATATAACAATAACGCATAACGAATAACGCTGTATGAAATAATAAATATGTATATATCTACACTTACTTACTACTCGTATCTGAAGTACATATGGAAAGCAAAGCACTAGCAAAGAATATCTGTGCGTGCGTGTGTTTTCAAGAAGCAAATATAAGTAAATGCAATGTGTTCGGTTTTATCACCAACAAGCGGAAACTCATGCTTGAGCGTTTTGCTGTGCGACCACGTAGCCAAGCGACAACTTCAAAGTAGCCAACAATGCTTGCAAATCGTAAAAATTTCGAATACAACAAACAAAATTGTTGGCATAATTAAAGTTTGATTTTGGGCCACGTGCAAGTTGCACTTCAGTTTAACTTTGACAGCTCACGTTTGACAGTTGTTTGTGGCGTGGTATGAAAATTCCTAAATTTTTGCTTGCTTATTTTTTCTGTACGCATACATTTATTATTTATTTTGTTACGCTCGAGTTGCGCATTTCGACAGTCAAATATTTGCAGTAATTTTACGTTTTTGGTTTTTGACAATCAAATAAATACAAAAAATTCAAGAAAATAAAATAAAAAAGAATAAGAATGCAACGCTCGTAAATTTCATGTACTTACGAGTAGTTGCGTATTGTTTTTGAAGCCTGCAGCAGGCGTGTGTGTGTGTCTGAGTAAGTGTGTGTGAGTGTGTGAGTGTTTGTGTGCAGTGAGGCGTGTAAAGGTTGTCGAAATGCGTCAGTCCTCTCAATGGGCTAGTTGACCCTTTTCACTCGCTGGTTGACCGTTTGTCGCTGTTCTGACTCTATTTTCACACGGAAAGTTTTCAGTTTTCAAGTCGAATTCAAAAGGGATAACCACTAAAATTTTCATGGCAATATTTTCTTTTTGATATTTTTGCTTCACCTCTACTTAAGATATGCTACAATGTTTGTCTCAGTTACAGTGAGAAAAAGACAAAGTATTCGTTGACCAAATGGTCCAAACCTTACACCATCTCCAGCAGTCTGATAGCATGATGAGATAATTTTTCGCGAAAAAAATAATTTTAATTGGGAGATACAATGAAACTTTTAGTCAATTACTACTTGTTGTTGTTATTGTTTCTAGAGATCTAAAAAACTTCCTTTAGCTTGGCAACACTGTGGATTGGCAACTCTGGATGTGTCGATCGACAAAAGTCCCACAGACCCTTTCCTATGCAATATCCTGGATATAGGATCATTATACATTGTATATCATTGACCCTTGGCCTACATTGACCTACAATCTTTATTGGTACCTTGAATGCCTCGTTGAACATTGAACAACAACAACAACAACAACATCTGCTTTCTAAATTGTTCTATTGCATTCTTCTGTTCAACAGAAGATTGTTTTATGCTATAAGGTATCTAGGATATAGGATCGTTATATAAAACATAAAAATCGACATATTGACACCTACACCTTCTCTACAATTATTTTATTAAAGATTTTATAGATAGAGATTATCGTTGGTACCTTGAATGCCTCGTGGAACATAAGACAACAACAAAAACGTCTGCCATTCAAATTGTTCTACTTTTGAATATCTTTTTAAGCTTATTTTTATTTTTGTAAGCTTATAAAGGCATGCTTCGTGATGGAATGTTTATTTTTTTATTGTACAGCCTTTCCAAACTAGTTGGAGGTTTCCAGATCAACACTTTCTAGCAACTTTATAAACGTTTCTTCTTTTTGTATTCCAACCTAGAAATTCCAAAAATATGCAGCTCACCATTCTTAGTTTTTTTGATAGTTAGACCTCTTCATGAAGGCATTTAAAAGTCTCTTCGTTTGAGAGATCATTGCTCTGCTCAGTGTGGAATCAACCACGAAAGCAATAAAACCGAATCAAATAAAATAACTTTCCTTGTAAATCGTAGATTTCTAAAAGTTTTAATAAACTTTATTCAACACATTCAACAATTATTTTCATAGCAATATTTCCATGTGCAAAGGCGCTCTCCAGCCTCGCAAAGGACAATGAAGAATTACCCAAGCATAGTTTCCACTTGGGAACGATTTTTATTGAGTTTATTTCTTGTTTCGTTTCTAGTTCGCTTTTTTTCCTCTCAACCGCTTTCGCTTACAGCTCACTTGATGTGTGCTATTTTGTGTTTTGCGTTTCACTGCGCCACGTGCTACTGCTTCTTGTTTCGTTCAGCCCCTTTTTCGAAAGTCTTTTCCACCTAAATGTTCATGGTTTTCGCCCTGAATTGTTTCTACTTGAACCCGCTGTGAACCTTTTACACGTCACATTAAAATGTGCCTTTTCCACATTGCTATGACAACCGGCTTTTCAATTTGTTAGGGGTGTGTTACTTCTATGGGTCACGGGGTTGTGTGACCGTTTGTCATATGTTGTGCTGGTTTTATGGTCTTTCCGTATTTTAATACATTTCAAGTGAAATGGTTAGCGTTAATGAAAAAATTACATGTGCTGACTATACAAAAAAAGTGGAAAACTTAGAAATTAGTCTTTTTAGATTTGGGTTTTAGTCAGACAGTCTCTATGATTCTCTATGACTGACTACTTCATGAAAAATGTCCTTCACTTAATCATTCCATGCATTCCATGCGACTTCACCTAATAGCAACTAAGGCCTCGGTGCGTACAGATCACAAAGAAAAGAAAACTTACTTTCGAAAGGGCATGAAAGTGAGAAGCTTCTCCTCTAAAGAGTGCATATAAATAAAACACTTTTTGGGTCTTAAAATGTTTGTTTTGTTAGCGACATTCAGCAGTGGCAACCCATTTCAAAACGAAGTCGCAATGATTCCCATCCGCTGCTGGAAAAGGTACATCTGTCTGTGGTGTCTTCATTTGGTATTTGGTATTTTGGTATTACGATGAGGATACTATCCCCTAAGTTTTTTTTCAACTACCACTCCAATATTATCTTAAACTTTGTCAGTGATCTGTCAGTAAGCCTCTACGCAGACCTTGTTCTTTTATCCTATCCTATCCTATCCTATCCTATCCTATCTCTATCTCTATCTCTATCTCTATCTCTATCTCTATCTCTATCTCTATCTCTATCTCTATCTCTATCTCTATCTCTATCTCTATCTCTATCTCTATCTCTATCTCTATCTCTATCTCTATCTCTATCTCTATCTCTATCTCTATCTCTATCTCTATCTCTATCTCTATCTCTATCTCTATCTCTATCTCTATCTCTCTCTCTATCTCTATCTCTATCTCTACCTCTATCTTTATCTCTATCTCTATCTCTATCTCTATCTCTATCTCCATCTCTATCTCTATCTCTATCTCTATCTCTATCTCTATCTCTATCTCTATCTCTATCTCTATCTCTATCTCTATCTCCATCCCAATCCCAATCCCAATCCCAATCCCAATCTCTATCTCTATCTCTATCCCAATCCCAATCTCTACCTCTATCCCAATCCCTATCTCTATCTCTATCTCTATCTCTATCTCTATCTCTATCTCTATCTCTATCTCTATCTCTATCTCTATCTCTATCTCTATCTCTATCTCTATCTCTATCTCTATCTCTATCTCTATCTCTATCTCTATCTCTATCTCTATCTCTATCTCTATCTCTATCTCTATCTCTATCTCTATCTCTATCTCTATCTCTATCTCTATCTCTATCTCTATCTCTATCTCTATCTCTATCTCTATCTCTATCTCTATCTCTATCTCTATCTCTATCTCTATCTCTATCTCTATCTCTATCTCTATCTCTATCTCTCTCTCTATCTCTATCTCTATCTCTACCTCTATCTTTATCTCTATCTCTATCTCTATCTCTATCTCTATCTCCATCTCTATCTCTATCTCTATCTCTATCTCTATCTCTATCTCTATCTCTATCTCTATCTCTATCTCTATCTCTATCTCTATCTCTATCTCCATCCCAATCCCAATCCCAATCCCAATCCCAATCTCTATCTCTATCTCTATCCCAATCCCAATCTCTACCTCTATCCCAATCCCTATCTCTATCTCTATCTCTATCTCTATCTCTATCTCTATCTCTATCTCTATCTCTATCTCTATCTCTATCTCTATCTCTATCTCTATCTCTATCTCTATCTCTATCTCTATCTCTATCTCTATCTCTATCTCTATCTCTATCTCTATCTCTATCTCTATCTCTATCTCTATCTCTATCTCTATCTCTATCTCTATCTCTATCTCTATCTCTCTCTCTATCTCTATCTCTATCTCTATCCCAATCCCAATCCCAATCCCAATCCCAATCTCTATCCCAATCCCAATCCCAATCTCTATCCCAATCCCAATCCCTATCTTTATCTCTATCTCTATCTCTATCTCTATCTCTATCTCTATCTCTATCTCTATCTCTATCTCTATCTCTATCTCTATCTCTATCTCTATCTCTATCTCTATCTCTATCTCTATCTCTATCTCTATCTCTATCTCTATCTCTATCTCTATCTTTATCTCTATCTCTATCTCTATCTCTATCTCTATCTCTATCTCCATCTCTATCTCTATCTCTATCTCTATCTCTATCTCTATCTCTATCTCTATCTCTATCTCTATCTCTATCTCTATCTCTATCTCTATCTCTATCTCTATCTCTATCTCTATCTCTATCTCTATCTCTATCTCTATCTCTATCCCTATCCCTATCACTATCACTATCACTATCACTATCACTATCACTATCACTATCCCTATCCCTATCCCTATCCCTATCTCTATCTATATCCCTATCCCTATCCCTATCCCTATCCCTATCCCTATCCCTATCCCTATCCCTATCCCTATCCCTATCCCTATCCCTATCCCTATCCCTATCCCTATCCCTATCCCTATCCCTATCCCTATCCTTATCCCTATCCCTATCCCTATCCCTATCCCTATCCCTATCCCTATCCCTATCCCTATCCCTATCCCTATCCCTATCCCTATCCCTATCCCTATCCCTATCCCTATCCCTATCCCTATCCCTATCCCTATCCCTATCCCTATCCCTATCCCTATCCCTATCCCTATCCCTATCCCTATCCCTATCCCTATCCCTATCCCTATCCCTATCCCTATCCCTATCCCTATCCCTATCCCTATCCCTATCCCTATCCCTATCCCTATCCCTATCCCTATCCCTATCCCTATCCCTATCCCTATCCCTATCCCTATCCCTATCCCTATCCCTATCCCTATCCCTATCCCTATCCCTATCCCTATCCCTATCCCTATCCCTATCCCTATCCCTATCCCTATCCCTATCCCTATCCCTATCCCTATCCCTATCCCTATCCCTATCCCTATCCCTATCCCTATCCCTATCCCTATCCCTATCCCTATCCCTATCCCTATCCCTATCCCTATCCCTATCCCTATCCCTATCCCTATCCCTATCCCTATCCCTATCCCTATCCCTATCCCTATCCCTATCCCTATCCCTATCCCTATCCCTATCCCTATCCCTATCCCTATCCCTATCCCTATCCCTATCCCTATCCCTATCCCTATCCCTATCCCTATCCCTATCCCTATCCCTATCCCTATCCCTATCCCTATCCCTATCCCTATCCCTATCCCTATCCCTATCCCTATCCCTATCCCTATCCCTATCCCTATCCCTATACCTATCCCTATCCCTATCCCTATACCTATCCCTATCCCTATCCCTATCCCTATCCCTATCCCTATCCCTATCCTTATCCCTATCCCTATCCCTATCCTTATCCCTATCCGAACCTATCGAAGCAACCATATGTACCATCTGAACAGGTCTTTAACATCAACGAGTATTTAGGATATCTCCGTGCGGTGTCCTTAACCCTCCTGAACTCCTGAAAACTGAACTCAACTCGGATCCAATAGCTTCTTTACTAATCCGGGTACTCGTCACCAGCTGGTTTTCTTCTAATCGACAAAGAGTTTATTAAGGTTTATTGATTTCTGACTTCATTAACCTCACTTACTTGATGGCATTGTCAGAATTTTACGCGCAAATTTTTAATACATTTCAAACAATGTATGAAGTAAGAAATGTGTCAATTCACTGGAAATAATGAATCAAAATTAATTAATCAAATTTCAACGAATTTCTGTGTTCGTGTGAATATGTACATTAAATTTACCCGCATTTACCATCGCAAATTTGTGGCAATATTTGCCAGCTGCCAGCTTACCTTGAGCGCGCATGCTGTGCGTCTCCTTCGCAAAAAGCTGACAGCTCGCTGCTGTCAAAACAACGCAACAATTAAACTTGCGTAAAAAACCGTAACAGTTGCGCATACACACACACACACACAGCCATGAAAATACTTGATGGATAAACAGTTATTTTAACAACAACAGTAAAGTGCCATTAGAAGAAACAGAAAACGTGCGCAAAGGATCGCCAATCTGAGTGACAAGTGTTCAGCGCAGGCAGCAGCAACAAATTGTAGATATTGCAAATGACAACCAGCAACAAAAATGTTAAAAACGGCAGCAACAACGAATAGCAAATGGAACCAAAAGTAGATACTAACAACAACGTTAACAACTGCGTAACAATGCTGACGACGGCGTCAGCAGTAGTCGGTTTATTTGTTCCTGTGTCGGAGTGGTTACCTATAGTGCAGTTATTTTTTTTTTATATTATTTGTTATATTATTTGTTGCACAGCTCGACAACAGCTACTTAGCATTGAAAACCATTTGGTTGCGTAATTTTTACATTCTACATTTTGTTGTGTGCGCAAACAATGGCGGCGACTACGCAACGCAATAGTTGGATGCATTTTAATTACTGCGCCAGTTATTAGTTGGATGCAAACATGAAAATTTAATTAAATTTAGTTGGTCTAAAGTGAAGTGCGCGGCGACAGCACTCTTGTGTTCGAGTACTTGGCGAACGAGTCGATTCTCTGGCACAACGTAAGAGGAAATATACCACTCGAGCACCTGCCAGTTGAAATGCTCACTTGGCAGCCGCTTCATGCCTACAATCTGAACAAGTGTTGTCTCGTATGATTTTTTCAATATTTACAATTTCCATTTGTCACTCGAGCTAAAGTAAGTTGTTTTAATGTTGAAATTTGTTGACTTCTTATAGAATACTTAGTTGCAAATATTCTACGCATTTGATTGGTTTTACTACTATTTGATTGATCAGACAATGCGATTGCTGTGAGTTGATTGACGATTCGTTGATTGAGTTGACGAATCGTGAAATTTATATTTAAAACACATTTATTTTGTCTTCTTTTTCAAATTGTTTGAACCGTAGTTACTAAACTTGGAGCGAACATAAAATGTGTCTTATTTTTTGTAAGTGAAACAAAAAAAAACATAATTTTTCATATTTTTTCTAATTGCTCGTACCGTACTTTCTAAACTTGGGATCATAGGAACAAAAAACTAGTGTTGTTTTTTTTTACACAATCATATTTTTCTCCTTATTCACTTCTTCAAAATATCATTAATTCGAAACTACTTGTTACAGCTCCAAAGTTAAGTTTAAGAACCTGAATCTGAACTCATATTGCAGTAAATCTAACAATCCTTTCCAAATGTAGAAAATGTATGCTTCAGGTTTTATAAACAAATCCAAGAAAATCTTTGATTCTTCTGATTTTCAAAACTAGCATCTTATTCAAAATCATTTAAATGTCCTTAGATCCTATGTTGGGCATTTCAGACACTTGAAATTCGTCCCATATTTTAGCAAATCTCACAGGCTGTTCAAAAATGGGTTAAAAGTTTTCAATATTATTGCAAACTGTTGAAAAATCATAGTTGAAAGAAGGTATTAAAAAATAACATATTCCCTTTAATGGCTATAATTTATTTATTTATTTAAGTCATTGAATAAACAATTCTTACAGACTAATAACAATGTATATTCAAAACAATTCATTTAAAAAATTCAGCTAAGTATCTTAAGACTAAGCTTTTAGGAAGCGCGAGATCGAGTTCAGGAACAGAATTTAAGTTGCAAAGAGCTCTAGTAATTGGAGCATTTTTGATATAATCAAATCTGCAGAACCCAACATTAAAATAATTAAAATGCCTGAGTGTGCGAGATGGTACACTAATAGTTCAGGCTCTAAAATTGAGAAGCTCCAGAGACCTAGAATTGGTCCTATCTTGTAGTTAATTACATGAGCTTAAAAAAATTGACTCAAAGCTTTAAAAGTTGTACCAAAAAGTGATAAAATTGCGAGCATGTTTTTAAAAAAGACATTTTATAATCCATTTAAATGGACGTAGATTCTAAATTAGAGGTGCTTGAGACCGGAAGTAGGTTACTAGTTCAAATCTCATTAGCTTTTCGAAAGTGGGTTGAAAATCTTTGGAAATCCACCAAAGGATTTAAATGACCACTGTTTCAATAGGTTTGTAGTTCAAGTTATAGTTTAAAAAACTAAAGTTTATATATTTTTTTAGTTTTGAAAATAATTTTTGTTAAATTTTTTTGTTTCAAATACAGTTAATATAACTTAGGTTTGAATTTATAATTTTAAGATTTGAAAATGGTTTTTGTTTAAATTTGTGTTTCAAATACAGTTTATCTAACTACATCAGCAACTCTGGAGACTTCAATAACCCTTGTGATGTAGTAAATCTTTTGAACTTGTTCGATTCGATGTTCCATGCATTCTTTTCCATTTCGTATTGATTGAGTCAGAACTTGAAACCTTGACCCTTTGACAAGCAGTTCAAACCACTAGTCACTAAGTTTTGATGGCCGCCAAACTGTACTTAAACCCATTTAAAATTCACAAAACCCGAATCCTAACAGCTTCCTCTATAGACAACAAAAAAAAGCAACATTAAATTACATAAAAAAACTGTGACTGCGCATTTTGCGACAATTTTCGAACCTTTTTTTGTGCTCCAAGTCCAGCCATCAACTCATCATTTATTCTTTTTTAATGCAAATTGCAAATCATTTTGTTTTACAACATTTTGAAAGCCTTAAAAACATTAAAATTCAACTAACAACGTCAACGCCCCATCGCCCTTCGCCCACTTATTAAGATTGCTTTTTATTGAACTTTTAACCCGCAGTTAATCAAATGAATTTACATCAAAACTCGAGTTGACCTCTCTCGCTCACGTACATACACACACACAAACACTCACACACACATTCTAGGCGTCCAGCTTAAAAGTTGAAGTGCATACAAAGCGAAAGCAACAGCCTAATGCCGTGTTTGCTGCTGTTAACCTTTTTTTGATCCTTCTTTCCTCACATACACACACGCACACACACAACCGAGGGACAGGGGCCGATGTTTGGCATGTCCGGCGAAGGATAAAATTTGTCAATGGCTCTAAAAAGCTGCGTAAGCGAATTTATTTTCTTGCACATTAAAAGCAACGCATTGTCAACTGCTTGGCAAGCAATAAAAATAACAACAAAAACAAAATAAAAATGTAAGCCAAGCAAAAAGATAAAAGGCTGCAAGCAGCATGAAAGTGAAAAACCAAAGTAAATTTTACATTCCATGCACACTCACACATATAAACACAGAGTCAGTACGAGGTGACTGAAATGAAAAAGTGCGCACCCGTCAAATGTCAAAGTTTAAATGTCGGCTCATCTATAACAAAAAAAGCGCAATGCTGAGAAAGTAAAAAATAAAAACAATCCAATAAAACACAAAAAACCTTAAGAAAACTTAAGCCCAAATATTACGAAGCAAAATTTCCGACAAATTTTGTTGCGAAAGTGTATGTAAGCGTATAGAGACAAATCGCACGTAGTAAATCAGACAAGTGTGAAATTCCTAATTCCTGACAAAATGTTGTCAAACTGACAGTTGTGCATTGCTTTTCAAGGGTTGAGCGGATTATTTTGCTTCACACTTGCTGTGATAAGCTGCTTTTCAGAGCATTTGTTGGTGTTTAAGTTGACGATTTTAAAAGGCTTAAAGTTTTAAGTTCTCGAAAAGGTCAAAAGGATAGCTTGGAATTAAAAAATACATTAAAATGCCTCTACTTACTTACGCAACTGGCCATAAAAACACGTTACCGGGTGGCCATAAAAACACGTTACCGGGTAAAGGCCTGCTGCAAATTCTCTCTCCAGGCGATCTTCTCCTGGATTGGTCACACCAAGAAAAGATAGGACGTCCTCAACTTTGTGCTTCCACCAGAGACACGGCCTCCCTCTTCGCCGGCGACCTCCAACTACCGCATCGAACACCTTTTTCAACGGAGCTTCATCGCCCATACGGCAGATATCTCTCTGTATCTGACACTTCCCATGGACTGTAACACAATTTTTCTTCAACAACAGGATGTTGAAGTATCCTAAGACTTCGACCATTACTCTTTTAAAACAAAAATCAAAAATTGGAAAGTTAGTTCTGCTTTGTTTCTTTCTTTTGCTGTAAGCTTTACTGCTACTTGATGATCCTTGTTAGTTTGCTTTAAATCTTCCCTACCTTCGGAGAAATCTGAGTAGATCTCAGATGGTGCCAAGGAGCTGAGGTGGTAGCTTCTCAACACATCAGTGCCAAATGTCTCAAACCTGATTCGGACGTACATAGGGCAGGTGCGCAAAAATTGGTCCGCCGTCTCATCGTCATCCCCACAGGCAGGAAATAGCGCACTATCAGATATTCCTACTTCTTCCATGTGATTTGCCCATAAAAAATGGTCTGTCATTAAGCCAATCAACTGCCTGTAGTTCCTTCTGCCTATGGACAGAAGAAATTGTAAGCATTTGTCTGAGATGACGGGAAGCGTAAGTTCCGTCCAACTGCTATGCTCGCTCCTGGGTCAAAGTGACCCATTGTTAATAGTGACTTTGGCTCCAGATGGGTATGACAGAAAAGGCTCAGGGCCTCGAAATGCAACCTCAGAGCCCCTTCCAGCTAATGAATCTGAGATCTCGTTACCCTCAATTCCTACGTGTTCTGGGACCCAAGTAAGCGTTGGGCTATTATATCTGCTGACACAATTCAGGCTGAATTTGCAGGTCTTGACTATCGTGGAGATGGTTTGAGGGCTGTCCATACAAAGATGGATCTGTCTCTCCACTTGCTATCCACAATAAAGTTCGTTGCTTCAAGTATTGCATGCCCCTCTACCTGAAACACAGATCTATGTGAGTATAGAGCGAAGAATTGCCGAACCCCCAATTGATTCGACATACCAGAGACGGAATCATCTTCGGTCATGCAGTTTTTCGAGAATATTCGAAAGCAGTGTCTGCCAGGCTCATTCCCAGGAACTGACCAAGAGTGTGCGATTTTCTGGTATGACAATCGAAAGGATCAATGTGGGTGCCAGCACAGTCGTTCAGTGCAAGACTACCGGCATACCACTGACCACTGTGTCTCAATCTTCGAATGGCTTTAAGGGTCTCTTCTCGGATGAAACATCAAGTGGAGGCAGTGTCACCAGCGCTTCTAAGGCCGGGCTAGAAGTTGCTTTAGTGGAGTCTTTAGTTATGATTCTAACGGGTGGAAATCTAATTATGAAGAAACTATATAACTGCCTGAACAGAATGCAGTAACACAGCTACGCACAATGTGGCCACTCATCATTGTGTTTCCATCTTCGGATGTACTTGAGGGTCTCTTCTGGGATTAAAACATCAAGTAGAGGCAGAGCCACCAGAGCATCTACGGCCAGGCTAAATGTTGCTTTAGTGGAGTCTTTAGTTGTGATTATAACGAGTAGAACATCTTCAGGTTGAGATTAGACGGAATATGCAGAAATTATATAATTGTCTGAACAGAATGCTGTACCACAGCAACACGGGATGTGGTTGCCAAATCAGTTGATCACAATGAGTGTTGCCGCTATCGAAAGTTGTGAACACAATGTTGTAGCTAGCAAATAACAAAAAAGTTCAAAGTTTGATTGTCATTTGTAAAAAAAATTTTCATCAACTTAAAAAATTGTATTTTTTTAAAATATTTTCAATTAATTTTTCTGATTTTTTATCGTTCATATTTTAAAATTAAATATAAAATATTTGACTAATGAACAATTTTAAATTAAATCAATCGTCGCTATTGTCACAGCTAAAGCCACAGCCACAGCTGCACCATTCTGTTTAGGCAGTTAAGTTTTTTACGTAATTTACAAGCGGTTTGAGCTACAACCAAATAGTAGTGCGCATTTTTTGAGTGAATATTAAGTCAAAATCGAGTCAAACTGTCAAAAATTGTTTAACAAATAATTCGATAAACCTTAAATATTTACTGTAGGCAATAAATGGAAATTTAATGTCATGCCTGAATTTAAAATACATTTTTAAGTTTTTATAAAACAAATACCCTTAGCTAACATGTCAACACGTAATCACTTTGTAAGACGTAAATTTGTTTATTAAAATTTTCGTTTAACTCTAATCAAGTATTTCTATGCAAAATTATGCGTTTGGTGATTTGTGTTGAAGATATTCATTGAACATTTGAGCGAGTCTCGTCTGGTGCAAGTACCACAAGTTGTCTTTGTCAAATTTACATAAAATGAAAAACAAGTTTTCTCCCAAATCGAAATCACTTTTATGTGAGTGTGTGCGTAAAAACCAGAGTCGCCTGTAGCACGTCAAATCGCAAACTAAATAAATTATCTGCATTTCGAAGAGTTCATCAATTTTCTAATCAAGTTAGTCAATAAAACGGCATACACTCAAATGCCATTAGGTGGCGATTTGAGGTTTTGAGGCTTTAGAGAGAGAAAACAATTTCCTTAAAACTGTCTGCTGTGCAATGAGTACAATTTAATGTTGGATTGTTCACTTGTTGATTGGATTATTGCGCTTTAAATGCAATTTATATAGTAATTGGTTTTTGAGTTTCAATGTGTTGCTATTGAAACTTAATAATATATTTCTGAAGTAATGGCATTTTCGATCTCATTCAAGTACACGTTGTAATTTGTAAATAAGTTCAGCTAAAAATAGTTAGACAAATTAATAACACTTTCCTTAATGGTGCCTGATGGAGATTTTCCGTTTCTTTCTTAGATTTCACATTAAAATTGCAGTATTTGTGTATTTTTGGTACACTTCTCAAGGCTTGCCACACTTACAAACCAACACACACACACACACAGTCTGTCCGCCGCTCAGGTATTTACTTACAATCTTCGCTGTGTACTCATTTCCGATAACCTGAATAGCTTATCCTACTTTTGTGCACTCTTCGGCGCAAATCGCAATGAGCTGTGAATGCTGCTCAATAACAACAACAACAAGACATGCAATGCTGGCAGCGCACAGCAGCTGAAGAACTCAAAGAAGCTGCACGACAACAACAAGAACCGGAATAACAATCAGTCGAAAAGTTTCAAGTCTCGGCGGAGTGCTCATCGAAAATTCCATAAACGTAATTAGAACATGCAAATTTCGTTGCCGCCGGGCCCTCCGGTAGGCGTTCTACTGCCACCGTTGCCTAACGCAATTTTTGCTACTTGCCTCTTGGCCCATGGATTGTCTAATGGACAGACGAATGGATGAATGAGGCGGCGGTATTTACATGCCGACAAACAAATTGAATGGCTGCTTGTAAATATTTGCCTGCTACACACCTTGAAAGCGTTGCCGTCTCCATCTCCATCTCCTGTTTTGGTCTCCTTTTCTGCCTCTTTCCTCGACGAAAGCCCCAAGTAAAACAAAGTCTTGAGATAAAGAAAAAGATGTTGTCGAAGCGGATTGCAAAGTGGAAGCAGTAGCAACAATCAAATGCCTGCAAGCGTATAAATAGCAGCAATCAACGACAGCAGTCGAACCGAAAAATTGCTCAGCTCTCGTCCTGAGTTAAGTGTAATTGCATTGCATTTCATTGCATTGGGGGGAATGTTTGCATGTACCGAATGGGTTTTATTGATTTGTTCAGTGCAGCTCAACTGGCTTGCGAATACCTCTTGTGGAAGAAGAAGAAGACGAATAGCAGGTATTCTGTTGTTGGTTTTTGCGTGAAATGTTGTCAAGCGGCTGCTGAGTTGCACATTGCTGGCTACTCGTACTGACAGAATTTATGAATTAATGAAGAAAGCGAAGCAAATTTTTGAATGACAATTGACACTTTTTTTTTTAAACAAGGTGTAAGGGGGTCGAAATTGCATAAACTAGGTGAAGGTGAAGAAAGGAATTGTGATGGATGGCATCACAGATGGTTGTGATGTGATGTGAAGGCAAATTAACAGTAATTGCATTATGTCAAAAGTCATTGTGGGCCCAATGGGGGAATTGTGAGTTAAGAGTTACAAAATAAGAAAGACATTAAAAATTAAAAAAAAAGTAAAAATTAAATTAAAAATCAGCATATTTAATTTTTGACTTGATTGACTTTTGCTTGTAATTTATAAGTTTTCTTTTATTCTGTTCAGGACTCATATATCTTATTTCTCACTTATTTATTACTTATTACATACTTATAACTTACTTATTACTTACTTATCACTTACTTATTACTAACTTATTACTTACTTATCAATCACTTATTACTTACGTATTACTTACTTTTTACACCGTGCGACAGCATTTTTCACACCGAAAAAAATCCATATGTGCGTGAAACTAGAGACTAAATATGGTGATACTGCGTACTCAGTTTTTCATTTCTACATCCTTTGTCCTTTTAAAAGGACTTCAAAATTTTGAAGGGGATAAAAAATAAAAAAAATATCAAAGATACTGAACCTCGTTAGAGTATGGCGATATGTATATCAAATGAAAGAGGAAAGGCTCAAGAATTTAAATAAAATTATTTTTTTATCTATTAGTAAGAAACGGATATGAAAAAGGTCCTTTGAAAATTTTAATCCTTTATATCCTTGAAAATTTCCACAGAATTTTCTTGAAAAGTAAGTATGTTAAATCCCCAAATCTCCCTGGGCACGTGTCAAAATTGAAATAACACTTTCTCACTCTTAACTGAAATTTGTTCGTATTGAATTAATTATTCTTACGTTTAGATGGCACTTTCTCATTTAAAACTCGAAATTTTTCCTCTCAAACTTATGATTTATCATATTCTAATCTCTGCTTTTATTATCAAATAAAACGTTTTCACTAATAACTGAAATGTTTTCATATCAAATTTATTATTCTTAAGTTTAGATCACACTTTCTCACTTCAAATTCATCCTTTTTCCTCTCAAAATTATTAAAATTCTCATGGTATGTTCTTTGTTCTTATACTGAAGTAACAATTTCTCACTCACAACTGACATTTTTAAATTTACCAAATTCATTATTCTTAGGTTTAGGTCACGCTTTCTCTCTTTGAATTTGCTTTTTGTTCCTCAAACTGATATTTTCTAATTTCTTATTCTTTGTCATAAGTAAATATCAGTTTTTCAGTTAAAACTGAAACTACTTAATTTCCCTTTCTCACATTCAGATTACAGTTTTCACTTTAATTTTTTTCATTTTTAATTCTCACTTTGACCTTAAAATTTCTCATTTACCACACAAAGGTTGAGAACAAACTTTCTCAAACTAGCTAAAATTTTCAATATCATTGTTCAGCAAATTATTGCAAATTTGTAGAAATAGTAATTTTATTATGAAAAAAAACATATTAAATTTATTACTTCTTAACATATAAACACAAATAAACAAGAAAATTATATATTAAAATAACAATAAAAAAACAAACAAACAACCATAACAAACAAATGTTCAATAACTAATCAAATGAAACGTCAACAATTTCCACATTTCAATAACAACAATTTGTATAAATAAAGCACACATTAATTGCACGTAAGTTGCTGCACATTCATTCAGACACATTCATTCATTCATTCATGCTGTGCACATTCATTGATACTTGTCCGGCTGTTTTGTCAGCAATTTTAAGCGTTTTTGCCATTAAGCGTGTCGACGCGGGTGTGTTTTTCGCATCGCTTAGTAGTTTACACAGAACAGCTGCAATTAGTGCATTGTTGTTGTTTTTGCAATTATGGTCATATGTGTTGCATGTGCCGAAGCTAATTTCGGGCATAATGAGTGTCATTCGAAACTGATTTTGATGCGCTGCAGAGTAGAGTTTCCAAGTATCGGAATATTGGAATTGATTCGTTTGGTGAATTGTAGAATATAAAAATTGAGAAATTTGCTAACGTTGTGTTTCACTACATACTCCTCAAAATAGTTGCACTGTTATCTGTATGTATTTGTATTTATATTTCTAAAATAAAATAATTTTTTTTTCAACTTATCTGAAAACAAATGTCGCCGCTTTTCAATAAAAGAACTATTGGTTTTATACGTACAGTTTTGTTTTATATAGTCAGACAATACTATTTGCTAACGATTGCCTTTGTCTTTTATTGCAGAAAAATGTCTACGGAAAGAAAATTAATTGATTGATAAGTAAGTAAAATTGAATTTGATAAGTAAGTGAAAAGTCTTTAAAAATCATAGTCATTTGTAGACATTTATGGGACATTTCTAGATTTTATGATTTCATTGTACAATTAGAGCTGTGTGTCTGTTGGGGTATGAACCGTAAAGCTCAGTTTTTACAGCTCAACGGTGCAGCCAATGAGCTCATCAGAGTTCAGACCAATATAATGAAAATATCAAAAGTAGTTTTAGTAACTTATATCTCGCGTTGTACAAGTGCAATTGCTTTATGGCATTAGAAAGATAAGATTTCGTACTAAAAACATTTCTCAGATAGTTTGGTGATTACTTGATTCAGTTTGGTATGAAACTGCTTGAAAGATAGATATCAAAAAGGAAAAATTAATGTTTAACAATTTAACAATTGGAAATGTGAATAGTGTTTTATGGACCTGATACTTCCAATTCTATTCCGCTAATTTTGATGCCGAATATGTCGATAAAGTCTTGTACTATGAATACCACCTTTAACGATTCCCTTCATGCCATGCTTGACTTGCTTCAACTGGATCAAAGGATTCGAGGAAGCCATGAAAGCAACTGTTAGTTGTATTATTATGGGTACTGAATAGTTTAGTTTTTGAAAGCCAAAAAAATTCGAAATATCTGTTTACTATAAAAAATATGAGTGGTAAATATGATTTCATACAGTTGTGTACAGAAACCCTCGTCTCCCAAATATGAAATCCTATGTGCGTCAACTGATTGACACAATAATATAAACTCAAATAATAGAGAACATTTTGTGGAAATTATCAGAGTCATATTCATTGCTTTTGACCTCTAAAAGATGGTCTTAAATCTGTAGTAGTTTTTTTTTTAAATTATAAAATTATCCATTTTATGTCAGTCAGAGTCTATGCTCGAGAACCTGAGCAACATTTACCATCTAAAACTGATGTGGCTCTAGTCTGGAAAATGCTAAGTGTTTTGAGGTAAATCCGAGCTGGAAGCCGGAAGAGTTCATTCTAAAATTTTATGACAGTTGCAAAAAAGCATTAGAAATTGTCTTTTTTATTTTTTTATTAATAATTGTATTGTTTTTATTACTATTATTAATATTTTTTTTTAATTCTCCAGCTTCTTGTGATAGCTGCAAAAAAGCATTCGAAATTTTCATTTTTCTTCTGTGTTGTTTTTGAAATTTTCTAGCTTTTTTCTTCGTATGTGAAGTTAAATTGCAAGCAAACCTTTGAGACTCAAAGCATTGCTTAAAAAAAATCTTCCAATGTGCCATTAAGAATCAACATAGTTAAACCTCCATCGTGCTCTTTGAATAACTAATTCCACAAAGAAAGCTAAACACGATTCTCCTACTTTCAAGAATGTTCGTGCTTTCAATGGTTTGTAAATTTCCACAGTTGCCAAATAACGACTGTTGTCATGTTCGATGCTTAATTTCTCATTTCTGTTTAATTATCTGTGACACTTAAGTGTGCTTGAATATTTTAAATTTTTTCGTTTCTATATCTACTTCATACTTAGTACAAATCTTCTTCATACAAAAACAAATTTTCTCTAATGTTGTGCGTAAAAATGTACAAAATATCCACACTGATGGCAGTTTAGCGGCAAAAATGTGAAAAATCATTAAAACTAAATTTTTTTGTAATTCATGTTAAACATAATGAAAATTAATGATGTACAACTACAGCAAGAACAGCAAAAAAATCAACAATAAAAAATGTTTGAGTGTGAAAAAAAGTGAAAATTGTCGAATGGTCAACAATGAGAATATAATTATGAAAACAAACAAGTTAACAAACTACAAATACAAATTTTGAAGGCAGCCATAAAATGTATGAAATGCTTGAAAATTTCATGTGACAAGTGAACTTTAAAACTAACCTTTAAGTCTTTGAAAAATGTTAAGTTTCAACTCACTAAGACTTTAAGTCGAACTGGCCAAAGTGACTTTTTGACATTTGTTGTCAGTAGATAAACAATTCTCAAAGTTCTTTCTCTACTCTTTATTTGCTCATTTAATATTTCGTTTGAAATTTAATTGAAAGTTTGTTTTCGATAGGCAAGTAGGCACTGGCCTCTCATATCAGAGGCCCTAGGTTCCATTCCTAGCTAGGGCCGGTTAAACACTCGTCTTCTATCGCTATTCACATGAAGCAGATGAGAATTACAGGACGGGAGGAATTTGTAGTATCACAATGGGCCCATATAGAGGTCTCAATGCATCTCATACCTGCTTTGTTTTCAATACTTTTGCTATGAAAATTTGTTTGTCAGACGTAGATAGATGAGCAGGAGGGGTGGTTGTCCATTGTGATGTCAGAATCAATCAAACCAGAGTCCGTTTACTCACCGAACCAGTTTGAACTCTTGACGAAGCCAAGTAGACTATGAATAGTCCTAAATAACGAAAAAATCTCCTAGATTGTTGAGGAAGAAGTTGCCCAGGTGAGTCACTCTTCGTCTGGATAATGCAAAACAACTGCAAAGAAGATGAAGTTTAATTTCTTAAATTTTCTGATCCACACATCTTGGACAGAACTCATTAGAAAGCAAATCCAAATGTCTTATGTAGGTAAGAATTTAATAGTGAGCTGTCAGATCATCAATCATGGTTCTCATTTGGTCCCATTTTAGAAAAACTATTTCTCTAAAAAGTTAAAAATTTGGCTCAATTTAAATCAATCATGTCAACGTCATTCATGTGTTGCCTTCAATCCATTTTTGGCATCATGAAATTAAAAAAACTATCTCATAATTGTGTGTATTGTTAAATTTTTTATTTATTTAAACTGTTGATAAAATAATTTTCCAGCTATTGTAATACTTGGCTACATACAGCATTGATCTCTTCCCTCCCTCTTCTCCCCTTCCAACAGTTCATGTGATTTATGTGTCTGCTGGTTGGCGCGTTGGCGGGCTGTGGTTCAATGAAATCGAAAGTTATGCAAGTAAATTCATTGCCGTTGGTTGTTTGTTTTTGTTTGTTTTTTTTACTGTTTGCAGGACAACAATGTATGTGTGTGTACGCGTGAAAATTTATTTGCTTTCATTGGCACGCCGAAAACATAAAAAAATCAACGTGAAACTCAACAAGGTTGCGCCAACAAAAACAAAACGTTGAAACAGAAAAACGGCTAGAAAAGTTTCGCATTTCCATTTTGCTTTTTCGATATCGAATGAACAACACACAAAATTCAACATAACACGTTACACTTTGTTTGCTTATTTAACATTTCAGTACAATTGTTTTTATAAAGACACACTACAGTCGGTCAAGCGATTTGAAATGTTGAGTTGGTCAGGTAGGAAAGTTGTGGATTAGCTGTGCGTTTAGTTTAAATTTCTATTTGACTTCCTGAGTATTAGAGCCGCAAATCTAGTAGCATCTAGTCAGTCAGTCTAGTCAGTGAGTCCATACAGTTTTCATGAAATACAGATTTAATTCAGTACTAAAATGACTGAGAAATTGTTGAGCTAGTTCAGCTATGATATCCTTTTAGTATTAAGTTTTAACAATTCTTCAATAACTACAATCATTGCTTTAAGTGTAGCGAAATTTTTGTTCGCATTCGACCGCTTCCCAAATAACTTTTTCATTGTTATTTGTGCCGAGTTGGCTGTGGTTTGCATTGTTGTCTGGCTGTGAGCCCACTGGCCGCCGGTTTGGCGACACGTCGACACGCTAAATGTTTAATGGCAACACTGCAATGCGACAAAGAAATGCTTAAAAAATCCTGCAAAAATTTTTGCCTATAATTTTTCATAACTGTTTTGATCGATTGTCTGCATATTTCAATCGATTGTTTTTAAAGCTTTAATTTTATTTCCCTTACCTAATTTGTTGTTGTATGTTAGTTGCATCAAACAATATTAAATTTACGAATGTTTAACGTCTTAGAAGACCAATTGTCACCTGTCATTTGAATGTTTTCGTTCCCAATGGCATTTTACAATATCAATTAAAATTTTTCAATTTATTTTTAGTTAAATTTTTAATTTTTATTTTTTAAAGTTTTTGTTCATATATTAACATCAAATTTACTCAGCTACAAACGATTTTTGTTGCACTCTATTTTTTTGTCCAGCTAAATAATCAGTTTTTGTTATGCGCCCAAAAGCAGCCTACAAATATTTTGCATACAAAAAAATGCCATCAAATCAGTTGTGCTCAATGTACGGAAAGATAAACACAAAATTACTGCAATACTGAATATTTTTTGTTTTTTTCCAGTCTCTAATACAGAGCATTGTTATTTGTTATTTGGCCAAAAAAAATGCAACAACAACTACCAGAAAAAAATGATACTGAAACGCTATAAAACCAGACTAGATCGAAAAATAAGCGGACACCACAGAAAAAAAAGCTATAAAAACACAAAGTCACAGCAGACAACAGCAGCAGCAACGTTCGAGAATAACCGAAAGCAGCCCTCGCCCCCCGTGTCACCCACACCAATGAATACAATGAACGCAATCATGTGCAGTGAACTTAAAATGACCGCACCAAATAACAAAAACAATGCAAATAGAAAATTGCATGGTTTGAGCTTTGGACTAACAATAGGCATAGAAAAAAAAGATGAAAAAAGCCATGAAAGACTGCAAGAAGCACAGAATAATAACAAAGAATACAAAAAAATATCAAATAGATAAATGTTAAAGGCAACACCAACACTAGTAGGAAGTTGAATAACTAGTAATAAATTGCTAATGTATGTAGCGTTAAAGATAAAACCAGAATACAACATTGTTGTTTGTGTTGGCAAAATGTTAAACAAAAAATATGAAAAATAATTGATGTGGCCAGCAAAAATTTTTGTAGTTAATAGTTAGCATTAACTGGAATATACAATGGCAGAGTGATTGCTGGGTAAAATAGGAGCAAGTGAAATTATTTAAATTAGTGTGAAGGCAGTTTGTGTCAAACAAATCGGTTAGCATTAACTTTTATACATGTTGAGATAAAAAAATAATAAAAAAATATTAGAAAATGTTTCAGTAAGATAAGGTTGTCAGTTTCTAACTCAAATATTTACAGCCAATAGCACAAAAAACATTAGTTAGCATTAACCTAAATATTACCTGCAAGTATTTACTTGAAAAAATTTTCAGTTAGCACTGCTTGTAGTTCAAGTCTGGTTATTATAGTTTTTTGTTCTCACTTTAAATGATTTAGTTGCTGTCTTAAAGAAATCGGTCAAGGTTATTTGCCTCGTATTTTGCTGAAATTTTTCGTCTGCGTGTGGTTTTGTTGCCATTTTCTAGTTGCGCCTGCTGCTAGTCTGACATTTATTTAGCCACCATAAAGTGGTGAAGCAAAAAACAACAACAACAAGTGGCTGAACAAAAACAAGCGACACCAAAACAGCAGCCAAAACTATAAAAACAATACAAGGAATAAAAATCGCCCAAAAAGCAGCCAACGACTTTGTTCATATGCGTGCTGACTATGTTTTCTTTTGCTTAACCCATGCTGTGCCGCAGATTCCTGCAGTGTGTAAACACTTAAGTCAACCTCATGTTGCGCAACAAAAGTGTTGAAAAACCGCACAGAGCAAAGACAGAGATGGAAAATGTGTAAAGAGTTACAGGCTACTCTGAGTTTTGGGTCCTTTTTGATTTTCGTGCTGGCTCATCGCTTTTGCCTTACACTTTCTTTTACTTTTACTCTCTTTAATTTACTTTGGAGTTTGGCTTTGAGTTTTTCTTTGCTTTTTGCAAGCGTTTTCTTGTGCAAATTTATAATAATTTTAAGTTTTACTCGTCTCTTTATTTTTGATGTCATGCAATTTAAAAAAAAACGTAAGCACTCATGCAGCTTTGGTGTCATTAGTGCCTTGGTGCAGTGTAGCAAAAAACCGCAGCATATGTTAAGGCGTTGTAAAGTTTGTTGCTTCCTCTATGTTAGTTAGTTACACTAAGTGACTATTTGAAAAGTTTGTGTGCTAAGAAATTTTTCGGGACACACAAAATGCTAACTCAGAAGAAATTCATGTAGAAATAAATACGAAATTATTTCCAAAATGCAGCTCTTAAAATTAATGAAGAAATTCTTGTAGAAATAAATAAAAAAATATTTCAAAAATGCAGCTCTTAAAATTAATAAAGCAATTCTTGTAGAAATAAATAAAAAAATATTTAAAAAATGCAGCTCTTAAAATTAAAAAGGAAATTGTTGTAGAAATAAACCAAAAAAAAATATTTTAAAAATGCAGCAGTTAAAATTAATAAACTGCAATGTTAGCTTGGAAATATTTCATTATTAAAATATAAAAATACAAAATTAACTTAACTACAGCTTGAAAATACAACACCAGTAAAATATGAAAATTCAAAATTCAAAAATAAAAATTTGTAAACATAAATTCAACAAATCCAACTTGGTATCAACGTTCTGTTCGCTTCTTTTTAATTATTTTCATTTCGTTTTGAATTCGCTTTAAAAATTGCCATTCATCAACATTGCCTTCACACTAAAATATTTGCAAACGCATTAACGTTCATGTTGATTGCCGCAGGGCGCCAGACACTAATTCGAATTCGACCAGCCTATTCGTTTAGTGGACACGCAGCCCTAACTCTGTTCGCCTTGGCCACTTGGCCGACACGTCGCTGCACATGGAAACGCCAGTCGCGCATCGGTCACAACGCATTCGAACATTCGAATTGGCAATGAAGTGCGGAATAGTTAAACGGCGTTTATCGTGCTCGAGTGTGGTTTGACAGACAATTAGACACTCGACTAGACATTCGGTTAGCGTGGCCAGACACATGGTTAGGCGGTTGGTTGGCCAGTCAGACAGGCGTCAGATGTCAGTTCGCTTTAATGCAAATGAAACGTGCAATTGCGTCAACGTTTCATGTTGACGATTTTTAGTTGTTGTTCTTGTAGACATTTGTTTGGCACTACGTGAATGTCAAACTGAGTGTTGTGTTGTATATGTAGAATGTATGTTTGTATGAAAGTGAAAAAATATAAATAAATATGTAAAGTACTAAGACTTGAAGAACTTTTTGCCGCCTCAAGTTTATGAAAAAAAACAGTTTAGGAGATATTTATTAAAGTTGTTTAGTCGAAAAGATTCATAGTTTTGTATGCTGGAAGCGAAGTTTTCTAAAATGTTTTTTTATGTGAAGTTGATTTTAGTTTAAATTCGAACTCATATCCCTTTGACTAGTGATCACATATATCTCTTTGTTATTCAAGCAATCCTTATGAGCGTAGAAGAATATAACAAATGCAAAGAATTGATAAGAATTATTGTACTTTGGAATACAAAATCATCCATCCATCTAAAGCGAAAAAAAATCCTTGGGCTCTTATATCCTAGAAACCATAGATTATGCTTCTAAAATCCATCCATCCATCCATCGATCCAGTGAAAGAAATCCAAAGTAAAAGAAATCCATAGACTCTTATATCTAACAAATCATAGATTATTCTTAAAAAATTATACTTTTGTAGACAGTCAGATAACTGAACTACTGATCTATGGATCAACAGGTTAATAAAAATATCAGAAAATGCTTTGTTTATAACCCAAGTTGAAACCAAAGTTGAAACCCAAACAAATGCCATTTTGTCCCAAGGATCTCTGGACTTTTAAACCAAACGTTTTAAAAGCCCATAGATCTACAATTTAAAAGATGCATACATTTCATAGATTACCTCAAAAGAGCAATGATTGCTTCACATATTTAATTCTTAAAACACTTCATTAGAAATTGATGCCTAAAGCCATTCATCAAAAGAACAGTTTTGACCAGTTTTACTATTGATTGGTCATGAATGCATAAACCCACGTTTAAGGAAAATACTTATATTTCTATTTTTTAGTGGCTTAATGGACTGGACTTGGATGGTTTATTGAAGTGTATTTTCCTTTGTTTCGTTAATAATTCATTTTTGGTTATGGAACCAATTGTTGAGGGCGGAAAGATGGTTTATTGTTTAGAAAACATTTAATAGATTTTTGTAATCTCTTGAAGATGCCAGCGAACTGTTGCCAATAAGTTGGAAATTACCGAAGTCTCACTGGTAATAGTTGAGTTTCCAGCGCACTAAAACATCAACATAAAAACATGCAGTCTAATTGAAGGGAAAATATTGTTACGCAGACCTAGTTCATATCGCTGAAATGTGCCCAAAATAAAACACTTTGAAATTCTTTAATGCAGTTCACTAGTAGTCACTTTATTTTAATTTTTTAAAATTACTTTACTTCACGGATCCATTAGTCTCTTATTCGTGTCAAAACCAAATCGACTCACTGCGCTATAACTGGTCGCTTTTTATACTTGTTTGCTTGGTGCGCAACTCGTTCTCCAACATTCCAGCATCGCCTCCAAACGTCTCTGCAATAATTCTCTCAAACTTTCTATGACCACTGAAAGTATGCAATGCTGCTGCTGACAACCAATGCCCATTTAGTGTTGTCGTGTTGCCTATGTTAGGGGGCCTGCAGTTGCGTATAGCGAGTTGCCTGATTGTCACAATATGTTTGTTGTAACTTTATTTTAGACCTAAAATAGTAATTTAAATTTTTGAGGGAACTACTATCAATCATTCATCAACTGTTAATACCCATAATCCTTCGAGAATAAAAGAAAAATCCACCCATGAAACGGTCTTCAAAAAATTGACTCAAGTCTGAGAGTGAAGTCACTTTCGGCTATTGCAATCGAAATCCAGACTTTCACTATTCTTTTTCCTTTCTCATAATCCTTTAGCACAAATCCATTTAATCTAACCAAAGCTTAGCTCTCAGCTAATTACAAAAACGAAAACATGCCATTAAAAACAAAGAATTAAAATTGTGCTTTCCTCCAACGGCCATTTCGACTTGCATCCTTTCGCTGAACAACAGTCACTGGCGAACAGGTAATAAAAACACCAACCGACCATCACTTTTCATACACGTACTCGAAATTTATATGCAACATAAATTTTAACTAAAAACTCTGCTGCGGTTTTGTGCAAATTCGCCCGGCGGCCCCACAACTCGCATTGCCATGACGGCAGCCGCATTATCTCGGCTACCTTTTGTTATTTCGGCTGCAGCAATTGGCGCAATGCCAATTTTATTTGTGCACAGCCTTTGTCGTTCGCATTTCGTTTACTCAAGGCATAACGTGGTAAGGGTTAGCAGAACCAAGTGAGTGAGAGAGAGAGGGAGAGATAGAGAACGACTGCGATGCGGAAACGGCGTAAAGACAGTGAAAATACTCAGCAAATCAGCATAAGCAGCGCACAATCCACTCGTACTGTGTCTGTGTGTATGTGTGTGTGTGTGGCACTTGTTTCATGCATCCTGCTGATTTTATTACACTCTTTATTGGCTGCTTTAGAGGACATGCTACACGTTTGCCGTCTGTCCGAGCAGTTGGCCTCCGCATTGTGTGCGCGCCATGTCCGGCAGCCCAGGCAGTGGGCTGCGGTGCAGACAGCCGGCCGACACAGCCAGTCTTTGGTCCAGCCGATGGGCTGCCACGGCCGACCGCCTCACTTTGTTGGTTAATTTATGCTGAATGAAATTGCGGCATTGAGGGCAGCCGACCGGGTGTTGAGGGGCATTGGGCGCGCTGGCAAGCAAATCGAAATTAAAATAAGGCATTAAATTCACACCGCATCAATGTTGGCAAAATCTCGCCCACGTTTAAAAGTGATTATGCAATAAAGCTGTTTCGCAGCAGATGGCCGCGCAGTCTTCAATTCGTGAAAATGCCCGAGTGGCTGTAAAAATGTTCGTTTCATTAATTCATTAATTTTGTTAAACTGGGTGTTGATGCTTTCCATGTGTTGCAGCAAATCACATTTCAAGTATTAGAATGCAGAAATTTTCCGCTAAAGCTATAAGGAAATTTATTTCGTGTTTAGTCTGGATTAATTAGGATAAGTTGGGTAGTTATTGCTGGTTGGAGTCTGATTTTAATTTGAAATTTTCCGCTAAAGCTATAAGGAAATATATTTTCTGTCTGTCTGTTTGATCTGGATTCATTAGGATAAGTTGGGCAGTTATTGTGGCTTAGAATGAGCTTCTGCTTGGTGGAAGAAGACATTTGAATGGTTGTGGGCCTCGCTAAAGGTGGTTGATGCAGGCGATGTCGTTTCAGCTACTTTACTTTTTCAAGTATTTAAGAATTTAAACAATTTAATACTTACTTTACTGCACCTGCAGTATAAGTTAGAGCAAATCACAGTTCAAGTAGTTGGCTGGAGTTGGGTTTTAATACGAAATTTTCAGTTTAAGCTAAAAGGAAATTTCTTTTTTGTTTAGTCTGGATTAATTAGGATAAGTTGCGTAGTTATTGTTGTCGGAAGTCTGATTTTAGTATGAAATTTTAAGCTAAAGCTATAAGAAAATATATTTTATGTCTGTTTGGAAGAAATTTGAAATTTGAATGGTTGTGGGCCTCGCTAAAGGTGGTTGATGCAGACGATGTCGTTTCTGTTACTTAAGTTTTTCAAGTATTTAAGAATTTAAACAATTTAATCCTTTACTGCACCTGCAGTAAAATTTACAGCAAATCACAGTTCCAGTAGTTGGCTAGAGTTGGGTTTAATACGAAATTTTCTGCTAAAGCTATGAGGAAATTTATTTTTTGTTTAATCTGAATTAATTAGGATAAGTTGGGCAGTTATTGCTGTCCGAAGTCTGATTTTAGTATGGAATTTTTATATTTTCTGTCTGTTTGGAAGAAATTTGAAATTTGAATGGTTGTGGGCCTCGCTAAAGCTGGTTGATAGACACGGTGTCGTTTCAGCTACTTTAATTTTTCAAGTATTTAAGAATTTAAGCAATTTAATGCTTTACTGCACCTGCAGTAAAAGTTACAGCAAATCACAGTTCAAATAGTTGGCTGGAGTTGGGTTTTAATACGAAATTTTCAGCTTAAGCTAAAAGGAAAGATATTTTCATATACAGGGTGGCGCAAAAGTTGTTACCCAATGTTCTTTGGCTCTAATTTGCTTATGAATGAACGTATGACTTTATGTATGAATGAATGAATGAATGAATGAATGAAAGAATGAATGAATGAATGAATGAGTGAACGAATGAATGAAAGTCAAAGCAAAATTTACTTTTGCCGCCATTTGCAAAAGTTATAGCATCTGCCAATAAGGTGATGACTTTTGTGCCACCCTGTATATAGATTTTTCATTCTAGCCTGGATTAATTAGGATAAGTGGGGTAGTTATTGCGTCTGCAGTCTAATTTTAATATGAAATTTTCAGCTTAAGCTATAAGGAAATTAATTTGTTTGTGTGGTCTGGATTAGTTACGATAATTTGGGTAGTTAATGCTGGCTGAAGTCTGATTTTTATATAAAAGTTGAATGAATGAAATTTAATATGACTTAGAATGAGCTTCTGCTAGGTGGAAGAAGAATGAATAATTAAATGGTTGTGAGCCTCGCTAAAGCTGGTTGATACACACGGTGTTGTTTTAGCTTCTTTTCAACAATATTTTTAATGCCATTCATATTTCATTTTTCAAGTATTTAAGAATTTAAACAATTTAATATTTTACTGCATTTTTGGCTTTTTAAAATCTCATGAATCCTTTTCCTTCCATGTGAAAGTAGCCCATGATTTGCCATTTAAAAATTCTAGTCAACTTCACGTTGACCAACACAACCGATGCTGATGCTGTCTTAAGCTTAGTGCTTGTTTTCGACAAATATTTTTGCAAATCATGTGATAAATGAAAGGGCACTGGCATTACGACACGTCATTAATCTTAAATTCTTGGTATGCCCGAAAGCCAGTTGTTGCCTTTTTAAAGCGTCAAACAACATTTCCGTAATCTGCAGTCCCAAAAAACAGACAAACTCATCGCACACTGCTAAGCTGAGTATAGAAGAGAATGCATGCGAAATATGGCCACTTGCGCCACACACTACTACCAACACATCACTTTCTCCATTGGCGCGCTTAGCCATTTGGTTGGGTCTCCATTTTGGTTGCTGTATTTGGGTTTATTCTTCTTCTTTTTGGTCTTTGCTTTGCTGTGGTCAGAAAAAATGTGCGCGCCACAGCTTAACGCTTAATGAGCTGTTTACACTTTATGACTGATGACATGGATTGACTGCGGCTCGACGACCGCAGGATTCGTTGCTGTCACACAAAAAACAAAACAAAAAAATTCCTAACACTTTTACGCCTATTTTGCATTCGGTTACGTTGTTTTCGTGCCAGAATTTTGCAGCTCTTTCGCTCGCCACTGTCACTATAATTTTAGCTGCTAATGGGATTTCGTTACAGCCACTAAGGTGTCAAATTGACAGACAATAAATTAAACTGCTGACAACTGTGATGATGAACTAATATCAGTTGACTTTCTTATTTGTCATTTTTGGAGAATTGTTTTGGCCTTATTTAATATTTAATGATATTAAATGCCGTTCGGAACCGGCTTAAAACTGTAGGTCCCTTCCACCCGCATACAAATTCACACGCACAACACGGGTGGTTGTGGGAAGCTAGGCCTTAGTCTCGCGTAAGCGGGCTGTCGTGCCAGTCAATTATTAAATTATTAAAAAGTTATTAATATTTAATGATTATTCATTTCATTCGCAACCCACCGCACACAGCGCACTCAAGTTTTGCACTGCTTTCAGCTGTCATTAGTGTTGCTAGCGTCACTCTAAGCAGCTCGATCGAAAGCCAAGTCTAAAAAAAAGAATACAAAGTGGCAATAAAATATAAATTAAAAAAAAAATCAAAACAAAATCTAAAAATATTAGTTGTAGAAGGAGAGCGGCGCCAATTATGTTGATCGGCGTTGGTTGTAGATTCCACTTGGGAAAGCGTACATTTCGCACTCACACAGTCACACATACATACAGTTGCCCAACATTCTGACAGTTTGCTGTTGCTGCTTTGAGAATTTTCAATTTATTTTGATATGACAACCGGCTGACACAGTGGTAGGAGTCGGTAGTCGAGCGTGGAAACCATATTGTCGCGTATTGTTGTGTTGGTTGTGCGCCCAGCGGACGTAATAAGTCGCCATAATGGCGCACTCACGTTCGCTCACATTGGCGCACTTACGCTCGCACTCGCAAGGAGGATGTCTTAAATTACGTTTGATTGTCATTTGATTGTGTTATCGATAAATTGCATCCGGCGTCTAGGCAGATAAGCTGGATTTCGGCTTCACAATTGATGCGAAGTGATGTGATAAGAAGTGAACCGAACCGAACCGAACCGAACTGAGGCGAAAAAAAGTGAAGTGGTGGGCGCGTTCGTTGTATTGGCGTTTGAATGGATGGATTGGCGGGCAGAAAAGAGAACTCACGGAAATGTGACAGCACGAATAATTGACAAGCATTTGAATTGTGTGTGTGTGTGTGAAGGAAGGAAATCTGGGCATTACAACATTTCCAAGTTATGACAAAATTTTGACGCACGAACGAGGAAGAGAATTTGCAATTATCGAACAATTTTTATCTTAAGTGGTGAAACCATTACGTCAGATGCATTGAATGAGCTCGAACCAGCTGATAACCCAAATGTTTGAGAATGTAATGAATTTAATGTCATGTTAGAGTTTGAAGTGGACATTTTTTATTTGATTTAATACGGCGGGATCATATTTGCATTAAATATTTTGAAATTATGAAGAATAATTTCTTCCATATTTCCATATTTTTTTAGAAAACGGTTGTATTAACATGAATATTAAATGGTTCAATGCAATTGAACAGAGTTATTGTAGTTTATTCTGTCAATTCAAGTACCGTCTGGCTCTAAGCATAACGTTGCTCAACTCTCGTACCTAATGTAGTTGAATCTGATCTTATCTAATTATGAAATAATTGTTACGAAATTAAGTTCTCCTGACCAATGTCAGCGCAGTTCGTATCACTGGATTGTGCCAAAATAAAGCACTTTGAAATTTAAGTTTAAGGAGCGCAGAAACAGGAATCCTGAGCGAACACTGTCTAAATGTTCATAAAGCGCTACTGGGAACCATGGATAGTGAGTTATGAAGGTTATGTATGGAAGATGAAGACACATCCAAACATATTATAATGTACATCACTCATATACGCCATAAGACAAACAATGAGAGGGAACTGATACAGGCGAAAGTGCTGTCTGAAACTAATCTATGGAAAACGAAAAAATTTTAGATAACATTTGAGGATATGAACTCATCCAAAACTCAAAGAAAGAGAAAAAAGGACGCAGTGTCTCAGGCAACTTTTGCTTATTATGCTAACTTATAACTTAATCTTATTATGAAATAATTGTTACGAAATTTGGTTCTACTGACCAACGCCGAAGCAGTTTGTATCACTGGATTGTGCCAAAATAAAACACTTTGAAATGTTATTTTAAAAGAGCGAAGTGACAGGAATCCTGAGTGAACACTACTCTGCTAAATGTTCATAGAGTTCTTCTGAAAATCACATATTGTTACGAAATTTGGTTCTGCTGGCCAACGTAGGCGTAGTTTGTATCACTGGATTGTGCCAAAATAAAACACTTTGAAATTTAAGTTTAAAGGAAAGAAGAATACATATTTCTTGAATGTTATATCGTAACATAGTAAAGAAAGAAGAAGCAGAAAGAACTAAAAAAATTGTAATTTGACTTTTTACTTCAATTTAAATAAACTCCTAAAGAAATTTTAGCTTAAGTGAATGAAAAATTATTCGATTTTTAGTTATGCATATAAAATTTGATGTTTAATTAATAGGGCGGGTCAAATTGTATGGAACGATTTTTTTTGATGAAGCGTATAGCAAAAACGTAATCTATAGATGATTCTGAGAAATTTTGCTCAAGAGACCATAGCTCTAAGTCGGATTTGGAGCCCCCCAAAATTTCAAAATAGATATTTTTCAATATATACATAGAATAATTTAATTAAATTCGTCATAAAATCGGATAGAGTTATAGTAGATTTCTCAATCTGGGCTTGTTTGAAAGGTATTTTTATCACCTTTCAGAATCTGTATTGATACCAATATTTTTTTTTATTTTTAGTAGACATATTAGGAATTTTTTTTCGAAAAATAGCCTAAAATGAACTTTTAACTAATAAATTCCGAATTTTCTTCGATAGGACCTTAAAAAATAATATTACCACGTTAAAACATTAAATTGTAGGTCGAGAATAATATTTAAAAATAAATTGAATTAAAAATGTAAAAATAATGTTTTTTTGTTGAAACCTTAAAAATGTTGATTTTTTCAGATCGATTTTCCTACAAAAAGGAGTTTGAAAACAAAAAAATTGATCGTAATAAAAGTTGTTGGAAATCATCTGAACTTTCATAATCTGCAAAAAAAAAAAATTATCGAAAAAAATCTAAGAAAATTCGGAATTTATTAGTTAAAAGTTCATTTTAGGCTATTTTTCGAAAAAAAATTCCTAATATGTCTACTAAAAATAAAAAAAAATATTGGTATCAATACAGATTCTGAAAGGTGATAAAAATACCTTTCAAACAAGGCCAGATTGAGAAATCTACTATAACTCTATCCGATTTTATGACGAATTTAATTAAATTATTCTATGTATATGTATATTGAAAAATATCTATTTTGAAATTTTGGGGGGCTCCAAATCCGACTTAGAGCTATGGTCTCTTGAGCAAAATTTCTCAGAATCACCTATACATAGATTACGTTTTTGCTATACGCTTCATCAAAAAAAAATTAACCCGCCCTATTAATTAATTATTACAACCACAACGATATAGTTGCTGTCATATGACGACTTTCTAAAAAAGAGGATCCGGTAATATAAATAAAAAAAATTTAATGGAATGTAGTTGAAATAACCACATAGAAGACTATGTCGATAAATTTTAAATTTTAACTTTCCGCATTAAAAACTTATAGCGAAACGGTTAAAAAGTAATTAAGCACATTTATATTTAATAAAAATTTTTTAACATTTAAGGGTTAAAGAGTTTAAGGGCGAAAGGGTTAAAAAGTAGTCAAGCACATTTATATTTAAAAAAATTTCTATTTTAAAAATTACTGAAAACTAAAAGCCTATTTTACAATGTGTCAATAAACTATCCAAAGGTCAACTGTAGAAAATTCCGCTATAAAACCAAAGTTTGTAATACTTTAAAAAAGCGTCCAAAAGAGTCCAAGCACTGTCAGTGCGTGTCCTGTTTCCGTGGATATCACAGCAACTTTGTTGACATATGTCCTACGTGCAACGGTGTACGTGCAAGTGTGCACAGCAAACCGTTAACTTGCTGTACGGAAATGTTGCGAACAACGCACACACATTTCCGTTAATCAACATGGCCACGAACATGCACTTACACAGAGACACACACAGAAGCATACACACACACACACACGTACGCAATCATGCAATAATGATTATGGCCTTTACACTTCCGGCTTACACAACAGGACAACCAACAACAACAACAATAACAATGGTGTAAGTCTACACTCTATGCCCCTGCACCCCCTTCCCTGCTCTGCCTCGCCCCCTCCCCGCGCACTAGTAGCGTGTGTCATCTATTTGCAGCTGACATTCTCGTTCCATGAACGTTAGTGGGTTGTTGTTGTTGTTATTTTCGTTTTTGTTTGGCAATAGTGGACAGCAAATCCACTAACATGCGGGCAGTGCATTAAAATCACACAAACCAGGTCAAGTGTGATTGATGCACTTGTCAACAACAACAACAACAGCTGCTGTGCAACAACTGTCGCTGCTGTCGTTAACAATTGTCACGCTTGTTCGAAAGTGTGCGGAAAACACGAAACGGAGCAAACTTTCAAACAGCAGCAGCCACATTTAAACTTACAATGACAGCAACACAACAGTTAATGTTAACAAAAATAAAATTACAACAAAAAACATGTCCATAAGCAGCTGTTGGCAATTTAACAAATTGTCAGACATTCTTACGAGTAAAACTGAAATCAAGAACAAAAACCATACACGAAAATGAACTGCATTCAAGTTGTTGTTGTTGTTGTTGTTTGTTTAATATGCAGAAGAAAAATAATTAACACAGCTAAATTTAACTACAACAAAACATTGTAAATAAACATAATCACATAAAAAAGGTGGCGCTCCAAATATGCTTACAGCAGCAGCAACCACAACCGCAACAATAACAACAACAACAAATTAAACAACAAAACTGCCACCTTAAGCAAATTTGTAGCACGCTTTAACCGCTTTAGCGCGTAATTGTTGTTGGCTTTGTTGCTGTTGTAGGCTTTCTTGCATTGCAGGCGTCTTCATTTGTTGTGTGGTTTTCCTTTTACTTATCTTTTTTTCTTTCGGTTTTTTATTGTTGCTGCAATTTCAACAAACGTTGGCAATGCTTTGCGTGTTCGCATACGTGTGTCTGTGTGTGTGTTTGTGTGTCTAGCCCATTTTTCTTCATTTTATTTGTTTTGTTTTTTGTTGTTGTTGTTGTGATAATTGTCGACATGACAAGTGTGTTGGTTGGCATTTACGTTTACTGCAATTTTCTTTCAATTTTCTTTGGCCTTTTGTTTTTATATCGTTTCACTTTATCACTTTCCTACTCCAAACGTTGGATCTTGCTTGGCCCTTTTTCATGCTTTATTGCTACAATTACTCCATGTAACTTTTGCTGGTTTAAAACATTGAAATGAATTAGAGCGAAATGAGTAAATTTACCAATTTAATTTAATATTAATTTATACTAAATAATATTTAATTGATTTTTTTTTTAAAAGGTAATTTTTATTTAATAATATTTAGTAGTAAATTTAATTTATTTTATGTTAATTACATTTGTTTAATTTTTTGTTCAACTATTTTGATTAATTTGAGCTGAAATGGAAATGTTCAATTTGCCATAGTTTTAATTTTTAGTAAATTTAACAGACTTGCAATAATTAAAAAATCCAACTCAAAACAAATCAATTCATAAGTTTTGCTCGACATATGTTCAAGTTGCTTTCTTCACAATTTTCATTGTCTGCTGCTGTGACAGTTTCGGCTTCTCTGCATTTTCGCCAGACACGTGTGCACGTGCTACGAAATGCAAAGCTACTTACCCTATAATTAAATTCAAGGTTGCAGTGCGCCAACGGCAGCAACAACAATAATAATAGTGGCACGCAAACACGCCAACGTGTTCAAGCAACGCAACACCCACACACACACACATAAAAGCGGCCAACATTCGAGCAGAGCTTACAGATTCGTGTCATACAGTTACGGCTGGTAGAATGTCCGTCCAACATGCACGCACACAGCTAAGTGCACACCTACACATGTCTTTAACTCAAGCTTCTTGTCAATGCATGTGTTCACATGTGGGCAGCAAACATCGTACAAGAAAACATTTCATATTCAACTCGCCATGCGTGTTTTGTGAGCATGTGTGTGTTAGTATGTGTGAAAGTAAGTCATTGTATGGAACAGTTTTGGCATGTTGAGCGTTGTTTCTGCACCAGAAGAAATTGTTGTCTTAAGTGGTGTCTTCTTTTTAGTGAATATCTCCAGCTTTCCAAAAATGTACAATTCTGCCTACTAATCCACCGAAAAGAAGAGCAAATCGTTGTTGAGAGATGACTTTAGAAAAACGTTACTATCTGCAGCAATGTCTCCTGCTCCTCCTAAGTTTCTAGCTTTCCAAAAAATGGGCCAATGCAGTCGCTATGCCACCAGATAGCCGATAAAATGGTTGCTGAAAGGCGACTTTGGAAACAGTCGACTATGTACGGCTATGCCACTAGTTCCTACTATACCTCCCGCATTCCGAAAATGGTTCGATTCCACTGGAAAGACTAGACTGCTAGCTATGCCTATAGCTCCTACTATGTCTTCAGTTGTCCAAAAATGGATCGATCCAGTGGGTTTTTCAACGGAAAGCCGAGAAAATTGTGGTTGAAAGGGGACTTTGGAAAAAGTTGACTATGTACGGCTCAGAAATTTTCAACTGCTTATAGTTCCTAAACCAGAAAAGATAGCTTCCCTATATCACAACATTTTTTGGACTGAAACTCCCAACCATTACACTTCAAACTTTCATGCACAACGCTTGTCGTCTTGGCTGTCTTCGTCTTCGTCTACGTCTAAGTTTTCGTCTTTGTTTTCTTCTTCATTCGATAACAACATTTATTTCTCTTTTATTTTATCTTTTATATTCTATTTGTTGCTTGTTGAGCGGCCAAGTGGCGGTGACAGTATGGCATGGCGCTTACTGTTTGTTGATATTATTTTCATTTTCTTGTTACTGCAACCCTTCGATGCGGCTACAGTCTACGCTGTTCTGCAGTAACATTGTTGTCGAATCCATTGAATTCATTGGCTGAACTGTGAGCTGCGTACGCAACGCTGCCGGCTCAGCAATTACATAAAAACAATGCGGCATTTCGAGGCTGTGAGCTGCGTACTCTGTGCTATGTTTTAGGTTTTTCTTTTTTGGTTTCATATTGAATTTGTTTTGTTGTTGACTTCATTTGCTTTTATACTTAGTTTTCGATTTATTGTCATTAATTTTGGCTTTCGATTTTATTTGAAGGTCAAGGTGGTCGCTTCTGAGACGCGGAAAAACTGACAATTGAAGTAGTTTTGTGGTATTTTAGTGGAAGTTGAATCAGAAATATTAAATAGTTGGTATCAATATGTGAGCGATTTCGACTGCGTAAAGAAAAAAGTTGACAAATCCAATGAAATATGTGCTTGGCTTTTTAAAATTCTAAACAAAATTGTATTCAATTGTTTGACCATTGACATTTTTGTCGTTTTATTTTGTTAATTTGAATTTAAGATTTTTCAAAAAGTAAAGTCATTTCCTGTTTCGATAGTCAAATAAATTTATGTACTGTTCTGACAGCTAAATAAATTGAGGCAATTTAGTAGTTCTTAATTGAGTTCATCGCTTTTGCTGTTCACACAGCTCAATTAAGCTTACACCTCAAATTAGTTTTTATCAAAAATGTTATCGAACATGTTTTTGTTTGCTGGATGCAAAATTGTTCTTTTTATGTATAAAAAAGTTAAAAATTTTTTTTTTCAACATTTGGTAATATTTATTCAACATTCCTTACTGATGCACACAATTTTTGAACGAAATTTCGTAGCAAATAAATGTTAACAAACGTCTTTTGCCTTTGACAACTTCTAATTTTCTTTTTTTGGTTCGGTCTATTGTGAATGAATTTATTTATCGATAATAGCACAACTCAAGGTTGCATGGCGAATCGAGCTTAATTTACGGTCAATTTAGCGCTAATTGAAATTAGCTAAATTGAGATTTTTGTATGGCAAATTGAGTTGAAATTGAATTTAGAGCTAAATTGAGCATAAATTGGCTGTCTGAATAAGATATTAGTTGATTTGTGCACTGAAAAGCTCATTTATGATATTTTTGTACATAGAAGTCTGAAAAGTTTTCGACCTTACGAACATGGACAAGACATGTTTTCTTATAAATGCCGTGGCTCAGTGGTTAGTGCTTGTCTTGCTAATCATAAAAAGTATTATATACTATATAATATAGTATATATTTTTCTACCACTAACCACTACCACTAACCTACTACGACCTAAAAAAATAAGATTTTTCCCACCCCACCCACTTTGTAAATGTTCAATACGACAATTCACACTTAATCAAACAACAGCAACAACTTGTTTGTGTATTGTTGGCAATACAATTCAATCCATGTGACTTCTAAGCAAACACTCACTTATTATCTGCGTCTTTTTGCTAATGTCAACAGACAATGTTGCTTTCTTTGAGTCAGTTTTTTAGCACAGTTGCTGTTTATTGAGAAGTCAGTATGCCAGAGTACTTGACAAGCAAACAGAAATATAATCGCAACCTTTGCGAACAACACAAATAATCCGGTTGGTCTGATTTTACTTGTACGAGTATCTTTGAAGTTGCTATAGTTTTATTGGATAAAAAAAATACATAAAGGGGAATTTTTTCAGAAGCTCATGGTTTTTGCTAGAAAGCTGTGGTTTATTTAAAAATTAGTTTTATGATATTTTTCAGTAAATAAAAAATTCTTTCATATGTTAATATTATGTTGACTTTGGTAGAGAATTGCAGACTTTCAATGTGGCATAGTTTGTGATTTCATCAAATTTATTCCTTCAATTCAATTCCTTTATTTAAAAAATTGTTTTATGATGTTTTTCATTTAATACAAAATTTTTTAATATGTTAATATTACACCGTTCGACAAAAATTAAAAACAATTTTCACACCGGAAAAAATTCATATGGGCGTGAAACTAGAGATCAAACATAGTAATACTGAGTACTCAGTTTTTTATTTCCTTTGTCCTATTAAAGGACTTCATATAAAGGAAAGGCTAAAGAATTTAAATAAAATTAATTTTTTATCTATTTGAAAAAATGGATATGAAAAACGTCCTTTGAAAATTTTAATCCTTTATATCCTTGAAAATTTAAATCGAATTTTTTTTAAAAGTAAGTATGTTAAAACCCCAAATCTCCCTGATCACGTGTCAAAATTTCATTATTTTCGCTTCATTGATTTTGTATCTTTTTATTATTTAAAATACTGATACTCAAATAAATAAGAATTTTTGTACTTCATTAGAATTGCAGCTTCCGCCTTTTTTTTAATAACTTTCGAACTAATAAAGTTAGAAAAATTAAATTTTGACACGTGATCAAGGAGATTTTGGGTTTTAACGTGCTTACTTTTCAAGAAAAGTCTAAATAAATTTTCAAGGATATAAAGGATTAAATTTTCTAAAGGGCGTTTTTCATATCCTTTTTTACAAATAGATAAAAAATAATTTTATTTAAATTCTTGAGCCTTTCCTCTTTCATTTGATATACATATCACCATATTCTAACGAGGTTAAGTATTTTCTATATTTTTTTTATTTTTTATTCCCTTCAAAATTTTGAAGTCCTTTTAAAAGGACAAAGAATGTAGAAATGAAAAACTGAGTACGCAGTATTACTATATTTGGTCTCTAGTTTCACGCACATATATGTAGATTTTTCCCGGTGTGAAAAATGCTGTCGCACGGTGTTATTTGGCAGATTTCAATTTGGCACAGTTTGTGAATCCATAAAATTTATTCCTTCAATGAAACTAAACTCTTCTGGTTTTATTGCACAACATTGACAGTCAAGCAACACTTCTTTCCCAACTTCTAGCAATACTTTTTTTTACTCGTTGCTATATGAAATCATTCAGTTGAATTGTCGCTCAAGTGAAAATTGCGCTCACTGCTGCCACCACCAGCGCTGATCGATCGGTCGATTATCCCTTTTTCAACGCCTCTCTGCCACTTTGAAGGCCCTTTCGCTTTCCATTTATTCGCGCGCCCTGAAGATGTTGGTTTTTGTTTTTGTTTTTTGTGCGGTATTATGAAATTTTTCGAAAATGCCCAATTTGCCGCGAGTCATTGTGTGACGGCTTTCAACGCTTCGGCAGCGCTTCAATGACGGCAAATGCTGGCGGCTGCATGACTGGCTGGACGCGAGTGCAACGTGTGGCAATGGCAGCATTGCAACCTGGCCGAATGAGTAATTAATCATCGTCATTCGCAGCCGGCGCAACCATGTGGCGTCATTGTCGTCATCGATGTGCTTCATTGCACAATCGACTGCGAGCGAGCGAGTGGTGTCGCTTCGATGTGAGTTGTGCTGCGTATGAAGACGTTGACTTTGTGTTTGCTGTCATTGTTGTTTTTGTTGTTTAATGTTCAATAATTGCGCCGCTTAACTAAATTTTGACTGATGCACCGTTCACTGTTCATAGTAGTGTTGTTGTTGCTGATTGTTTGTTGTTGTTATTGTTAATGCCGTTGGCTGCCAACTATGAAGTAATGATGGAGCAATTGTTATTGTTGTTGTTGATTTGTTGTCGTTGCAAGTGATATTAGTTGTTGTTTTTTGCTGGCTTTTTGTTACAACGTGTGCTTATTTGTTGTTGTCTGCTTGTACTGCAGACGCAGAGGTGCCGTACGAAATTATTCATTTTTTTTTGTCCAAAGTCATTTGCCTTAACATGACTTCTCTTTCCTGCTTGTCATCTCTGTCGTTTTCAGTTGCTAGTTTTTTTGAGTTTTTTTGTTGTTTTTTTACGCGTATTTATAAAATAATATTTTGGTATTTCCTCCCGTTTTTTTTTGGCAGGCCTTTTCTTGCGTAATTGCTTGAGTAATCAAAGCATAATTAAGTTGCTAAGGCTATGCGCTCATATGCGCAGTTTTTTGTTGTTTTTGTATTTTTTATATTTTTGTTTTTGATACTTTGTGTGATTTTATGAATTTTAAAATTGCTAAAATTTATTCAATTTGGCATTGAATATATTTGGGAAACTTTTTGTTGATTTTGCGGTCAAGTATTTTTAGTAAAATTACGTTCTTAAAAAGTGATTGTTGTTTTTTAAATTTGTATTTATTCTCATGTGCATGCGGTGAATTTTTTTTATTAATAAGTTTTAATTTATTAGGAAATATTATGTGATCAGCTATTTGAGTGTGACTTCTTCTTAGTTTGTAAAGATTTTCATAGAATTTTTTGAATCAAAAAAAGTCTTCCTTGACTTCTTGATTTAGTTGAACATGAAGTCATGAAATTCTATTGAATTCACCAACTATTGGTACTATTTCTGTCTTGAATAACGTAACCATTTGATGACTTGGATCTCAGTTTGCGAGTCTTCACTCGAACTCATTAACTGTCTGATATATTTACATATATCCTTAGAACAAATTTTCATTTACTTTTTTGCTCAAAAAAGAGTTTCTTGACTTCTTTATTAGTTAAATAAGAAGCCTTGAAAAGAATTGAATTCATCAACTTTTAGTACTATTTCTCTCTTTAATAACGTAACCACTTACTGACTTGAAAACTCATTTGAATTCACTATCTGTCTGCAAAATTTCTATCCTTACCTATCACCTTACCTACCCACAAGATTGGGGAAAATAGGTTGCTTTTTTGCCTGAAGTCATGCCTGACAAGTTGTTTTACACCCTCATTGAGTTTTCGTACTAATTTCTTAGAAAGTGAGCATTGTGTTTTAATGTTGTGTGCATACTTTTAGGCTTAATCCTTTAGAAAACTTTTACTGCTTTTACTACTTTCAGCCCAAACATCAACAACTAACAACTACTAAGCAGTTTAGAAACGCAAAGCGGAACTAAGTAGTAGAAAAGTGTGAACAAATATGTTCACGCTTGACTTACTTTAATTTTGTAGCATACTTTTAGTGCTATAAACTTTACCGAAACACTATTTTGTCTTAAAATATTTAACATTAAATTATAAGTTAATATTAAATAATAAATTATTATTATTGTTTCTTTGCAGGTAAGTTTTGGGCTACATGGAAGCAAAACTCAACAGTTACGCAGTTAAATTTGTGAGTCTCAATTTGTGTGCGTGTGTGTTCGTGTAGGTGTAAGTGTAAACGCCGCAAGGCAGGCAATCATATTTCATTTCAATGCTTTTACATTTTCGCTTGAAAGTTGTCAGCATAGAGAAAGCAGTGCGCAGTCAACAAGCAAATCATTTATGAATGGTTCAGGTTTTTTACATACATACTGCGATGAACTATTTATTTGCCTAATAAGTACGTGTTGACATGCCTAAAAGTATGCTATACATATTTATGATTTTATGTTGTACAACAAGAAAATAAGACTGACAATTTTTGTTAGTTTGCTTTTGTAGCGCACTTCAATTGTGTTGTGGAATGTTAACATTTTGTAGGCTTTTATGTGCAAAATAGTAATTTTTTTTAAAATTATTTATGAGTAATATTAACAGCAGCCAATGCATAACATATGATTGTGGCTGCAGTGTGCATTCGTAGCTTTTAGCAAAATGCAATATGCGTGCTGCAGGTGTGTCTGTTAAAGCTAATCTACGCGATTGTCATTATTTGTCATTACTGGTTTTGTTATATGTTTTAGTTTTTGTATTTGTATTTGCAATTGTAGTGAATGTATATTGTGGGCAGACAATGCCAGCGCCTGCAAAAGGACTAAAAACAACAGAAAAATTTCCATAATGGCCACACGCCCTGAAACTATGCAACACGCTAGAGGAATGAATGCGGTGGCCAATTTAGGTGTAGAACTCGGTGTAAAAGGAGCCAATGGGGAAGCTAGGTGGATCTGAGTGCTGTTAGAAAACTACAATAAAAATTTGCTATTCCATCAGTGAAACAAGAAAACGTTTTTTGTATTTTTGCATTTAATTTTCATTATTTTCCCAAAACTTTTACACAATAGAATTCAAAATATTATCTGGAATATGTAAAATTGAAATAGATTATTAAACCAGAATTTCTAATTAAAATTTTGTCAACGATAAACAATGTGCCATGCTTTGGCTTTGTCAACAAAGGCACTGAATTGTTGTTGCGCTATTTGTTTGTGTTATTGTCAGTGTTGTTGTACGAGCAACAATTTACAACAAAAGCATTTTGTTGTAGGTTTTTTGCAGCTTCGCTGTATGCTCTGGTGGCGCTTAAACACCAAAAAGTATGCAACGAAACTGTGCCACAGCATGTCCAGCACACAGCGCAGCTGGTGTGCGCTGCTTGTTGGTTGCTAACAATGCAATGCTCACTCATTCATATATACACATACACACACACACACACACACACCTAACTGTAGCGCCTTGAATGTTTATATACAAAACAATGAAAGGAAAGTAAAGTCACAACGCAGCGGAGCAGGAAATTAAAATTCTACGAAAAGCTCGCGCCAACAGTGGACAGCTGAGGCTAAGAAAACGTCTTTGCGGCACGCTTACAAATGCTTACATTCAGCAATGCAATGCTGAAGAATGTCTAGGAAAATGGCACAAGTTGCACCAATAATATTTCAGCATAGTTGAGCAAATATTAGATGCAGTAGAAAAGTGGAGATTTCAGATGCAGTCAAAAGTTCCAGAAGAAGGGAGAAGACAGAGTAAGTGGAGTAGCAGAGGAGTAGAGAGTAGGTGGAGAAGAAGAAGAGTAGAGAGTAAGTGGAGTGGAGAAGAAAATATTTACACAAATAATATTTCAGCGCAACTGAACCAATTTCAAATGCAGTCAGAAGTTACAGAAGAACAGTGGAGAGAAGTAGTGGAGAAAACAATATTTAGGAAAATGGCCCAAATAATATTTCAGAGTAGCTAAACAAATTTCAAATGTATTCAGAAGTTGCTGAAGAAGAGTGGAGACTTAGTGGAGAAGAAGCGGTATGGAGAGTAAGTGGAGAAGAAAATGAGCGGAGAGTAAGTGAAGAAATAAATGTCTCGAAGAATGCAACATATGGCACAAATAATATTTCAGCGTAGTTGAACCAATTTAAAATTTAGTTAAAAGTTGCAGAAGAAAAATGAAGATTTCAAATGCAGTCAGAGGCTAGAGAAGAAAAGTGGAGAGTAAGTGGAGAAGAAATATCTAGGAAAATGGCACAGGTGGCATAAATAATATTTCAGCGTAGCTAAACAAATTTCAAAAAGAAGATTGGAGAATAAATGGAGAAAAAGGAGACAGAAGAGTAAGTAGGGAAGAAGAAGAGTAGAGAGTAAGTGGAGAAGAAGCAGATTGGAGAGTAACTGGAGAATAAAATGTCTCGAAGAATGCCAAAAGTGGCACAAATAATATTTCAGCGTGGCTGAACAAATTTAAAATTTAGTCAGAAATTGCAGTAGAAAAGTAAAGATTTCAAATGCAGTCAGAAGTTACAGAAGAACAGTGGTAAGTAGGTGGAGAAACAATATCTAGGAAAATGGCACAGGTGGCACAAATAATATTTCAGCGTAGCTAAACAAATTTCAAATGCAATTAGAAGTTGCAGAATAAGATTGGAGAATAAGTGGAGAAAAAAGAGAGAGAAGAGTAAGTAGGGAAGAAGAAGAGTAGAGCGTAAGTGGAGAAGAAGCAGATTGGAGAGTAACTGGAGAATAAAATGTCTCGAAGAATGCCACATGTGGCACAAATAATATTTTAGCGCAGTTGAACGAATTTCAAATTCAGTCAGAAGTTGCACAGAAAACGTGGAGAGTAAGGATAGAAAAAGAAGAGTGGAGAGTTAGTGCAGAAAAAGAAGAGTGGAGAGTAAGTGAAGTAGCAGAAGATTACAGTATAAGTGAAGAAGAAGAAGTGTGGAGAGTAATAGAAAGATGCTGCTTGCAAGTTGAAGTTATGGGAAATGTTGTTGTCGTTTTGAAATTTTATTCTGAACAAAATTACGTATGTACATACTATAAGTATGTGTATGTAATATTGTGGCTAATAATTTTTTAAGTAAATGGGTGAGAAATGATTTATGTTTCATGGGGCTGCTTTGTGATTCATGTGTTGCATCAAAAGTATTGGAAGCTAATGTTCACTCATTTAAGTAGTCAAAGAATCTACTAATTTAATAGAACGAAGAATCAACTCTAAGCCATCAAAATACATGAATCAACAGTCAACTACTAACTAAGTAATTAAAATCAAAAATCCAACTCTTAATCTTAGCAGTCAAATCCTTAAACCTCAAAAGTGTTTGTCTTATAGTATCTTAAAAATTACTTTCATCTTTTTCTATCTGTCTGCAACACACTCCTTGGCCATTAAACATTTACTTAGATAATAAAAAATTAAAATTAATTTCAACTAGTACTTGCTTTCCATTAGTTCATTGTCACATTTACAGAACATTTTCAAACCGAAGAAGCAGCAGCTGTTTTCACATTTCTTGTTAGCCAACTGGCCATCCATGGCATGGCTTCAGTAGATCCTTGCTTGCTAAAAGCGTGCACAATTTTTATGTTGATTGCAAAAGTTTTAAACGTCACGCTTTGCTCTTCCTTTCGTTTGCCCGGCAATTGGCTTTTTTGTGGTATTTTAACACTTACACTCACTCACACACACAAACACACACACACGCTGAAAACTTTATGCCACTCGACGCCCCCCATTATGTGCGTTTGTATATATGTAAAATTATATAAAAAAATATATAAAGAAAATTAAAATCAGCATTTTCACCACTTGTCACTGCAATTTTCATGCATTTCGTTTGCAATATTATTTTATTTTTCGTTTCATTTGAACTCTCACTCTTGGCATATTGTTTCCTCGTTTATATTCAGCGTTATGCATCAAATGAGCGGTTAAAGCTTTAACCCATTATTGGCTTTTCATTTTTATGTTTATTTACATTGCACCATTGGAGGGCAACAACAGTTGGCGTTGTGCACAGTTTTCTCATTCTTCTTGCTTTATTTTCCACCCCTCAGTCTGTTTTCAACTGATTGCTGCAATTTGGCGTTCTGTTATTCAGCTGCAGCAGTAGTTGACTTTGATTAGGTTTACTTGTTGGTTGGTGTTGGCAACATCTAATCATATGCTGTCGCCTAACATTTCCAAGGCAACCGACTGAGCGCAAGCTGTGTTAACAACTTCTTCTGTCTGTTTTTATTGCGCTTTTTGTAGATGATTTTTAGTTGTCTATTATTTTTTATGTTAAAAATTACTTAAATTTACTCACAGATATAGAGCTTGAAATATGAGCTTAAATTTTGTATTAAAGGAATAATTTAAAAAAAACATAGAAGGATAATAAACTCAGTAGCAATGTCCAGTAATTTCAATATGCCGTAGAAAGTATTTTTTGTGGCATAATTTTAGGCTCAATTTTTAAACTGCAGCCTGAACGTTTTAGTTTACTTAACATACTCATTTAATTTGACTGAATGTCGTTTGTGGGATGTTTAAATTTTTATAATATTTCCAAATATTTTAATGTTTTATTACTTATTTTTTTATTATGTATTTAAAAAAATTTTTTTTATTTATTTTATTTCAAAAATCGCATGCTTATAATTTTTATTTTATGGAATTTTTTTAATACATTTTTTAATTGCTTAAATTTTATTCGCTTTAAAAGTTTATTTATTTTTTTAATTTTATTTTATAATATTTGTACAATAGTTTAAAAGTTTAATCGCATTGATTTGTTTCATCACAAAAACTAAAAAAAACTGCCTGACCTTTTCAATGTTCATGTTAGAAACTTTCGCTACCACTTGGCGTTGCGTCTATTTGCGCTTCTCCACTTCTCACTCCGACTTGTTAAGTGCAACGTACATCAAAACCAATAAATTATGCAAATTTTAATTAAGCACCCACGTTACTTAGTCGTCACTTAAGTGGCTAATTTTGTGCTGAGCCAAGCTTGCCGGAAACTGGCCAGTTGTCGTCTCCCCTTGCGACCAACGGCACTTTAGCAAAATTCAATTAGTTTTTGCTTCCTTTCACTTCTCAATGCTGCACTCTAATCAATTAAACAAAACATTTTCGGCATTGGACGCGAGCGCAGCAAAAAGTCAAAGTTTTAAAGCGAAAAAAAAACAATATTGAAAGTGGTAAAATAATGCAACAACTGTTTTTGAAGCGGAAATGCATTTCAGTGAGTTTTCAATTTTTGTTTTTTAGAGTAGACAATCAGTCAGCGCAATAATTATTATTTAAATATATTTTAAAATGAAAAAATGTAGAAAATAATGAATTTTATTTATATTACTCGCATATTTATTGGTTATTGTGTACTTATTTGAATTTAATTTGATTGCTTTGCTTTGTTGCTTTTTAATATAATGTAAATAATTATATTTATTTTCATTAATTTAATATTCTATTTTAAACATACTTCGTATGCCTTTGTAAATTTCTATTTATTTTGTAAACACTGTTTTTCTTTGTGTAAACACTGTTTTACCACAATTCAATTCAGTAAACTTTACTTGGTACATGGTGGCGTATGAGTAACTTTTAATTAGCTTTTAAATTAATTTTTTTTTAATTGAATATTAAATGACCTTCAATGATTAATTTAAGGCACAAGCTACCCTTTAAAATTCTACACTAAAAGCAAAAGTAAATTTTAAACATTTATAACAAAAACGTAAATGTTTTTTTGCGTTTCAAAATAAACGAACTGCAGCTTTCACTGCCTTAATTTGCCTTATGCCCCAACTTCATTAAACTTTTTCCTGGTCATTGCCAAAAACTAGATTCACTTCTAGGTGCTTTTTCTCCTCACTTCTGCTACTTTTTCCCCCAAAAAGTGTAGCCGTTGAAACCGTTTGCCAATTTAAATATTTCATTTTCATTACGCGTTATACAAATAGGTACCTGCAAAAACACACCCACACACTCACACACACACACATACATATTTATATACGCGCTCACATGTCCCACACATTACCACAAATTCATGCAAACCTCGCTCTGGATGCTTTTGGCCGTTTGGCTTGTTTGCAAATGAAATTTGTCTGCCATGGAGCTCAGCCTAAAAGCAAACAACGTCAGGCGGTTTTGTGGCGTCTGCCATGTAGGCAAATGAAATAAAAATGAGTGCCGATAAAATGCGTTAAAATGGGCCCCAAAATATTCCGCACTTTGCTTCACTCTCTTGTTGCCCTAACTAACGTTCACATTAATTTGTGGCATGACTTTTATATGTGTGTGTGTGTGTGTGTGTGTGTGTGTGTGTGTGTGTGTGTGTGTGTGTGTGTGTTCGTGCTGGCTGTAGCAGGAAATGTAGAATGTGGCATTTAGCTGTTTTTTCGGTGATAATAATTGGCATTCGTGCAGTCAAAGTGTATGGTGAACGTGCATCATGGCCGACGTATAACAGCAGCTTCCGCTTCCGGGCGTTTTTCCAAAACAAAAATAAAAAAAAGAAGAAGCACAATGGAGTGTAGGTTAGTGCAGTGTATGTGTGTGTGTGTTTGAGAGCGCATTGTGCTTAAAATTCGAACTGAAAAGAGTGATAGAGGAGAGTGAGGTGGGGTTAAAGAAAAAAAAGTAAGAAAGTGTCGGGTTTGCACGTCAACGCCGCCAACAGCAACTTGAAGAACATTTTTTTCTTAGGAAAGGAAAATATTTAATATTTTCTTTTCTAAGAAACCAGATACTAAGCTTTAGATTCTTTGGAGGATATTTAGTGGTCAGTTTAAGTTAAGTTTATGTATATTATTTTTACCATCACACTTTAAAGGAATGTGTTAGCATACTTAACTCAATGCTTTCCTATGTCAACACTCAGATATGTAAATCGACATATTAAAATATGGAATTGACTTATTTTCAAGAGATAGGCACCAGGGACCGGAAATAACAGTTATTTATGAAAACTATAATTGAAAATTTTACTATGAAGGAAAAATCATACAAATAAATGAATTTCATTTCATTTAATGAAATATACCAAACATTTCTTTTCGCACGGAGAATCAAACTTGGAAATAAACTTTTTTTTGTAATTTTTACGGAAAAATTAAAAAATAAGAATTATTTTTTATTCATATTTTTAAAATCCTTAAATAACAATTATTTTTGATTTTTTTCATATTAGTCCACAAATAACAGTTTTATTTCGATTTTTATTTTAGTTGTCCTATGATAACAATTATTGGTGACTTTTATTTTTTTAGTCATCAATAAAAATCATTCTTCTTTCTTCTTTTATTTATAAAAGTCATCAATAAAAATCATTCATTGACTTTTATTTATAGAAGTCATCAATAAAAATCATTCAATGACTTTTATTTATAAAAGTCATCAATAAAAATCATTCAATGACTTTTATTTTTTAAGTCATCAATAAAAATCAGCCAGTGACTTTTATTTTTTTTTAACTAAAAGTCACTGACTGATTTTTATGGATGACTTTTACAAATAAAAGTCATTGAATAATTTTTATTGATGACTTTTTTAAATATAAGCCACGAATAATTGTTATCATAGGACAACTAAAAGAAAAATCGAAAAACCTGTTATTTGTGGACTACTAAGAAAAAAATCAAAAATAATTATTATTATAGGATTTTTAAAATATAAATAAAAAATAACTTTTATTTGTTGAGTCATTAAATAAAAGTCAAAAAATAACTCTTAAACATTTTTTGTTTTTTTAATAAAACTTATAACTGTTACGGTCCCTGATAGGCACACTTAAAGTGGAGTCAGGAGACCAAATATGAATGGAAAGACAATTTGATAAACAATCAGGCTAAGTAAGAACTCGAGGCTGAAAATTACGGAAAAACGACAGAATAGATGAAAGTATGAAAGCATACAAGGGCAGAAAAGAAGAAGAACAGGAAGAGGAAATAGAGAGGCCGCCTCTGTATGGGACTCACTTAGAAGTCGAGAAACAAGCCCAAATAAGGCTTAGTAAGTACTCGAGACTGAAAGTGACAGAAAAAGAAAGTATGGATGAAAGTATGAAAGGATGATAGGGCTGAGAAGAAGAAGAAGAAGGGGAATCCCTAACAAACCAGGTGTTAGGGTTGGTGAGATGGCTGTCTCTGTAGGGAACCCACTTAGGAGTCAAGAAACAAGCACAAATCAGGCTAAGTACTCGAGGCTGAAAATAATAGAAAAAAGGAAGAATGGATGAAAGTATGCAAGGATGCTATAACCGAAAAGCAAGGAATTCCAGAAGTCTAAAGAGGAAACACTAAACTAGGTGTTACGTTTGGTGGAGCGGCTGTATCTGTAGGAGACCCACTTAGGTCTTTATGGCTCGTTGTGGTACTGCAAATTACACCAAATTACAACTGTGGTTGAAATGTGTAATTTTCTTAAATTTCTTAAAGTTCTGTCGGATTACAGTTGTATTTGTCAATTGCGCATTTTCAATTTTCGCTAAAAGGTACATAATTTCATTATTGTTCTCATAAAAACTTTTAGCACCAACAATTTTGTACTTAAAACTTAAAGCATTTGCTGCTAAAAATAGACAACATACAAAGTCAACAACGTCGCGCCTACTGTCCATTGACCAAACCATGTTTGATCATAGAAGAAGTAAACTTTTGAGACCTTTTAAGTTGTCTTTAGAACACGCCAAGTTACATTGCAGTAAATACACGTCTAAACGTTGTCAACATGGGAAATATTTTTTCATTTGTGGCACTAAAAAAAGCGGCAAGAAGTGCCAATGTACGTGCGTGTGTGTGTGTGTGAGGGGTAGGCGAAGCTTGCTGTCGGTTCTCGCTGGTCTACGTGGCCAACAGCTGTCACACAAGTAAAATTGGAAGTGTTTTTGTACTCATGTTATGGCAATTTATGTACTGTGCATGTGTTGGCATAGTAAAAGTGGCTATGCCACAACTACTTCACTACACAAAACTGTTATTTTTTGCCAAAATTGTATGCCGTTTCAAGTTATTGAAAAAAAAGTAAGAAATACAAATGTAATATTTGCTGGCACCTAACAACACATGTCACAAATATATACTCATGCAATCTTTACTTCAAATCTTTGGTTCATTTTTATATGCAAGGAAAAAAATGTCACCAACATGAAATTGCATGAAAAATGTTCTAAATTTTAAACCTTAATTTGGCAATAAAACAAAGTTTGCTGCTCAAATGTTGTTGCTATTTTAGATGCGCTCACTGGTGTTGTTGTTGTATTGCTGTTATAGGTGCACTCATTGTTGTTGTTGTTGTTGAGTTGTTGTTTTATATGCGCTCATTGTTGTTGTTGTTGCTGCTGTGCCTGATATGTGACGCCCTACAGCGTATTTGCTGTGCTGCGGCAGTGACAAAGCGCACAAAATTTATGCTGGCAGCCATTTTGACTGCATAAATATTAGATTGCACCATGTCTGTGTCTGTGTATGTGTATGCAAGTGAAGGAGACAATACAGATGGGGCGATAGTAGTGTAAAGTTATAGCAAAAATTGTGTGATTTTTCAAAAATCAAATTTTGGTGTGACGCTTTAAAATTCGCTTTCAAATTGATTGAAGTCTACATAAGAACTTTTAAATTTTTTAATAACATTTTTAGATATACATACTCGTATATAACCTTTTTATGTATGTATATTATAGTCATACTACTCCACTAGATTTTTCGTTTTAATTAAAAATATTGAAATTCTAATTAAAGTTTAAATGTTTGCTAATTTTGTAGTTTTCACTCAGAATAGCAATTAAAATTGCTCTGCATAACTGAAAATATAAAAAATTTTCCAGCAAAACCATTTTCGTTGTTGTTGGCTATTGGAAAATTAGCATATTTTTCGTATAGTCAGACCATGCAGCAGCTGGTCAGGTAAACAGGTTAATGCACAGCGGCCATTTTGGCGCTGGGTTAAGGTTAGGTCAGCAGCAGCTGTGGCCAAAACAATAAAGGCAGAAACAACAACAACAACAACGTCGGGAGCTAACATAATAGCCAAAGGTAATGCAGTAAATAAATATTGTGCCAATAAATTGCCGTATGCTTTGCTCCATATTGTGTGCCAGTCAGCAAGCTGTGCAAAATGTTGAACGCGCGGGATTTTAAAGTGAGCCAATAAATGGCAGAGCAGCATATGGACGATTTAAAGGTAGCCCATTAATAAAATCGCAGCATATGGCGGCGGACTGTGCACACAATTGTGTGGAGCAAAGTAAAATGGTCGTCAATATCACTTTGAAAGTGTACCACTCCTTCAAATTTAAATTTTAAATTTTATGGGTATTTCTTTTAATAAAAATATTTCAAAATATATTAAACCACTAACTAAAATAAAAATAAAAAAAATTACATAATTAAAATAAAAATAAAATTTTCAAAAAATATAAAAAATACTTAACCTCGTTAGAATATGCCGATATGTATATCAAATGAAAGAGGGAATGCTCAAGAATTTAAATAAAATTGATTTTTTTTATCTATTTGTAAAAAAAGGATATGAAAAAGGTCCTTTGAAAATTTTAATGCTTTATATCCTTGAAAATTTACATCGATTTACATTTACATTTACATTTAGCATAAGTAGAGCTCAATTTAAATTATTTCTTTGTAAAATTTTTAACTAGTTTTAAGTTATTTTAATTTATTGTTTCATAGTCTGTAAGGTTGCGAAAACATTAGACTGAATAAACAAATTTAAAATTGAATTTTCTTGAAAAGTAAGTATGTTAAAACCCCAAATCTCCTTGATCACGGGTCAAAATTTCATTATTCTCGCTTCATTGATTTGTATCTTTTTATTATTTAAAATACTGATACTCAAATAAATTAGAATTTCATTAGAATTGCAGCATCCGCCTTTTTTAATAACTTCCCTTAAGGTAAATTTTGCATCAGTAAAATCATTGGTTATAGACAGAAAAGGGTGGTAATTCTTTAATGACAAGTTCAGGCTATAAAGTGGATGCATAAGAACTTCCCAACTAAGCGCCCGGAGCTTCTGACCAGTCACTATCGATGTGTGTGGCCTGGCGTTGTCCTGATGAAACACCATTCCTCTCCTATTGGCCAATGCTGACCACTTCTGGGCAATGGCTTCCTTTAGACGATCTTATTGTTGACAGTACAGGTTCTAATAAATAGTTCGGCCAATATTTTGGAAGATCATTGCCTGCCAATTCCACTAAATACACAGCAAATCGTTCCTGACAGTGTCAATTCTGGCTCATCGTGATTCGATCACAACTGTTTTCGTAATATCTCTAGTGGCACCTATACATCGTGTTTCAGTTGTATTCAGCCTTCTAAAAGGTTTTTGTACAATCTTTAGCTTCTGAGCAACTGAATGAATGCTTACGTAATGGTCAGATTTGATGATTTTTATGATTTTATTTACACTTCCAGAATGTGCCGTATCTTTCACATGAAATTAAATTAAATTATTAAAATTAATTTATTAATTAAAATTATTATGAAAATTACATGAAAATCGAAAAAATTCCGCTTGATTGGCTATTACACACAAAATACAAAAAACTGAAGCCATTTATTGGAAAAATAATGAACTTCTTTTTACTACACCAGATTTTTCATAAAAAGTTATTTACCAGAAACTTAGTCAAATCTAACAAAAAATGTAACTTAGATCTAAAACGGTTAAATAATTTATTGTTGTTGTTAATACAGCTGGTGGCTTGGACTCTCAAATGATGAATATGGCATTTCTAGTATTTTAGAATAAATTTAGAGCTTCATTTGCATTAATGTTACTCATACGCCTTCGAGTACCTTCGTTGGGAGTGTAATTAATAGTTTAGTTGAAATAATTATTTAAAATTATGGAAAATGAAAAAAAAGTATATTTTTTCAATTTCAATTGTTTAATAGTTGAAACAATGCATTTATAATATAATATATATTTATTAGAATATTATAAAAAAATATTTATTTATTGTATATATTGTATTGTTTAAAGTATTTATTAAAAATTTGTATATAAATTATCAGAAAATACTTGAATATGAAATACAAAATTGAAATATGAAAATACTTTAAGTAAAATAATAACAAAAACAAAACTTGATATACTAACTTAAAAATGTATGCAGAATTATAAAAATTTATGTATAGCTCACTCCACATCTTTGCATCTCACAGCCCACTGCAAGTTAGCAAAATGGCACGCTTTGTTGCCTCTGCAATCATTCTCAATAAACAATTTCGCTCTATTACACAACTAACTTATGTAAAATAATACCCTCAAAAAAGCAAACTTTTCAAGCGTTGTTGCTACTTTGTGAGTGCAGTTGTTGTGGCGCTTGTTTACCAACAACATTAAACATTTCGCTAGAAATTTACTTAATCACTTGAATATTTCGGTACGCGCGTAATCTACTCAAACTTTTCCCAAAAGTAATTGAAATAAACCAAAAATTACATCAAAATAAGAGTAAATAAAAAAAAGTTCAAGTAAGTATTCGCATTTTCGTGACCGACCAGCACGTAAAGTGCTCGCACAACCAAACTTGCTGTCATTCCCCCACAACTGTTGGACTATTTTTACTCGATTTTCTTAGTTCGTGTACACAAATCAATGTTTTCTTCCACCTGTCTACTGAAGCACCACATTGGCTGACTTTTGTTGCCGTAGTCACTCTGTCGCGTCGCACTGCTCCAACTAAAACTACAACACTTTATTTATACTTTGTTCCTTGCTTGCCTTGGGCCATGTTTTCATGTCTTTTGTATTTTTCCGCTTAGATTCAATAAAACTTTTCTTCGAGCATTGCTGGCGGCACTAATTAGAATCGTGAACAACTCAATTAATGTGAAAATCATATTGATTATTTTTATTAGTGTGAAAAATGCTTGGCCGCCCAACCAAAAAAAAATAAATAAAAAAGACGCGTTGTCATTAATGGCTTAATGCCTAAGCATACAAGCAAATATATGTACACAAATACCTTTATAAACACATTTATATATACATACATATAAATATACATATATGTCGTACATAGGTATTCGTTCAGCTAAAGTTCAAACACACCAATCGTAGTTGGTAGATGTTGTGTTGTGTTGTGTTGTGTTGGTGTCTGGTTTGGCGGCCGTACTTTGCGACTATTTATGTTGCTCATGCGCCACGTTGGCATTGCTGCGGCTGCTATAAATTAGTCTTAGCGCGCGTTGAAAATTAATTTAAGCGCATAGTTCACCGCAACGCAGCGCTTGGCGTATTAGCGCTTTTGAAGTTGGCGTCGAGTTGCGTGCGGCTGTGTATAGTCGTACGAGTATGTATGTGCGTGTGTGTGTGCGTGCGTGTTGGGCCTACATTGTCGATAGGCTTACACGCTGACTGGCAATTAAAATAAATTTGACTATAGGGAATTAGCGCGCACAAACTATAATATTCGTCAGCCTAGTTTAGGCCATAACATACTAACATGCTGCGATTTTTTTGGGGCTTTGCTTATGACTCTTTTTTTTTTCTTTGGCTGAATAAGCTGCGTGTGTATAACTTTAACAGCTGCAAGGTGTTCTAGTTGTTAAATTTTTAGCACAAGTAAGTATATTTTTGGGTTGGCATACATTGAAAATCTTTATGGCATATGGGGCGTATGAGTAACATTTTAATTAAGTTCATCAAAAAGTGCTTTAAATGCTAAATTTCTCATAAAACTATAAAGCTGCGGTGGTGCTTCTTTCAATTATGCATTACGACAAAGCTGTGTCAGGTGACAAACACAAATCCAGAGACCTAAAATAATTATTAATCATATTTATGGGAATGAAAAAATTGCCCTAATTTAAGAAATTTCTATAATTATTGCTTTATAATAATTATTCCCAATAAGAAATTTTGTACGTCGCCTATAACTATTATCATGTAATAAATATTTTTGAGTTGCATAATAACTCTTATAAGTAACAAGTATATTTTTCGTTGTCCATAATTATTATTTTGGGATTTTTGTTTTTTACATTGCTTCATAACTTTTATTTATGACTTTTTTAATTTCTCAAAATAAAAGTTATCGGTACTATCATTTTGAGAAATTTTTTTTTTACGTTGCTTCATAACTTTTATTTATGATTTTTTTTTTCATTTACGTTGCCGATAACTAATTACTACATATTGGATATGAATTAAGTTTTAATTGTTTTAAATTGACAAACGCAAATTAACTGCAGAAACCTTATTTCCAAAAACAATTAAAAATCAATTCATACTCAAAATGTGGTAAGGCAACGTAAATAAAAAAAATGTCTTTCATAAAAGTTATGAGGCAACGTTAAACAAATTTTCTTTCAAATAATAGTTATCGGTAACGTAAATAAAAAACGTCATAAAGAAAAGTTATGATGCAACGTAAACAAAAAAAATCCCAAAATAATTATTATCCAGAATGAAAAAAATATTTATTTCTCATAACAGTTATTATGCAACGTAAAAATTAATAGTCGCAAATAATAATTATAATCAACAAATAAAATTTATGTTGCATTATAATAGTTACATTGCAATTAATTTCTTAAAAAACTTATAATGGTTAAGTCCCTGCACAAATCAAACATGATTTTACTATTAATGGTATAAAGGTTGGTATAGTTTAATGTAATGTTGACCCATTTCATTACTAAACATGGCACGAAACACTGGCTATAATATTTGGCATATTGTTTGCATCGTGGAACCATAAAGATGGCCGTAGATTTAAAAATTCCTTTAGAAATTGAAAATCTTTCATGAAACATTAACTTTTACTTTTTATAAAAAAAAAAAATTGGCATATTTGGACCTTTGCTCGACGCACAAATTCACTCAAGTACGTTTCTGCAAAGGCCATCCGTACTTAAACCGTCATTTTTGGCCAACAAAAAGATGCTTTCAAGTTGTACATTTGCAAAGCTTACATTAAATTATAAATTCCATTTTTTCTCTCTATAATCACCTACAAAATTGTGTCGACTTGACGCTGACACAGTTGAGAAAATGCCATAATAAAATTCACCATCACTCATACGCCCCACATGCCCACATTGTGAATTCCGAGAACGAAATCAAATTTTCCAACACCAACGCTTGAAATATAAACGCCTTGTTAACCCAGCCCGAACATACGTTAATGACAGACATTCATCACAACAACAACAACACTAAAAATAAAACAAAAGCACAATCAACAAGCAGCGGCAAGGCGGCAACAATGAAAGTGCGTAAAATGACAGCATTAGCACAGAATGAAAGCAAACAATTCATCACTCTCAGCTGTCCGTATGCCGACAGCACTCGTGCCACTCCCCCTGATTGTTTCATATATATAATATAATATAATATATGTATGTAGGATATGTAAATATTTACACGAAGAAAGAAAGAAAAAAAGAAAACAAGCTCTTCAACTCGACTGCCAATGATTGCAGTTGAGACAGCAAGTGCCAACCAAAACACAGCAACGAGCAAATGTGCCAAAGTATTGTTGGCATCGCAACAAAAACAAGAACAACCACAACAACAGCAGTTCAACTAAATACAAAACTATTACTCAATTTATATGCATGCAACGGCCGCGTTGGCGTTCATGAATAATTTTCGCAACGTTTCCTTTTCCTTGTCGCTTTTCGCTTTTCACATTTCGCTTTTCGCAGTTCCGTTTGTATTTCTTGCTTGTCTGTGGGAAAATGAAAGCGAAATGCGGCATACATTCGGCAAATTGAACTGAACCCAAATAAGTAAAACGCAACGCAATAAACTAAATGGAAGCTAATGTCATTTTGGCATTAAAACGCCAGGCAGCCGGCAGACACAAAGCACATTTAAATGCCGAATCGGTGTCGTGCTGTCGTGCAGTAAAATGGCTGCTCGGTTATTTACGAATTGTGCCAAAAGCCCAGCGTCAATAATTGGCACCGCTGCCAGGCAGTGAGCCGCTTAACTGCGGCAGCCAGCGAGGCGCGGAAGTGCGGCCAAAAGTAAATGTGTGCGTGTTGATGGAAGTACGCCAGGCTTCGCACTCGACAGCACTCGCTGCCACACTTGACTTTGGCGTTTTATGGCTGTTGGTGTGTGGCATTTGAATGACTTTTTTTCGGCATATTTTGGGCTGTTTGGCCTTTCGGCGTTTGCCGCTCGCAATTGTATTGTTAGCTGTAATAGTTGTTGTGCTTTTGTTGTTGTTGTTGCTGCCACTGCTGACATTGCCAATATATCATAAGTGAGAAATGTAAATGAAATTGTTATATAATACATGGAGCCATTTGGGCGAGCACGTTGCCGCAGCCGGTTGCTTTTGGCAGAGCACTGACGCGCAGGAAAAATTAGACTTGTCATAAGTAAGTCGACTGTGGCATTGCAGTAGCGAAAAGCGAATGGAAGAGAAGTTTGCAAAGAAAACGCAAAGCTCGAATAGAATAGGCCGCCATACACCGGCAATGTGAATTTAATTGTATAGCAGTCAGGCAGCCAGACAGAAGGCGCTAAGCAGTATTAGCTCAATTGAATACGCATTTACATAGACATTAACATATATATTTACATTTCATAATTCAAATTGGGTGCACACAAATAAATAGCTTACGCATAATGAGCTTTCGCTCTGGTCGTTTGTGCTTAAGCAAAATTAGCACAGGAAGTCAAGGCAGATGGCTGCATGTTTCTTTTGAAATACTAAATGCCTCTTGCGTCCGAACAAAGCCATGAAATAATGGCTGTGCACTTTCACTATATGTGCAAAATTGTATGTAAAATAATTGAAATATGAATGTGAAAGATGTGACAGGAATATTTCAAGCACAATAAGTTCTCAATGAATAATGTCGGCAAAAGTTTGAGCACGTTTTAGGAGACTGACGTAAATGTTTTGCCTTAGGAATGGAAATTTGCTCTTGAAAAATAACTGTATATAGTTTCTATATTTGGCATTAGAATTTCTATTGTGTAAGTGACTGCTTGAAGTCTGCTTGAAATGTCATTGTAATGCTAAATGCGTAAATTATCTCACTTCACTGCGCTGTGAGTTGTACATTTTCAGCTCTGCTGTAGAGCAATATGTTTAAGCTTGCATAACATTTGTTCAGTTGGCAGTTTATGGAGATTTGGAGCTATAACACCATATGGTATATTATTTTCATACCATATGCTGACTGTTTATTGCTGAGCTTGTGAGGTAGAGGTACGGTTTTAGTTAAGAAACAAAAAAAGATAGATAGATAGACAGATAGATAGATAGATAGATAGATAGATATATAGATAGATAGATAGATAGATTGATTGATTGATTGATTGATTGATTGATTGGTTGATTGATTGATTGATTGTTTGATTGAGTGATTGATTAATTGATTGATTGATTGATTGATTGCTTGTTTGATTGAGTGATTGATTGTTTGATTGAGTGATTGATTGATTGATTGATTGGTTGATTGATTGATTGCTTGTTTGATTGATTGATTGATTGATTGATTGATTCGTTGATTGATTGATTGATTGATAAACATATAGAAGAACTGATGCTATACAAGTTATCCAAGAAGAAGGACCCTAGGTATTTCCATCTTCGTCTGGAGAGAGTCGGCAAGTGGTGACTTACAGTCTCTTCGTCTTCTTCATAATGCTGCAATAATGAATGAAAATTTACTGATGGCAAAAATGCCTTTGCAACAAAATCTTCTCTACGCTTCCATCGCCGAGAATACCAAACCAGACAAGCTGTGTGCGGCGAAACGCAATCAAAATTTTCGCAAAGTTCAATTTAATAAAATTTTGCAAACTTTTATGATAAGACATTGACATATTTACTCCACATATACAAACACACACACACACACGCACAGCACAAAACCACTTGAAAACCCTCACCTAGCTTACTCTCCGATTGTGTACTTGAGCGCCATGCATATACTGTAAAAACTTCAATTCGAAAAGAGCTGTTCGATAATTGAATTTGGCGTCAGCCGAAAGTTGCAGCGACATGCGGCAGCGGCACGAAGGCTGTTTTGCCGCAATTTCATTTGCAAATCTAATAAAAACATTTTAGACACGTGCGCCGGGCTGGCTCATTAAAAATCGACAAGGTGAATTAAAAGGCCAACAATAACAACAATAACAACAGCAGCAGCACGCATTCGACGAACAGCGAACATTGCACGGCATCGGCGTTGTCATACCAATTCGCACAAACACGCACACAGACACAAAAGCGTAGCGCGAATTTAATATGTTCGCCTTATGCACACACAATTAAATGAAAACAAATTAAGTAATACGGACGGGCGTATGTGTGTTGGTGTTGGTGTGTATTGGCGCTTGGCTGTGACATTATGACAGCTTTATGTGTTGTCGCTGTATGTGTGTGGGTGTGTAATGAAGAACATCACATTCAGAAACACATTCAGACACACAACGGCTTAGAATGTTGTCTTAAAATACGTGTCGCGTTCTTTGTGTATGTGTGTGTGTGTGTGTGATTACTTCTGCAAACATATCTGGTAGGTGTGCGTAATAGTATTAAATTTATGTGAATGATTGTGGCTTTGAGAAGCAAAGAGAACATTTGAGGGCGAATTATTAGTCACTTGGGCGAAAGGAGCATACATTTAGATTAGACTCAGCATTCTTTAGGCCTACAGAAAGATAAAATAGTTACATTTCAGCGTGAAACGAGATACCATCTCTGAGGAAGCACTTCTCCAAGCATTAAGAATGAGCTGCCCATTTAGTTAGAGACACTGAAAAGAAGATATAGACAGAGATAAAAGACAGTTCGGCAACTTGAAAAAAGGGTTAGAGGAGTGAAAGAAATTAGGAGAATAGTTAAGGTTAAATTAACAGGCAGCTTGCGTATTAATCAGAAAATACACTTGGCGACCAAATTTCTTATGGTGATTGTGAAAAGTATAGAAAATTAACCACATCAAATATCTTCCTGTTGCATTTTGTATCTAACTAATATCTATCCAATGTCTCCATAAATCGTTTTGGTTGTCCAGTATACTTTCTGATTGATCAGTAAATTTTTCGCTAACTAAACCTAAACTAACTCCCCAGTTTGTATTGAAGTAACCTAAACTAATTCCCCAGTTTGTATTCAAATAAGAGTTGATTTTTATTGCATTATGTAGTGATCCAATAGTAGTGATAGCGTGCTTCCACTTTTGTTCAGAAACAAACTTGAAATATCTTATATCGTATTTTACTGCAAAAGTACCAACACTTTCAGCTTATGAAAGTATCCTAATTATCCTCGACATATTATAGTAGCAAAAAACACTTTCAAAAGCACAACAGCGGCAATCATTTCAATTATGTGTATGAAAATAAATTTACACTTAATCCAATGACAAATTTAAAACAATTAAAACTTTTTAATGTCCTCATAAGCTGGAGTTGGCTAACCAAAGTGCGCACTGAATGCTATAGAAGTCTTACGTCCTTTTATATCTGTATATACTTTGATAAAGGACCAACAAACTTTGCAATCCCTTATTTGTGTTTGCTCTGTCTCTTTATTTGTTCAAAAGATGCGCAGAACTTGCGTGAAGCGCATATAAAATGAGCTGAAAATATGAAAGTTGATAATATTCAGTGCAAGATTTGCAGCTGCCATGCCAAATGCAGTGTAGCTGGCACTTGCCACTTGTCTTACCAGCCACACTATCACTTGTACATACACTGCCATAAGAATAAAGACATTGCCACCAATACTCTTGCACACCGAACACAAAGAATAACAAAGCAAATTGAAGACAAACACACACTTGTGCGGGCGCTCAATGCACAGTGTTTCAGATTTCTAAGGAATTTTAGAATTTTTTTAATTTAAATCAACTTTCATTGAATTTTAATTTTAACTAGTTTTAATTTTAATTGAATTTTGATTTATCTTTAATTTAATTTTAATTTAATTTTAATTTATCTTTAATTTAATTTTAATTAAATTTTAGTATATTTTCAATTTAATTTCTAATTAATTATTTTAATTTAATTTTAGTTTATTTTACACAAATGTTAAGTTAATTTTAACTTAATTTTAATTTAATCTAATTTTTTTTATTTATTTAATTTGAAATTTTTTAAAATATAATTTAAATTTAACTTAAATTTAATTTAATTTTAATCTTTATATACTTCTAATTTAATTTAAATTTAAACTATCATAATTGAATTTTTTAATTAAATTTTTTTTTTTTAATTTTAAATTGAATTTTTTTACTTTAAATTTAATTTTACGCCGAACCAGCATCCATGCATTTTAAATTAATTTTAGTTTGGGTTTAATTTATTTTAATTAAATTTTAAGTGAATTGTCATTTAATTTTAATTTAATTTTAGTTTATTTTTAATTTAATTTTAATTTAATGTTTTTTTAATTTCATTTTAATTTTAATTTAATTTGAATTTAATTTTAATTTTAAAATTAATTTATTTTAATTTTAATTTAATTAAACTTTAATTTTAATTTAATTTTAGTTTATTTTTAATTTAATTTTAATTTAATTTTAATTTAATATTAAATTAATTTTAATTTAATTTTAATTTTAATTTAATTTTAATTTAATTTTAATTTAATTTTAATTTAATTTTAATTTAATTTTAATTTAATTTTAATTTAATTTTAATTTAATTTTAATTTAATTTTAATTTAATTTTAATTTAATTTTAATTTAATTTTAATTTAATTTTAATTTAATTTTAATTTAATTTTAATTTAATTTTAATTTAATTTTAATTTAATTTTAATTTAATTTTAATTTAATTTTAATTTAATTTTAATTTAATTTTAATTTAATTTTAATTTAATTTTAATTTAATTTTAATTTAATTTTAATTTAATTTTAATTTAATTTTAATTTAATTTTAATTTAATTTTAATTTAATTTTAATTTAATTTTAATTTAATTTTAATTTAATTTTAATTTAATTTTAATTTAATTTTAATTTAATTTTAATTTAATTTTAATTTAATTTTAATTTAATTTTAATTTAATTTTAATTTAATTTTAATTTAATTTTAATTTAATTTTAATTTAATTTTAATTTAATTTTAATTTAATTTTAATTTAATTTTAATTTAATTTTAATTTAATTTTAATTTAATTTTAATTTAATTTTAATTTTAATTTAATTTAATTTTAATTTTAATTTAAATTTAATTTTAATTTTAATTTAATTTTAATTTAATTTTAATTTAATTTTAATTTAATTTTAATTTAATTTTAATTTAATTTTAATTTAATTTTAATTTAATTTTAATTTAATTTTAATTTAATTTTAATTTAATTTTAATTTAATTTTAATTTAATTTTAATTTAATTTTAATTTAATTTTAATTTAATTTTAATTTAATTTTAATTTAATTTTAATTTAATTTTAATTTAATTTAATTTAATTTAATTTTAATTTAATTTTAATTTAATTTTAATTTAATTTTAATTTAATTTTAATTTAATTTTAATTTAATTTTAATTTAATTTTAATTTAATTTTAATTTAATTTTAATTTAATTTTAATTTAATTTTAATTTAATTTTAATTTAATTTTAATTTAATTTTAATTTAATTTTAATTTAATTTTTATTTAATTTTAATTTAATTTTAATTTAATTTAATTTAATTTTAATTTAATTTTAATTTTTAAATTTAATTTTTAAATTTAATTTTTAAATTTAATTTTAATTTAATTTTAATTTTAATTTTAATTTTAATTTAATTTTAATTTAATTTAAATTTAATTTTAATTTTAATTTTAATTTTAATTTTAATTTTAATTTTAATTTTAATTTAATTTAAATTTAATTTTAATTTTAATTTTAATTTTAATTTTAATTTTAATTTTAATTTTAATTTTAATTTAATTTTAATTTAATTTAAGTTTAAGTTATTTTTAATTGAATTGCATTTTAATTGAATTTTAATTTAGTTTTAATTTAATTTAAATTTATTTTAAATTTATTTTATTTTTAATTTATCTTTAATATAATTTTATAATAAATTAATTTTAATATTAATTTAATTTCAAATTCATTTATTTTTAATTCTTTTTAATTTAATGTTTTTTATTTTAATTAAATGTGAAATATGTTTAAATGTAATTAAACTATAGTTAATTAAATCATAATTAAACAAAAATTATTTATATTTTTTAAATTAAGTCCAATTTTTCTCCACCTAATTTTTCAAACTTCGACCACTGTACATTGCAACGTGTGGCAACGCCGCACCAGCATGCACCATTGTAGGTCAGTGGCAGGGTGGCAAAGCACTTGCACTGCTACGGGTGCGAGAGCATTTTTGGCACTTTTCTTAAGCATGTCAAGTAAATTTGCATAACATACAGTTCATACACACGCATGAATATGTACCCGTGTATACGTACATATGTGTGTGTTATAAAATGCCACATATTGTGGCACTGTGTTACTGCCCCAAAGCTGGCGCACTGCTGCATTTTACTACTATTCACTACAACACTCTTCCACACGCTACGCTCTCATTGCTGGGGCGCCCATAATTCATATCCACCCAATTGGAATCACACATACACACATACATAAGTACGACACATGCATGTGTCGCTCGGTCTGCGGCAGCGTGCAAATTTTGTTTGCCAACAAAATTTAAAATTGAAAAGGCAAACAATGTCATTGCTGCTGCTGGTGCTGCCGGTTTGCTTTTTGCTGTGCGGCGAACTGACTGCATGGAATAGTGGCAACGTGGCGCGGCATGTGTGGCTAATGGGTCACCACAATACGTTTTCTTTACTTTTGTATTATGGCTGTGGCTGCTGTTGGCCGTCTGACCGTTTTTGTTGCTAGCAGAGAGCGGCCCGCATAATTAATAAATCATGTAGAATTTCTTGCTAAAATTGCCGGATTTTGTAGGACAATGACGTGAAGAGGAAGAATAATGCCGATGTGGACAGTGGGCAAAGTATGCGAATGAACAAAAGTTGAAGTTCGGAGTTGTTGTCAAGGCTTTGTTTAAGGAATAGAAGATGACAAAGGAGAAAGAGAAGTGCACATTTATCATTCAAAGAAAAACACAAAAAATAATTTTAAAGTCGGCAGCAGTGGATTGCCGGCTTGATTTTCCAACAAAATTCAGCTTTTTAAAGTATGTTGAGGACTTAAGCTTATGTCGACAAAATTCCTATGTTGCTTAAATTTTCTCTTTCAATTTCCTGTTAAGGTGAAAGCAATCAATTGTTGCTCACCCAGAACAACATTAGAAGGAAAACAAGCTGGTTTATGAAGGGAACTGACCGATAATTGAATAGCAACTTAATTTGTTGGCTTAGGCTGGTCGACTGTTGAGTTGGTAATTTGTGGCATAGCAACAAGGCATATCAAGCCTTGTTTGCGCCGGTTCTAAATGTTTAAGGTGGTTGATGAGTAATCGATGACTGGGAGAGAGCATAGGAAATCAATGTTAATTAAGAGTTGGTTTTCATAAGAAGATTTTAGGAAAATGAGGAAAGGAAGAGAAGGAGATTCAAAAAATGCAGCAAAATGGTGTTAGAAATTTAAATGTTAACTCAAGTGAATCACTGGATTTTATATAAAATATTTTAGATGTGATTGTATGTTGTTTTATTATCAGAAGGAATGTAGTTAAGGAAAATTTGGTTACAAGTTATGCAAAAAAATTATAGTTTAATAAAAAACTAATATATAAAAACATAGTTTAATAAAATCGCTTTTAAAATATTCATGGAAATCTCGTATTGTAATAAAATTAGACATTTAAATTTTCATTTAACAGTTTGGAAGTAAGCCGAAATGTGAAAGTTAAATAATATTTATTTTTTGTGTCATTTTTTAAAAATTTTTTTTATTTATTGTGCCATCAATGAATAAAAAATTCAAAAAAACTTATAATGCGAAATATTTTATATTATATATACATATATATATTATATTTAATATTTTCCATAAATTTTGCTGATGTTTTTGACACGAATGTCAAATTTTTAATTTGAAAATGTGGCCCAAAAATATGCAAAGAATTATTGAAAAATTATTTTCAAGTCATTCGCTCTGTTCATATTGTTAACATTTGTAAGCACAGTTTTAGGCTGAGAAAAAAATGTTTGTTCATTAGCATAATTCATAAAATATGAAGAAAGCTGCCATTATATGCAAAAAAGAATGAGTTTCTTTTAAATTTTTTTTTTTAAATTTATTTTTTTTTATTCTTTACAATTTCTTAAATTCCATAAAATCATTCACAACATTTTCCCAATTGCCTCTGCATTAAATTTGATGCAGTCATCGTATTTATTTTCCGAATGAGTAAACAACAAATTTTTAATTTGACGTTGAACGTTCGAGAATTACATAAATGCGTACGTGATGTTGCAGCAGTTCATGAAGAAGAAGCAGAAAAGAAAAAAAAACATGTTGAAGCGCAGTTAGTAGAAGCAGTCAGCTGGCAACAGCCAACAGACAGCAAAAGAATGCAAGCAATGTGCGCCAGCAAAATAAGAAAAAAAAAACAAGCAAAACTGTAGATATGAAGAAATTATTTGTCAGTAAGTGGAAAAAAGTTGAAGTGGCAACGTGACACAAAGCCAAGACGCACACATTTACATACAAACACAATTGCAGTGAGGCGTACATAGAGATAGACGGCACACAAGCACACATATGTCATAAAAGAAACACACATCACAAACACACACATACACACATGCACATGTGAGCGTCGAAATTGTGGCGCAGTCAAGGCGAAAAGGCTGCCCAAACGCATTCGCAAGGACAGCAACGCGACATAGACACTTGACAAATGCAATAGCAACAAAAACTCTGCACTTGGTGCTTGGCATGATGAGTAGTTGTTGAAATGCTTGTGCACCCAAAAGTAGGCTAAGGCAGCAAAGTAAAATAAAAGCGACAGCATAAAATATTTGCAAGAATTATGCTGTGCTCTTTGTTGCTGATGAAAAATTAATGGAAATTTTATGAAAAATGTATGAGTGTGATGTATTCTCTCAAAAATATTGAGAGGGAAGAATACAGAAGAAGAAGAACTCAGATGACAATAGGAGAATGTGCAGGCTTCAGAGCGAATAGTTTTATTAAAAATTTTTTTAAAATTCTATTGACAAAACAAGTTTGTTGGGTCTTAGAGATGAGTTGGAATTTTGAATTAAATAAAATTTGTGAGCAAAGAAAAATTGTTTTATGATAATTGCATTGAACTGTGTAACAAGTCAAGAAGAAAGCCATGAGAAAAGACTGAATATCGTGAGAGCCCAAATTGAGCGAAAACATGCCTTACTCACATTCCATGGCGGACGCAAGGAGGATTTTTTATTTTAGAAATTTTTGAAATTCTAGTGACAAAAAGAGTTCATTGAGTTTTAGGAAAGAGTAAGAATTTTGAGTTCAATAAAATTATTACAGTAACGTAAAATTTTTTAATGATTACTGCATTGAAATGTGTAACAAGTCAAGAAGAAAGCCAAGAGAAAAGAGTGAAATTCGAAAACACTCCATACTCACATTCCTTGGTGCACATAAGGGGGAGTCTTTGGGGGTTCAAACCCCCAAATGTCTATTTGTTAGAAAAATTTAGGCTGACAAACGGTCTAACATGGAATTTGTTTCAAAAGTTATGCACATCACTCCCGCCCCCAACCCCAAAATGAAATATACGCCACTGGTTTTATCTATAAAAAACATCTTCCGACGTTACTTTTGTATAGCACAACAAATTTGAGAATTTTCTTTGATTAAGCATGTTTTTCTAGTTGTTTTAATTATTACTACAATTGCGGAAGTTCTTCAATCGAAATAATCGGGTCGCCCTTTGTCTTATTTTTTGCTTGCCACATCAATTTTCACCACTTGACAGCGTAATTCGAGTACTTACAGGTAGTTGTAATTGTTTTTGTTTTGCTAACTATTGTAGTTGTTGTTGTTTTTGTTCGTGTCGTTAGTTGCTTTACTGGCGTTTTGTTGTTGTTATTATGCTAAGAATAGTGTAAAGTTTGTACGTGAGTTATCACAACGTCGGTCGGCGGCACTTAGACAGCCACAATGACGTCGACACAGACGACATTATGTTGAAAAAGTTTCATCCATATGAAGGCAATGCGACTTGACAACTTACCAACACCTGCCGCTGGTAACTTTTCACTTAGGGCCAGACCGCTGGCAACAAACAACACAACAACAGCGGCAAAGCAAAGTGAAGTGAATTAAAGTGAAGTGCACATGAAAGTAATTTTTGAAGTGTGGTGTCCCGGAAGTAGTGCAGGAAACAGTTTGGAAACAGGGGAGGCGAATGTGCAGGAGGTTTCAAGTGGAGAGGAATTGCAGGAAGCAAGGAATGTGCTAGGAAAGAGGGGCTAGAAAGCATGGGGAGTGGACGAGGACGAAATGTGAGTGCTAGACGTTGTTTGAAGCCGGGTAGACAGTTAAAGTGTGAGTCAAATATGCCTCTAAAAGTTTTTTGTGTAGTTTTTATGTCTTGCAAATGAGAAATTTGTCTATAAACTTGAAGATTTTGCGAATTATTTAATATATTTATTTATTTAAATTATTTATATTTATTTGATATAAAAAATTCAATTGTAATTCAATCAAAAAACAACTAATTAAAAAAATTTTTTCAACTCTTCTATTTGCAGCTAAAACGCGCAAAAGCAAATTTAATAAAATATTTCATAAATCAACCACAAACACTGCACCCGCTTTCCAGTTGCTTCCAACTAAACTAACAACAAACAAAAAATAAGGTAAGTTCATGCACTGCATTTGTCGTTACTCATTGAAAATGTCACAAAGGTCACAAACTTGCACCCGCCAACTTGTCACAGTCAAGTGCAAAATTTCAGTAGCCTCTACAATTCTGCGGCACAAATGAACAGACAGTTGGACTGTTATTGCAGTCAGTTTCACTTGCCGCAAACTGCAGCGGTCTGCGTGTTTTTTGAGTGCAAAAACAATGCGTTTTCTTTCAGTGCGTTAATGTGGCATGACCGACATTTGTGCTCGCACAATCAATGGCTTTCGTTTGTGTTGGTTTGTGGCAAGAAATTATGCATAAAAAAGCGAAAGCAAGCTGCGCGAATGAATGAGCTGCAGTGTGAAAAACGAAGCAATGGTGGAAAGTGTTGAGTGGCATAGAGGAGATAAGAAGATTTTTGTATTAATCGTTGCATGGGTGATGTGTGAAAGATGTTCAGAGATGTTTAGTGTAGCCATGAATTAAAGCAATGAGCAAAAGCTGAATAATTAACTATTAAATAAAGCGGTTTAATGGATTCATTAGAGGGTCTATGGGGGAGAAAAAGATTATGGAATTCAATTGAAAGTTTATAGTCAGATGTGAATTGCATTAAAGAAGGCAATTTTTTGAGATAGTAGTATATTTAGTGGCAGCCAAGCGGCTATTAAAATTTTTTGGCATAAACAGTTCTCATCATAAAAATAGATCAACTGCTATCAATTCGTTGACGAGAAGAATAAGCAGCTCAACATTCACTCTATATGGGTGCCTTGTCACTGATATAGTTATTCCGGAGAATTGTAGTGAAAACGAAGTGGCTAGACGGGATGAGGAAGCAAATTTTTCAGTAAGAGAGAGAGAGAGAAAAAAGACATAAAAATATGTTCACTTAGAAAACGTTTCAGGTGTCTTGCAAATAGTAGCCTGCAGATCCCTCTGAGAGAGACCACTCCTAGTCAAAATAAACCCATAAACTTTTCTTAAGTTTTTACTTATTTCTGACGTTCAAGTTAAATCTTCAGCTTTGGTGTGTTCAGAAACCTATAGTAGAATTTTGTGGCAAATATTTTCGTTAAAAATTTTTTCCTTAAAAGTCCTGTTCCAAAGGATAAAATTTGGGCATTTAGGAAAAAGGGTCAAATTGACCCATTAATAGGAGCTAGAGGGTTAAGATGTTTTAGAAAAATGTTCCTCATAGCATTTTGCTCATGTAAGCTCACATGGTTTTTGTTTTTGCAAAAAGGGGGGGCGTGGGAACTTTGATTACTCCCCCAAAAAAAAAAGACATCAACTTTCAAAAGGCCAATGCACGTACACCTAATTCTGTTTTTAAACGGTCTTTTTTACACGGTTTTGATTTAACACGGTTTGAAAATTAAAAAATTTTAAATTTTTTTACACGATTTTATTCCATTTAGCACGATTCAAAAACGTTTGGGCTTACATTTTTTTTGTCAAATTTAATTTTTGCGAAATATGTTCATATCACAAATTTAGGGGAATTCCCTTTTTGTGGATACAAGCAAATTTGCTTGTCAGAGCAATTGAAATGTGCTAATATTTTGTGAACTATGAGTGCAATCAGACGTGTTTGAAATTTTTTATAGGCAAATTAGTTTTTCCAACGTTACATTTATTTTAATTTTAACGCATTAAGATAAAAGGTAAGCCAAAAAATATTTTATATTTATTCAGTTATTTATATTTTTTTATTTTTGTTAAATATTTTATGTATCCTTGTTTTTCACTAATTTTAATAGGTTTTAGAGATAAGGAACCAATCACCTATTTTTGCATACGATCAATGTCTTTTTTTACACCGTTTTTCCTGGAACCAATCTACCGTGTAAAAACAGAATTAGGTGTATATTGTTTTTTGGCCCCTCTCCAAGAATTCGTTTTCAGAACTTTGTCATTTTGAAAATGAAAAATTTATTTTGTTTTTCAGTGTATGTAGTTGTTCAGGTTGTTGCTTTGGCATCTTAGTACAGAAACAAAAAAGTTGATGGTTTCAAAACTTTGTTTGTATGGCAGGCGCCTTTTGGTGGATTTGGAACTATAATAAATTTTTTATTTTTTATCATTTAAATCGGTTCAGTTCTATGTATTTAGTTGGGCACTGAAACCAAAAGCTTCAAACGCTTTATCACTTAGTTCCATTGGATCAAGGCTTAGGTGAAGGAAATCCATCATGGCTCATTGGCTCCGTTTCTAGGTACAAAGCTGCCGCCTCTACCTGTTTACGATTTAGTCAGAGTATAATTCTTTCATTTCTAAGAATTTTCCCACCTAATGCCATAAGATCTTTTGAAAGGATCTCAAGAACAAAGCCACCACAACCACTTGATACTAAAGTTTGATGAAGATCGTTGATCTGTCTGGTTTTTTGTAGCCAGAATAATACAAATTTAGTTAAAAGAATTATAGATTATAATTCCTTATTTTCTAGGAATTTTTCTTCCTAATGCCGCCAGATCTTTTAACAGGGTCTCTCAATAACTATACGGCTTTGTTCCTCGGCACTCGGCACTAAAGTTTGATGAAGATCGTTGCTTGGAAACTTTGTCCGGTCTGGCTTTTCGTTCTCAGAACAATACAAACTTTAAAGAAATAAAGATTCGAAGTCTTTCTTTTCTACGAATTTTCCTTCCTAATGCCACAAAATATTTTGAATTTATCTCTTCAGAACAAAACCGCATTCCACTCGGTACTAAAGTTTAATGAAGATCGTTGCTTTGAAACTTTTTCTGAATCCGCTTTTTGTAGTCAAAATACTACAAACTTAAACGAATTTCTTCTAAATTCTGTTATCACAAATAGTGGGCGTGTCCATGGTCGACAGTGAATCAGCTATAACAAGACGCCTAATCGCATTCGGCTGAAAATGGCAACAACCAGCGAAACGGAAAGGAACCGCACTGAATAATGTGGCGCACATTGGGGGCCACTCGACTTCAATGAGGTCATTTTCATTTTTCCGCCTTTCATTGTTGATACGCTGCCGGTGCTGCTACTGCTGCTACTACTGCTGGCTGTTGCTTGCATCTTATTGTTGTTGTTTTTGTAATTAACATTAAGGCTACTCAATGCACTAGACAGCTATTCATTACACTTGCACACACACACGCACACACAAGTAGCGAACACACATATGGCCGCACGCCCAGCCAGCAGTCATAAATCATAATCATGTTGGTGCTCTTTTTCGCAAGCCAGTGCGATTTGCTGCTGCAATTGTTGTTGCTATGCATTGTTGTTGTTATTGTTGTTATTGTTACTGTTGCTGGTTGTTATACGCTGCGCGACATTTCATCAACCTTAATTAGTGCTGGGCACGCATTGGTCGCTGTGTAGCGTTGGTCTTGTTGCTTTTTGGTTGGTCACTTGTTGTTGGCTGATTTGTTGCCGCTTGCTTAAAGCGTGCTGCTGTTGTTGTTGTCGTTGTTCATAGTGTGCCGCATTTGCCATTTTTCATAGCTAATGTTTAGCCGCCACGGGCATTTATTTATATATTTTTTTGTTTGCCACTGCACTCCAGCTCCAATAATTGCGAAGTTTGTGGCCAAAAGTTGTTGTTGTTGCAACATTGTGGTTGCTATTGTTGTGTTTGCGAAATGTTTGGTTTGTGCTTGTGGCCTTTCAATGCGCACTTTGCATTTCGATTTGCCGCTTTGGCAATGACTTTCAAGCTGTCACATAAATGTCTGCCGCATTCTATGCAGATTTATGTGCATCTATAGCATTTCTTCTCTCTCTCTGCGTGTGTGTGTGTGTGAAAAGCTTGGCACGCACGCTTGCAGTGAAAATGACGTCGCACTGCGCATTGGCATCGTTCGCCACCAAATCGTCTTCACTTTCCACTTGGCACTTTTCTTTCGTACCATTTTCTCTGTTCGCTTCTGTCTCGTCTGCTCTTGACCGACCTATTTGGTTTTTGTTTTTGCTTTTATTTACGTTTTTTTTACTTCTTTTTTCTGAAGACAACTTTTTACTCTGGTGTATTCTTTACTGTTTGCCCTTGGCAGCGTTCCATTTAGCTGAAAGCACATCGCCTCTCTGCCCTCTTTGGCTGCTCTTTTCGACTTCGAATCGCGCGAATGCAATTGCCACGTTTTTGTTATGTTTTCTCTTTAACCTTTGACACGTGCCTGCCAAATAAACAAATTAGTAACTTCGCTAATGTCTATTTTGCGTTTGCTTTTCAGCCATAACCTCAATTTTTTGGGTTTGATTTTTTGTATGCGATTTTCTTTCGCATTTGGCTGTTGGAAATAGAGATGTAAAAGTTATAAAGTTGTTCTTCATGTTAACCCTATCATATGAATGTTTCTTATAGCTTATTTTTCTTTTTCTTAGTAGGGTCCATCACGTTTTCGAAGACACAAACCCTGAAATTTGAAATTAAAAATACAAAATACAAAAAATTACACTGCACAACAGCATGTCTGTTGCATGGAGTTTTTGCACGCTGTTTTCAAACCCATACTCCGTTTTTATGTAACAGCTCTAGTTTTCGCAAAAAATGGGCGTGTCATTTTTTCGAATTTTCCTCGGCTTTTTTCTCGTTTTCGCCTGTAATTTCTGAACCAATAATCCTATCAACATGATTTTTATATAGTTGCACTAACAACATCTCACGCCATCTTTTCTGACATTAATCAATTTTATGCGTTTCTAAATTGGCGTTGTAATAAGGTTTCAAAGTAGGAAAATATGGAATTTCAAGGCGTTTTTTCTGATGGCGAAAATCGAACAGATGTTTCATAAATCCAGTTACGAAGTATATGAATATCTTAAGAAGAAACATCAAGCAATACAACACAGCCAAATGATTTGGCAGAATACACATTCGCATCGAAATAATAGCAAAAATGTACCATAGTCATTTTCAGTCTTTTTCCTTAAAAAATTAGGGGCCTCAAAATATGCTCTTTTATATGTTCCATTTATAGTCTGAAATACAAGCAAAAAACAAAAATATTTCGAATGGCTCGAAACAAAAAAAAATTAAAAACTTTGCATATTTTGAGGCTCCCAATTATTTTTTAAGGAAAAATACTGAAAATTACTATGGTACATTTTTGCTATTATTTCGATGCGAATGTGTATTCCACGAAATAATTTGGCTGTGTTGTAATGTTTGATGTGTCGGCTTTCATTATACACCTAACTCGTTAATTGATTTACGAAAATTGTGTATGTTTTTGACCATCAAAGAAAACGCCTTACAATTCAATTTTTTCCGACTTTGAGGTCCAATTACCGCGGCATTTTAAAACTTATAAAAATAAGTTGCATCGGAAAAGAAGCCGTGCGGTGTTGTTAATGCGATAAGGTGAAAATCATGTCAATCGGTTTTTTGGTTTAGAAATTACGATCAAAAATATGGAAAAAGTAGAGGAAAAACTGAAAAATGACATGGTACCTATATCTCACAAACTAGAGCTGCTAGAAAAAATCTGAGGAAAGATTCGAAATCAGCGCACCCAAATTAGTAAGAAACAGTAGAAAAACTCCATGCAACAGAAAAAAAGTGTTTTTTTGTTGTGCTGTGTTATTTACTATTTTACTCGTTTTGTATTGACATTTCATTACAAAATACACACCTTTTGATCTCTTACATTTTTATTCTCCATCTTACTCCATCTCAGCCCTTTTCTCTGTCCTAATAATTCATTTTATGTTTGTTATTCGTCTTCAGGCCCTTGTCTTAACTACTTAGCTCTTTTCTTTATTTCTCCTTTTCTTTTTCTTCTTCGTTTTCTTCTTAGACACAAACCCTGAAATTTGAAATTAAAAATACAAACAATTATTTACTATTTTACTCGTTTTGTATTGAAATTTCATTACATAATACGCCACACCTTTCCGTTCTGAGTTTCTACTTAAAATGTATCATTATTTTGGTTCTTTTGTGCTTGCGATTATGGAAATCGCTCTCTCTCTTAAATTTATATTCATAATCTATTTCAATCGATGTCTTAAATTTGTATTCTCAATTTTACTCCATCTCAGCTCTTTTCCCTGTCCTAATAATTCGTCTTTTGTTTGTTTTGCTCAATCTTCCCATTTATCTTTTCAGACCCTTGTCTCAACTACTCAGTTTTTTCTTTATGCCATCTTTTTCTTCTTCTTACTAGGTACCATCACCTTTTCATAGACACAAACCCTGAGATTTTGAATCAAAACAAATTATTTACTGTTTTGCTCGTTTTGTGTTAAAATTTTATTACAAAATTCACCACACCATTCCGTTTTAAGTTCCTACTTTCAATTCATCGTATTTTGGTTCTTTTGTATTTTCGATTTCCATATTGATCTCTTGAATTTGCATTAATAATCTATCCCAATCGATCTCTTAAATTTGTATTCTCAATCTTACTCCATCTCAGCTCTTTTCTCTGTCGTAATATTACATCTTTTATTTGTTATTCGTCTTCAGGCCCTTGTCCTAACTACCCAGCTCTTTTCTTTATGTCTTCATTTTCTGTTTCTTAGTAGGTGCCATCACCTTTTCGAAGGCACAAAACCCGGAAACTAATGCAGAACTATTTTACTCGTTTTTTGTTGACATTTCATTACAAAACACACCACACCTTTCCGTACTGAGTTTCTACTTTGAATTCAACATATTTTGGTTCTTTTGTACTTACATTTTCCATATTCATCTCTTGAATTCGCATTCACAATATCTCCCCATCTTGGTCCGTTTTTCTGCCCTAGTAACTCGTCTGCTTTTTCTTCTATTTCTTTCTTTTGCTCTTCTCTTGCTAACCCTTTTATTAACTACTTCGCTCTAGTCTCATACAGTTTCCTAACCGATTTTCAATTGATCTCTTAAATTTGTATTATCAATCTTACTCCATCTTAGCTCTTTTCTCTGTCTTAATAATTCGTCTTTCATTGGTTTTCCTCCATCTTTCCGCTTATCTTTGTTGCCTCTTTTTCTGACACATTTCCTATCTACTCATCCCTGTTTTCATCTTCTCCTCATTTCCTCCTTAGTTTTCTCTTTTTTGATCATACTTTTTTGTTATCCTTACGTCGTATTGCTTGCAAGCTTCAAAAACTTCTTGAATTTATCCAATAACCCAACTTTGATCTCAATATTTACTCATGAAAGGGGTTTTCTTCTTTCTCACCTTCTTTCTCACCTTCTTTCTCTTCTTTTTTTTCATTTATTCCTTTCATTTCCATTGAAGTGTTCAAAACAAATTCACTTCTTAACTTCCTTTCACCTTTCCGCTGCTTCCGCTTGCTTCTTGTTCGCCCCAATTTGTATTCATTGCATCTTCAACACGCTAATTCTAATTTTTGTTCTAAACTTTCGCGTATTATATTTCAACAAAACAACAATAATGACTTTCACGATAGTCAGCCACTCAACACACGACAAACACACACACACACACATAGAACATGCAGCAGCAGCTGTATTCGCGCTCAGCTTCGAAACGCGCCGAAAGCGAGGCGGCTGGCTGTTGTTGTTTTTGTCACGTTTGCGCGAATTAGCGGCGTCAACAAAGCAACGCGCATAATTTGATTTTGATTTGCTTGACTGTGGGCTGTTGTCACTTGTGCTTTGCATTGTTGTTGTACGTCATGCTGACGCTTTTTGACACCTTTGCTTAAATTTGATAATTTTAATTTTACGCTCATTTTTTTTGGACCATCGACGAGTTCCCGTTTACAAAAAGTCAACTTTACTTGTGTCGAAAGTTTCCTCATACGCAGTGTGTCTCCTCTGGCTCGGCTTCCGTGTGCGTCAGTATTCCTTGTGCGATTTTGTAGACAGCTTCAAGTGAGCCTAATTTTGTATGCTCAGCTCAGCGGCCGTAAAAAGTTTTCACTTTTTTCTTTCACACTTTGCTCACTTTGCTGGTTCTGTTTTCCATTTGTTGCATTCTATTAATTTTTTTGTGGATCAAATTGGGTTACGAATTTTTTATAACACACTTTTGTCGTTAGAATTTTTGTGGTTAGCACTTTTGGGCGCACAAAATTGGGTTGAAGTGTTGTGGTCTTGCATGTTGATGATTTGGAATTGAAAGAGAAGGTAGGGAAAGAGAATTGAACAACAAAGTGGTAACCTCACAATTATGATTGGAGATGCTCTTGTGAGATTGTTTTTATTAACTTTGAAACTGTCCTTATAGCATTTTTTTTATTATAATTTGCATTTTGTCTAACGATGTTTTATGGTTTGAATAAATATTCAATAAATTTAGTTACTATTTAATAGCTATAAAAATATTGAAACTTTATTGGCCAAAGAGCTGCTCTACTCATCACTCAAAAGATGGTTTTAAGCCAAATACAACATTTTTTAAACTTTAATATTGTTTGCAACTAACTAACTTATGTCCTTTGCACTGCCAGTGTCATTTTTAATAAAAAATTTTATTTTTATTTTTTTTTATGTCCACTTAAACCAATTCAATTTTAGCAACAAAACTCATATATTTCATATATTTCTATTGATTTATTTAATTTTTCAACTGCGGTTAATCCATAACGCACTTGGAAAAATTAAAAAGATAAAATAGAATTCAACTAAAAACACATCACAATGAAAACTAAACAAACCAAATTTTGCCATAGAATAAAATTCACCGCACAATTTCCACATCATATACAATAAAACCAAATGGAATTAAACAAATTTCACACATTTTAAAAATAACACCAAATATTATTTTTAATTTTTTGTATTACTGTGTTATATGAAAATTTGAATTTAAAATTTTTGGCACGCGTATTGAGTAGAGTATTTGTGCTTTTTTGGCAACATTTGCCCCTTAGCTGTTGTACTGGCTAGCACATATTGCTTGTTGATGTCATAGGTTTTTCTACATCTTTTTTGTTGAATTTGTTATTTTTAGGAAACTGAAAATGCTGCACAAAAAAATAGTAAAAAGTATACAGATACGTTTTTATTTTAAATCAAATATTTATGGATGCATACAACCCATATGAAAGTGTTCATTGATTTATGGGAAATGGTAGTATTATGGATTTTTTAAAGCAATACATGCGCCATAAATAACTGAGTAGTACTTAGATCAGAATTGTAATTTTGTGTACTTATAGTATGTTGCAATATTCTTCCTTTATAAGAAAAAATTCTTCCTTTAAAAGAACATACCCACAAAAAGTACTACAAATCAGAGGCTTTTTGACAATTTAAACTATGTATTGTTTATTTTCTTTTATTTTATTTTATTCGATTTATTTTATTTTATTTTATTTTATTTTATTTTATTTTATTTTATTTTATTTTATTTTATTTTAATTTATTTTATTTGATTTAATGTAATTTGATTTGATTTGATTTGACTTGATTTTATTTTATTCCATTTTATTTTATTTTCTTTTTTTATTTTATTTTATTTTATTTTATTTTATTTTATTTTATTTTATTTTATTTTATTTTATGTTATATTACTTTATTTTATTTTATTTTATTTTGTTTTATTTCATTTTATTTTATTTTATTTTATTTTATTTTATTTTATTTTATTTTATTTTATTTTATTTTATTTTATTTTATTTTATTTTATTTTGTTTTATTTTATTTTATTTTATTTTATTATTTTATTTTATTTTATTTTATTTTATTTTATTTTATTTTATTTTATTTTATTTTATTTTATTTTATTTTATCATATTTTATTTTATTTTATTTTATTTTATTGTATATTATATTTTAAGGATTTTATTTTATTTTTTATTTATATTATTTAATTTATTTATTTTTATTAATTATTTAATTTTTATTTATTTATTTATTTTATTTTATTTTATTTCATTTTATTTTATTGTATTTTATTGTATTTTATTGTATAAAATAAAATAAAATATTATATTTTAAGGATTTTATTTTAATTTTATTTATATTATTTTATTTTATTTATATTATTTAACCAAACCAACCAATCCTTATTATGAACACCACGCCAGAGTCTCGTTACAAGTTCCTTAAAACTTTTAAGCTGCACTTGCAAAATACGTGTAGTTCACTCAAGTCTAATCTATTTCAGTATAGCGGTCTGCCCCAAGCTGCATCAGCTTAAGACCTCATAAGGCGAGCCTCTGGCCATGTACAATAAATCATTTCCTGCCATCCACACACTTTTATAGCCCCCTGAGGGCCAAATTACTGCTGCACGCTGCAACTTACATGACTCGCTATTGCATTTAAATTGTTTTCCCAAGTTTTTATAAATCATAAATAGAACAACAGCAAAGCGGCAAAGTGTGAGGCTAGCAAAATGCTTACTGCAACACGCAGCAACGCATCGGAGTGGAAACGCCGACTGGCAGCGGTTGGCTAACGGCAGCTGTGCGCTGCTTTTTGACGCGAACGCGCCCGGCTTTGTGTGTGTGTGTGAAAAATAGAGTTGAAGTGTTGGGCGCTGTAGTGCACCACTTTTATTTTTATGTCAATAAAGAAATTAAAATTTAAACAAGCCAAAGTGTTGCCGCGCTGCACGTCGACAGCTGCGCTGCGCATTGTTGGTCCAGTCTGGGACGCGTTCAGCTCAAAAAACCCCCCGGTGACACTTTAGCATTTATGGCACATGGCACTTGCAGCAAATAATCATAAAAAAAAATACAAACATAACATAAAAGTATTAAAGCGAATATTTGCCTCACGCCCAAGCGAACGTTTGCCGAATGCTTTTGTATGCATAGGATTTTTATTTATTTTTTTCTGTGCATATTTCAAGGCATTAAACAGTGCTTGACACTTCCTTATTTGTTAAAGTTAAATTTTGCGCAAAGGCTGTCGTTGTTTCAATGCCAAAGTCAAAAAAAGTTCAAGTGTTTTCGTTGGCATTGGCACATGAAGAAAACATTTCATATTTGAATGGTAAAAAAGCAAATATTGGGCAATTGCATTAACGAAACTTAAGAAAATTCAGCAAATTTTGAAGACCCAAACCCAAAAATTTTAATTTCAACCATTTTTTATTTTAACGAGTATACGAGGCACTTATTTGCCTTCAGAATGAATGGTTATGCAAAAATTTATTGAATTTGCTGGCATAAAGTTGACAAGAGTCAACAGCACGTGTGAGTTAGAATGCAGAAGCTGATTATCAAAATGATTTAATAGCTAATATTTTTTTATTTTTTTCGAGCGTGCAATATTTTCTCAATGTACGTGACAGCTTTCAACTCCATTAGCAAAGCGAAATTTTTATTTTTTTTTGTCTATTAAAATCGATCTTTAGCGAATGTTGTGAACTCATGAAAATGTGAGCTGTTTTTTTTATATAATCAATAATATTTTGGTTTTATTTTAGTTTATTTTCACAGTTAAATAATATGAAAAAAACGTGTTAAAAATGTGAATATAAAAATTAAATTTGTATATGGAATTTTCAGTTTTTGTACGTTCTCCCATGGCGTCAGTTGTATCCGTTTCCGGTTGTGTGCTCGCTGGCCGCCTGGCTGGCTGGCTGATTGCTGCTGCCATTGATACTGATTTTGCCATTCTTATTATTGTTATTGTAGTTTGGTTTTTCCTTTCTTTATTGTTGGGTTTTTTGTTCATCTCTTTATTTGCAATAGTTATGTTTGTTTTCATTTTTTGTTCTATTCTTGCGGCAATGCGAGCTGTGAGTGTTGCAAACACTTGCTTGTTGTTGTTATTTTTTATTACTAAATTCATATAGATGATTTTTTGTTATTTGTTGTGGTCTTAACGAAAGCTAAAATTTTTTTTATGCGCTTAGAACGCACATAGAGGAAGGAAAATGTGCGCATACGGAGCAATTTCCGTAACTACGAGTGTCAGTGCTGCATGTGTGTGTGTGTTTGTGTCTATTTGAGTATGTGTGTACAGCTGTGTATGGATTAGAGTTTATGGGCTCTGGTGTATGGATATAAAAGCTATATTTATGGGTCTTTGCGCATGTGGTCGACTTAGAAAATATTAACAATTTGTAGTATTGACCGAAACCATTAGCTACTGAAAGAAATATCAACTATTAAAGATTTTGAAAATATATAAATAGATATATATATCAAAATAGACCCACGTCTGAAACCACCTGCTCGCCTTGTCAGCAACTTATTCCATTTTTTTTAATTTTACTTTACTCTACATGTGTCCATTGTTTCTGAATTCTTTTATGTACTTAAAAAAAAAGAAATATTTATATCATATTTAAGCGTCACATTTCACTATTTAATATCATAAAGTGCCTGGAAAACATTCCCTCTTACTCTCTACAAGAAGTTGGCAACCTTAGATTAGTTCATTTTCAGTTCAGTCTATTATAACTTTTACTGAATTTCAATCGAATGTTAAAAACTACACAAATTTTGATGGAAATATGTGAATTCACTCACTTTTGTTTTCTGCAGGAATATGGCAACCTTAGATTATTTAAATTTCATGTCAATCTATTACAACTTTGACGCTGAATTGATTGGCAAAAACTACAAAAAATTCAAACTTGTATCTATTCAACTCCAATTTGTAACTGCTGCCAAATAAAATTCACCTGGCAACTCTATGCAAAGAATACTGAACAACTGCTTTAACCCTTTCGCTACAGGTTTTTACTGGGGAAAGTTAAACTTTTTAATTTTACGTTTTAGGCTTCTCTGTGGTTATATTAGCAACATTCCAAAGGAAAATTTTTTAATTTTTACACTCGAACCCTGTATTTCAGAGTGTTTTTCTATGAGAGCAACCACATCGTTGTGGCTGTATAATAATTACTTAAACATAAAACTTTTTACGCATAACGAAAATTTGAATTTGTATTTCAAACAAAAAAATTTATTCTTCCAACCATAGAGGATGCAGACGTCCACAAAGTAGCAATGTGCTATATGGCAACAAAATAGCGAAAGGGTTAAGCAATCAACTTTTGAAAATAATCGAGCATAGAAGATCAGCAAAGCCCAAAAGCAATATTTACTTAATGTTCTAAATTACACTAATTTTGAAAAGAACAAGAAGGAGTAGAAGAAGAAGAAGAGCACAGAAAACAGCAAACTGAAATTGCATAATCACAATGAAGAACTACAACAATAACAAGAACCATCCAACCAACAAAGCAACAACTCTAAGTAAACACAACTTAATTTTCTGCAACAATCGCCGACACCAATCACCAGCAACAACCACAAGCAGCAACAACAACCAAACAACCAACAACGCTTTAAAGTCTCAAACTTGGCCAGCAGATAGATGTTGTGCTGGCGATAGTTGCACATTGTTGCTGGAATAAGTTTTCTCATATGCCACCGACATAATGGGCAAAGCGATTTGAACAATAACAACAACAACAACAACAACCATTGCTCCAACTTTATTCTAATTGCATTGAAATTGCTATTGCTGTTGGTGTTGTTTTTTGGTTGCATAATGTGCCAACATTACTGCGAGTAGACTTGTGGCTAGTGGCCGCTTCTACGTAGACGCTTGATTACTCTTTGCACAGCTGATGCAATGCTAATCGGCGTTTGCTGTCTTGTGTCACATGCCACATGCAACCTGAAACATTCTACAATAATGCAGCAATTTCTAGAGCCGCCTACTGTTTTTAGTTTTATTGGCGTTTGCAAGAGAAAACAACGATAGAAGTTGTCTTTTTGCAAGGTGGGGAAAGTTCGGTGCCTACGAAGACTCGACTTTAGCTTATCTGAGTTTTTGGGATTAAAGAAGTTTAAGTTGAATATGAACTCAATTTTTTTTAACGCAAGTTTTGGCAACCTTTGAATTATAGTTTTATATGTATAAGTCTTCGTATGACTCATATAAAAAGACGTCTGAGAGATACTTGAGACACAACAGCCACTTGAGATCTGAGAACAAGTATCCTGCAACCATCCAAACCAATTCATAATTAATTTGTTTTTCAAATATTTCCCCCTAATATGCGAGTACTTACGCTCTGCTTTTAATCCTTTGCAGGGTTAGGAAATCAACTTTACTCTCCCATACTGGCATCTCTCTGGTTTAATTGGTAATTACTTTTGTTTTATGTTCACTTCTCTGCCATTTTCAAGCATCCACAAACTCAAAATTTTATTTGCAATAATATTTTTCTGCTGTTTTCGTACAATTTCTTATGGTTATTATTGTTGTTATTGGGGCCATTACTTACACCATTACAGTCACATTTATATTTTTCTTATTTCCCATGTTCCGCATAAGTGACATCTTTGCACAGCTTTCATTGCTGTCCCAGGAGTCCACTGTAAGACACACACACACACACACACACACACACACATATATACATACAATAACATTTGTGCAGTCCATATGTGTGCATGTGTGTCAACATTTTGTCAGAACTTTACTCATACAATAACAACAAAAACAAACATACAGTTGTACTGATTGTACAACAACAACGACAGACAACAAGTTGTGACTGTTGCTTTCTCATATTCCATTGCAATTCAATTGCATTTGGCATTTCCTTTTGCCAGTTTCGTGTGCGTATCAAAGCGCAACGCTGCGTTCATTGCAGCGCGCTCGCCCACTCGACAGTTGGCGCGCTCATTCATTGCCTGGAACCCAAACACACATACAGACACACACACACACACACACACACACACATAAGCACATGCAACTGCACTACTGTCAGAGTGTATGGTAATTGTATCTTTTGACACCATATCGCATGTCAGTCCTCCCCCCCACCCCCTGTGTGCTCCACCAGTACTGGGCAGCTCCGCTTCGCTGTCACTTTGGTCTTCTCGCAAATGTCCAATGACAAGTGTCGTTTTGTTGGTCTACTGTTGATATTTGTTGTTCCGATTGTTGTTTTTGTTTTTGTAATGCATCTTCTTATTTTTCATTTTGCTTTTATTACGCGCACTGTTTGTGTTGTTGCGTCAAATGTGCGGCATTGGTAGTGACAGTGGCATTGTGACAGCAGCGGCAGCGTCCAAGTGGAACATACCGTTAGAAGTTAACGGGGTTGTTGAGTGGGAGATGGAGTGAAGCGTGTCGCGGCTTGAAGTTTCATACAAACGAGTTAATTTAATTGCCAATGCAAGCTGTCAGTCACAGTAGCCGGCCGACCGCCCTCTAATCGAGGCGACAATTCCAATTGCGTTCAAGTTGTCGAGTTGTTTTTGTTGTATGCATGTGTAAAGATTGCACTTGACAATGCTTACGTATCGTTAGTGGGGCTGTCAAGTAGGAAAGTTGTTGTTGTAGTGACTTAAGCTTTGGGGTGTGAGCGTAATTGAAGTGCACGCCCAGAAGTATGCTTTATAAACTGAAACTTTCACTTGAAGTCCATAGAAACTTATTGAGATGGGTGTTGACTTCTTTCTCATGCTTTTTTTGTTGCTGGTTGAGAAGAAAAAAACAAAATATACATATTTTTAAAACGAAAATTAATAAGGTATTCTCTTAAAAAAAATTTACAGGTAGATCTCGGTAGAGATATTACAAATTTGACAATTTTCTATAATCAGGTAGTTTGATGATATGTTGTATTTAACGTATGTTTAATAACGCATTCCTTTATATATATATGTAAATATATATATTTTTTAAATTTTTTTTTAATTTTTTTATTTTTTTAATTTTTTTTATTTTAAGTATAAAATGTATCTTGATAACTTCATTTTGAGCCGATAAGTCGAATTAAAAAATTACTTTTAATTGAAAACCTTACTATTTATGTATCAGTAACTAGATAATTGGACAGCGATTCCCTAGAGTTCCCTTGGCCTTCACTAAGCCAATACCAAAGTTGCAGGAACAACTTTTAAGAGGCTATTCGAAATTGTAGATCCTTTCCATGTATCAGAAGTTAGATAGTTGGGCAGCGAGTCAGAGTGTTGTAAGTTCTTTTGGCCTTCACTTAAGGGGGTGTTCCCGGGTAGAAGTTTGAAAAAATCGATTTTTTTTGGCGTTTTATTGTACCTTATACTATATACTATCACCCCCCAAAGTCGTTTTTCAATCCGCAAACTCAGTACCCACTTTTTTGCATGTTAATTGAAGTAATCTCAGCTCGCCGAAAACTGGCTGTCGAAACTTTAAACGCGTTTTTCTCGAAACCACATTTTTTGTACTGGCCGATAACTTTTCTCAGCAACTATGAGAGGTATCGACTTGAAATTTTGGGAAAATGTTCTAGATAGTTTTCATTGGATGCTAAACCAAATTTTTCATCAAAAAATTATTGTTAAATATATTTTCAAGCACTCTAAAGGTAGAAAAAGGTGGCAAAACTGGACAATTTTTTTTGTTTCTAATCAACATTTTGACTAAAACTGTGGTTTAGCATCCGCGGAATTTATTGCAGATTAATAATTGCATACCCATTTCTGTTTCAGATTACTGGTTCCCGAAATTTCTTATCGGCCAGCAGTGAAAATCAGCGTGACAAGGTCACATTGACCACTGAAAATTTGTACTTAGAAAATAAAATTTTTTGACACAAATCTGAGTTTCTGTTCTCCAAATAATAAGGAACAACAAGCAAAAAACCAGAATATTGCATGTTGCCTTGTAGCTCCAAAATAATTTTTTGAAAAACAGCCTAAAATCGGCATTCTAGACGGGAACACTCCCTAAACCAACACAAAAGATGGAGAAAAAGATTCTAAGAGAGAGATTCTAAGAGACCATCATTCGAAATCGGGACCTACCTTTCCATGTATCAGTAGTTAGATAGTTGGATATCGAGTCTGACTGCCGTGAGTTTCTTTGGCCTTCACTAAGTGAACTCTAAAGATGCAGGAAAACCTTCCAAGGGACCATTCGAAATCGTAAATCTTTTCCATGTATCAAAAGTTAAATAATTGGGCAGCGAGTCTGAGTCTTTGGCCTTCACTAAGCCAATACCAAAGCTGCAGAAACAACTTCTAAGAGGCCATTCGAAGTCCAGCACATTTTTCCACACATTTTTCTTCTATACTCTTACAAACAAATTTTTTTATTAAACAAAAATTCAAAGAACAGCCAATTAAACAGGAAGCTGTTTAAACAAAAACAATTTTTTTGTTATAAACGCAAACAAAAATTAGTAAAAATAATACCAATGAAATGAGTACAACTAAAAACACTTGTTTTATGACTTTTACGTCTATGAAAAGTAATTATTTTTATTTTCAGGCCACAGGTGCAGCTGCATGTATTTGCAAAGTTTGTTTAAAGTTTAAAGTATGATTAGTAAATCTTTTGCTATGTTAACATTCAACAACACATGCAAACAGTTGTGCAAATATTGTTGAGTGGGTTTTTTTTTGGCAAAGTTGGCTTACGGAGTTGAAGACTAAAGTGCAACTAGTTCGTTCTCAAGGTTTATTTTTTTGTGAATATTTACAAAAGAATTTTTTTTTTAGATCTTTTTAGATTTTTATTATTCCACACATGTTGTTATAATCAACATTTGATTGTTGATATTATTTAATGGTAAATACGAAGAACATATATTATGTCCCTGTGGAAGATCTGGTTCTAAGCAAAGTGGGTCTAAGCTAAAGACAATGTAGCTGCCAGGTATTGGAGGGTTTTTGGCAAAGTAGGTGAAAAAGTTGTCCAACAAATTAAGTGCAATTTGTTATTGTTATTGGTTTATCTGTTCATCTATTTTGAAAAACAATTCAATTTTTTTCAAATCTATATAAATTTCACATCGTTTTAAATGCAAATAATTTATCCAATATTTTTAGAATAAATATTTGTTATACACAATACGAATGTTGACATTACCTTTTAGTGTATGTAAAAAAAAGTATTATGCACCTAAATTAATTCTGCTATGTTCTATTTTTATTACTTTTTGTAGCACTTAAACGAATCAGAACTGATGACTCTTGAGTTCGTATTATTTGTGTGCCCCGTCGTAAACCCGACTGCTACGTTTTCTTATGAACCATGGAGTTTTTCCTCTCTTTATCTGTTTCCATTTTCATTAATTTCGCAGTGGATACTAATTTTTTAGTTTTTTATTCTTCTATCTGCCTCTTTTGTTGGAGTTTTTCCTTGCTTATTGTTCCAGGACGCATAGGACCTCAGAGAGGCTTCATATCTTGTGTTGGTAATGTAGATAGGCCCATGTTGTGTCAGGGCAGCTTCGTAAACCCGGACAAAAAAGAAACCGTCTTTCACTTCCCCTGTGCCTTTCACATCCATCTTCTTCCATGCTTCTTCGATAGCATAGAAGAAAATAGAAGACGCGAGACCTATCGATTCACTCAATCGAGCAGCTCAATGCACCAACGGCGCTGCCTTGTAATCGAATAGTCACCACTGGTTTAGAGCTTCGCTAAGCTATGTAGTTGAAATTTCATTCAGATCAGTTTAATTTTTTGGGATCCAAACCAATAACAAACCAAAATTAGAAACAACGCAGATACTCTTCTACTCTATGACCAGTTATTAGTTTATTTTAATAATTTTTTTTATTTTTAGGCTCACCATAAATTACATTTTTATTATCAATTTTAATTTTGTGGTTATCATTATAAAATAACATTTTGTTTATTTAATAGCAAAATTGATTGAAGTGATTTGAATATTTAATGCCTTCTCGCAGAAAACCTCAGTAGAATCATGCCTATTTTTTAACTCCTAGCACCTGTTTCCAAGCTCAATAAATTCTTCTGCCATGACTCATCTTAGAATGCAGATTATTTAAAAATTAATTAAATAACTAAATTTCCTTTCAACAGAAACGTTAACCTCGTCATTAGACACACACATAAACACAGCGTAGCAAAATATTTTTATAGCCATGCCAGCGACTAAGTATTAGCATAAGAAAGCCAGGCTTATGGTAATTACAAAAATTTTTATAATATTTAATATCTAAAAATAAAACAACAACGCACTTGTAACGTGTTTTAAGCCAAGCTGTGCCACAGAGCTACAACGATACAGCTTTTACAGTAGCCTGACAACAACAATTTCTAGTAAAGGAAGAAGCGCAATGATGTGTTTTTGCAACAGCAACAATTAATCACAAACGTCAGCAGTGGGGAGTCAAATGAGCTTTGAATTGCTCAAGCAGTAATGCCTTCGATAAGCACAACAAAAAAAAATATCCATCTATAAAGTTAAGTCAAAGATTATGCAAAAAAATATAAACAAGTTTATGCTGTAAAGAGTTGAAAATGAAAATTTAAAAAAAATTTTTTTTTAAATTTCAAACATTGCTAACTTTAAGCATGAAACGCTTAACGCCGCTTGACCCACGGCGCAAGCGAAATACTTGGGGGGCCAAACAGGTTCTGGAGATGCGATGAAGCTGTGTGCCGGCAGCACACGACCTCAGGCTTTAGCTAAATAATTTTACATACAATAACAAGTGGCCAAGTGGTTTGGTTGTAGTATGAATACAATTTTTAAAGTTTTCATTATGGTTGTCAAGCATTTTGTAATGAAATATGGTGAGTTGTACATATTACTGTAGCATAAATATTTATGAGTCAAAGTACTAAAGTGTGAAGTGATTTATTTATGTGCTGTACGATAGGAACATAAATGAGCTCACCTCTGAGTTTTATGCGCATTTTCAGTTAAAGGTAGGTGGCGAAATAGAACCTTCAGTTACATTAGACTGGCTTATTATAGTTTATTGTGATATCATAGGGCTTAGTCCTTAGGGTCCGATCCAACCAAAAGCAACAATGAGATATCGGAGATATTGACGTAGTCCGCTGGTTCGAAATCAAATATATTTCCGGAGAGAGAGAAAGAGAGAGTTTCTGACCTTTTGAGATATCGGCGAGGTTTTCTGTACAGAAGATTTCAATGTTCATCCTGAGAGAGAGAGAGAAAGTGAGAGTTCCCTTCTAGGCGTTTGAGATATCAGCGAGGTTCTCTGTGCAAAAAAACGGCCTTCAGTTACATTAGACTGGCTTATTATAGTTTATTGTGCTATCTTAGGACTTAGTCCTTAGAGTCCGATCCAACCAACAGCAACAATGAGATATCGAAGATATCGACGTAGTTCGCTGGTTCGAAATAAATATGTTTCCTGAGAGAGAGAGGGAGAAAGAGAGAGTTTCTGACCTTTTGAGATATCGGCGAGGTTTTCTGTACAGACGATTTCAATGTTCATCCTGAGAGAGAGAGAGAGAGAAAGTGAGAGTTCCCTTCTAGGCTTTTGAGATATCGGCGAGGTTCTCTGTGCAAAAGAATCCAATGTTTATCTTGAGGCAGAAAGAAAGAGTGAGTTTGCTTCTGGGCTTTTAAGATATCAGCGAGGTTCTCTGTGCAGAACCACTCAATGTTAATTTCGAGAGAAATAGAGAGTTTGCTTCTGGTTTTTTGAAATATCAGCGAGGTTCTCTGTGCCAAAGAACCCAATGTTTATCCTGAGAGAGAACAAGAATTCGCTTCTGGCTTTTTGGGATGTCGGCGAGGTTCTCTGTGCAGAAAAACGCAATGTATATCCTCTGAGAGAAAGAGAGAGAGTTCGCTTTTTGCCTTTTGAGAAATCGGCGAGGTTGTCTGAGAGAGAGAGAAAGAGAGATAGAGCTTCTGAACTTTTGACATATCGGCGAGCTCTTCTGCGTAGAAGAACTCAGTGTTCATTTTGAAAGACAAAGAGAATTCGCTTCTGGCTTTTTGAAATATCGACGAGGTTTTTTGTGAAAAAACCCCAGTGTTGATTCTGAAGGAGAAAGAGAATTTGCTTCTGGCCTTTTGAGATGTCGGAGCGACTCTTTTTGCAGAAGAATGCAATGTGTATCTTAAGAGAGAAAGAAGAAAAGAGAGAGAATTCGCTTCTGGCCTTTTAAGATATCGGCGAGGTTTTCTGTGCAGAAGAATCCAATGTTCATTAAGAGAAAGAAAGAGATTTTGCTTCTGGCTTTCTGAGAAATAGGCAAGGTTCTTTGTGCAGAAGAATCCAAGGTCTACCCTGAGGCAGAGAGAAAGAGAGTTTGCTTCTGGGCTTTTGGGATATCAGCGAGGTTCTCTGTGCAAAAGAACCAAATGTGTGTCCTAAGAGAGAAAATTGGCTTTTGGTCTTCTGACACATTGGCGAGGTTGTCTGTGCAGAAGAATCCAATGTCTACCCTGAGAGAAAGAGAGACAGAGAGGGAGAGAGAGGGAGAGAGAGAGGGACAACGAGTTTCTGGTTGGTACTGCACGATTGTGGAATGGTTTCTTTCTCCAGCACCTACGAGATTGATGGGTTCAAGTCAATTGTGAACAACTTTTGTATTCAAAACCCGGTCTCCTGGCTTTTGAATTCTTACAGAACCAAGTCACAGACTCACATAAACATGGATGTTCCCTGCAGGGCAGCCTCCCTCTCTTCTTCGTCTTTAAAACTTCGGCAGAAGTTAATTGTCAGTTGGCCTGGCCCTATTTCTTTAGCATGAGTACCGAGAATACAGTGACCGGTATTGTAGGTTAGGTAGGTTGTGGTGGCGGCCCTTATATGAGACACACTTAGGCCTATTTATGAATCGTTGTGGTATGGAAAATTTCACCTGATATTGAATATAAACATTTTCATATTTTCGGCAGTATTGTAATATGGCAACCCTGACTAAAAGTGGGCACATTAACCCTTTCCGACATGAAAATAAACCGGTTCTGTATGAATTGTATGGGCTGTAGTCCAATATATTGGACATTGTGACTGAAAGGGTTAAAGAGGGTTTCATAAGTTCACGGCATTTTTTTTTAATCTCTCAACTTTTTACAAAATAATCATACATACGTAAGCAGAGAGTCGAACAGAGAGACAACGAGCAGACAGTCAGAGCAGCAAACTAATGATTCTTCATGCAAACGCAGGCTTAGAGTCAAATGGACGGAAAAACCGGCAGACAGCTGGAGAAACAGACCAACGATCCAACTAACGCACATCACTGATTCTTTTGGCAATTTCATTCAAAAATGTATATAATTCTCCATGCCGGTCACGCCTCCTTCTGTGTGTTACCAACACTCTAACAAACTAACTTTTTATAAGCCGCCCAGTCGAGCCGAACGCAGCGCCTACAAAGCACAAAATTACATCATAAACACTCGCAGTACTATCGAGCAGTAGTATTGAGCCAATGTAAGAACAACAATAGCAATAAAACAATATGCATGCCAACAACTGTCCACTTATGCTGACCTTCTGTAAATTATGTATTTGATTGCGCGGAAATTTGCCTTAAGCGCGAACGCGCATCGTTGCCCGCATCGATTTATGTGCACGACAAACGTTCAGCAATTTGTGTATTTGCATGCGTTGTCTGTCGGCGGCCGTAGCCCATTTCCAGCTGCTCGTCAGCGCATTGTTTGCCGGCGTAAATAAACAAATTGCGCCTAGTCAAAAGCATATTTCGAGTAAAAATAAATACTTATCTATGCGAAGCGGCTGCAGCGGTGAGCAGTGTTAAAATTCGCGCTTTGATGTTTTGCTGTGTTGTTTTTTTGTTTATTGTTTTTTGCAATAAACAAATTGGTTTTGCATGGAAGGTCAGCATAATGATTAAACAAAAACAAAAATATAAAATGAAAAGTATGCGCTTTAAGAATAAACAATGTTTGAATGTTGTTTAAGTCAATTAAGTGAAGAATGTGCGAACAAATATCGAACATTAAATGCTTTTGCGAGTTTGCCGTGGGTCGACTACATTTTATGAGCATTGAAAATTGTGTTTTATGTGTGACTAACCCAGTGGACACAATAAATCAAGTTTCTCTTAACCCTTTCGCCATTTTGTTGCCATATGGCAACATGCTTCTTTTTAGACCTCTGAGCCCTTTATGGTTTCAAGAAAACATTTTTTGTTGATCCTTAGAATGGTTTGAAGTTTTAGGAATAATACGAAATTAATAAACTGAATATTTAAGTTTAAAGTTAAAGTTTAACACTAGAAAGACCATTGCGGTAATTTTTACCATTTTTTTATTTTTACATATCTACATTTTCTTTAGTATTTCTATCAACTTTTGCTTTAGTGACTTTTATTTTTTATCGTGAAAAATTGTATATATTTTTAAAAAAATTATTTTGTGAAAAATTAGTCAAATCCCATATGTACTTTTCGAGATATGAGCGTAGTCTTTGTAGGTATGGAAAACTTGCGGGCTTTCTAGTGTTAAATCGTAAAGAATGAAGAAGCAGCAAAAAAAATTGGAGCAATTTTTTATTTGGCTTTTTATTTTAATTCGAATAAATTTTGAAATGAATTAAATGACGAATTATTCGATTTTTAGTTATGCGTAAAAAATTCTATGTTTAACTAATAATTACAGCCACAACGATGTGGTTGCTCTCATATAAAAAAGCTCAAAAAACCGGGTTCGCTTATAAAAATTATAAAAAATTATTATAGCGAGTTATTGATATAACCCCACTAAAGACTAAATCGATAAATATAAAATTTTCACTTTCCCCAGTAAAAACCTGCAGCGAAAGGGTTAACCTTTTGTTGACTCCGTTAGATTTTTATGAAATAATACCTGTCTAATTATTCCTCATTTGAAGTGATTTCACCATATTTTAAGTTAATAAAAACCTCTTAAATCATGTTTCTCCATAAAAACTCTTAACCCATTGTTCACTTGTCAGATTTTCAAAAAAATGAAAACACGTGTCTTTTTATTGTTTGTAGCACTTTCACCAAATTCCAAGTAAAAAAAACCTATTAAATCACGCTTCTCCATACAAACTCTTAACCCATCGTTGACCCAGTTACTTACATTTTGATTTTTGAAATAATGAAAAACACGTATAGAATTATTTGTGATGTGAAGTGCTTTACTAAAATTTTAAGTCAAAAGGCCCTTGTTTTTCCATAAAAACTTTTAACCCACAGCTGACCCGTCAGATTTAGATTTTCCGAAAAATAAAAAACATTTATCGATTTATTTCACATTTGAAGTGCTTTCACTAAGCCCATCAAATCTTGTTTCTTCATACAAGCTTTAACCCTACGTTGACCCGTCAGATTTTAGTTAAAAAAAAATTCAAAACATGTGTTTAGTTATTTTTGATTTCTAGTGTCCCACCAAACTTAAAGCCAATAGGCCCATTAATTTTTGTGTTTTTACAGTTACTCGAATCAAACTCTTAACCCATCGTTGACCCAGTCAGATTTCGATTTTACTAAAAATGAAATACATGTATCGAATAATTTCACATTTGAAGTGCTTTTACCAAGTTATAAGTAAAAAAAATCGTATTTCTCTATACAAACTTTTAACCCTTTCTTTACCTCTTTAAGTTTTGATTTTTGCAAAACTAAAAAACACGTGTTTAAAAAATTTTTATTTCAAGTGTTTCTACCAATTTTGAAGTCAATAGGCCGATTGGTTCATGTTTTTTCGTAGTCTTACCGTATACCCACATTAACCCCTTGTAGGCCCAGTAAAATTTTGATTTTCGAAAAAATAAAAAAATTGGTTGCGAATTTTTTTTTATTCAAAGTGTTTTCACCAAATTTGAAATCAATAGGCCCATTAAATCGCGTTTCTTCATACAACACCTTAACTCATGTTTTGCCCCTTTAGACCCCGAATTTTAAGAAATCTCATTTCCAGTCAATACAAATAATTGTATGTGTATATAGTTATGTTAGTTTGAATATTTTCAGTCAGCGTCTCATTTTTATCAAGAGCGATTCAACCACGTGTGCGTTCAACGGCTGAACGGTTCATTCATTCGATGTTGTTGTGGTTCCAAGATAAGACTAAGATAACTATCCCTCTAGGCTTCCTAAGACCTCTGGGCTCTCTAATTAACCTTAATTTCTTAATGATTTTCCATATCTTTGTCAGTTTTTTTTTTAGTTGTTGAGCACATACTAATTTTTTTCCACTGCCAATGACTGTCTGGTCTGCTTTCAGAATGCGTTCTTTGTAGTAAACTAAATAAATATTTGGTTATTTATTTATTCAAACATTTGTATTGCCAAAAGCCCACTGATTTTAAATATAAATAAAATTATTTTTTGGGTTTTTAACTCTTCCACACATTTGTCCTTCCATTCAATTTAATGATGACGAGCTGTTGCTGCTTGTTAGCTGTTTTTAATGAAACTGCGTCTTCGTTTCCTTTCTTCCGGGTTTTCCTCGCTGATTTCATTGTAATTAAAATATCATAAAAATCAATGAGAATTTCAAAACAATTCCACTTAAGGGGGTCTTCCGCAGTGACGGCTTCAAAAATTCGAAATTTTTTTTATTACATTTTCATAATCTCAACGTATTTACAATTCAAACTGTGAAAGTATTTTTCCAATATCTCGAAAATTCCGAAAGTTATGGGATGTCAAAGTCGGCGCGCCGACCGCAAAATTATCTTAACCCAAAACTTAAATCCTCTTTTTCTCGAAACCATGTTTTTCAAACTGGTAGACATAATATCTCAAGTTCTACTAAGCCGATTTGCTTCAAATTTTAACTGAATATTCTACATACATGTCGCTATCGTACTGTCTAAAATTGTGTCTATACAATAAGTAGTTTTTTCTTAATCCAACATTTACTTTGAAAAAAAACCCTCAAATCACATTTTTTTTTTAAATTTGCATAACTTTTCTAAATTTCAATATTTTTACTTTTCCTTAGTTCACACGATAGCTGACGTTACACAGATTCTAAAAAAATTTTTGTTTTTTGTTTTAGACTTCCGAGACAGCTGCAATCAGGTCTACCGTTTTCCTCTGCGCTGGAAACGACTTAGTTTCAACTCGCTCTGGAAGCCGTAATTTTTGTGTATGGCAACAGTAAAAATTATTTTGTATACATGAAATATGTATAAATATATGGCAGAAAACCAAAATTGAATATCTTTTATATTTTCTGAGAAAAAAATTCTTGAAAATCTACCAGAAAAAGGCGCGTCACTACGGAAGACCCCCTTAAGCATAGAAATATGATGTGTCTTAAGTGCCCACTGCTGCACGTATTGGCGCACATGCGCAGTGGTGTGATAAATCGCAGCGTTCATCAGGTTCAGCGTGGCGCATGCGCACTCCATTAGGCCGTTGCGCCAGATCGTCGCTGTGTATGATCAAATTTCAAAACCAGGGTTACCAGCCAGCGAGCCAAGAATGCCCAGCGCTCGACCACTCAAGCATTGAGGCCAAAGCCCGCGCAGAAGGCGGTGTTGACTACTAGTCGACGCGTCAAATTTAATTGCCGCATTGCGAGTAGCGAGACGGCAGCGTTGATGTCTGGCTGCCTTTCTGCAGTATTTTCTTAATTTTTGTATAAATTTTTTATGGTTAATTTCTTTAATGCGCATTTCAAAGAATTCATAAATTGAATGGTTTTAGTGAAATAAATGTGAAAAATGCGAATCGAAAAATATGCGGCTAAAATGTGCGATAAGAATGCGCGTTGTGATCGGCGCATTGCTGTGTTGTTTGTTTTTCTTAGTGCTTCTTTTCTTGCTGGAACTCTACTTGTTGTTGCTGTTGTTGCTGTTGTTGTTGTTGTGTTGGCAGCTCAGGCGTTGGGCGATGGAAATGCGCAGATAGGCGCTTCTGCTATCGCATGCATCGCGCAACACGCACTTCGGCACGTACGGCGGCCAAGCGCCAGCGAAGCAAAGTGAATGTGGCCAATGCGCCGGCGCACAGCTGCCACAGGCGGCGGCATTGTTGCTGTTGCTAATTGCAAGCGCAAAGTGGCAAAACATGCACCAAAAGCAAGAAGAAAAAAAACAAAGCAAGAGCTGCAGAAAGGCGGCCGTAGAGAAGCATGAAAAATTCAGCTGGGAGCAACGGCTGCGCGGGTGGGAAGTGGGCAAACAATGGTCGCACACTGTAGCAGTCGTAGGTAGGCGTCAGGGAATGGGCGGACGTTTGTAGGAGTCAAAGTCGAAGGTGGCATAAAAATGCGGCGGCGGCGCGTAGCAGAGCAACAACAATGCGTACATAAAAATGCGCCTTCAGGCTCTGCTGCTTTGGCGCACTATTATTATTTTTATTGTTGTTGTTGTATTTTGCAATTTTCATATATTTTTGTATTTGTTTGCTGCTCGTGCTGTCGTCTCTATCCATTTATAGCCTCAAGTTGGACTTGACACCAAGACTTGGCTTTGTTGCAATGCACAGGTGGCGCCACCTTGACCGTCAGTGCAGCTGACAATCGAAGTTGTTGTATGCGTTGCGCAACAAACAAACAAACAAACCTATTTTTAATTATTTTTTTATATTAATTACAGTTCCAAGTGTTATTCCACTGTCCACTTATTCAACTCTTTCCTCCTCCAATCTTTCCTCGCTCCACTGCAACACGCATTCTATCATTGCATTCATTGCCATTTGGTCTAAAATTACCTCTTCCGCCTGTGTCCGTCCGTTCGCAGCGTCGTCAACACCCGGTTTATGTATTTTGCGCCCAATGGCCGTCACAAAACGCTGCGCATGCGCACACATTCCTTTCCGCATCCATGCATTGGTCTGCGAATAAAAGCGTTGCGTTGCTGCTTCCCCACTTTTCGCCAAAAATAGACGCCAGGCCTGCCTGTTGGCCATTAAAAGAAAAGTGGCGAAACGCCTTTTTGCTGTTTTGTGCACTGCAAAATGTCAACGCCGTTGCTGCCTTTCGTTCGTTCGTTCTTTCGGTTTGCTTTGTTTGTTTGTAGGTGCTCAGACCAAAGCCAGTTTGCCTTGTGGTCTTTGCCATTTTGGTGTGCATGACAATTTCTTGGCTTTCACGCTTTTTGCAGAACGTTTTAAATTATTTAATTTATTTTAGTTTTCTTTTTATATGCGGAAATTGTTGGCCATTTCTGATGTCTTTGCATTTCAAGGCAATTTTGTTTAGAAATAAAACTATGAATAAAATAAATGTTTAGAGGTAAATCTAAGAATAAAAGAAATGTGTTGCAAATGTAAATGGAAACGGAGCGGAAGTTCTATTTAAAAACATGTTGATTTTGTTGTTGTTGTAAATAAACGTTAAAAATAGTTCTGAGAGCAATGGAAAAATATTGTTTGAAATAATCAAAGAACGTGTGATCATATTTCAGAAAGTTTGTAAGACTTTAGCTGAAGTCATAATAAAACACCGTGCGACAAAAATTACAAAAATTTTTCGCACTAGAAAAATCCATATGTGCGTAAAACGAGAGACCAAATATAGTAGTACTGCGTACTCAGTTTTTCATTTCTAAATCCTTTGTCCTTTTAAAAGGACTTCAAAATTTTGAAGGGGATACAAAATAAAAAAATATAAAAAATACTTGGCCTCGTTCGAATATGGCGATATGTATATCAAATGAAAGAGGAAAGCCTCAAGAATTTAAATGAAATTAATTTTTTATCTATTTGTAAAAAAAAGGATATGAAAAAGGTCCTTTGAAAATTTTAATCCTTTATATCCTTGAAAATTTAAATAGAATTTTCTTGAAAAGTAACTATGTTAAAACCTCAAATCTCCTTGATCACGTGTCAAAATTTCATTACTCTAACTTTATTAGTTCGAAAGTTATTAAAAAAAATGCGGAAGCTTTATTTGAGTATCAGTATTTTAAATAATAAAAAGATACAAAATCAATGAAGCGGGAATAATGAAATTTTGACACGAGACCAGGGAGATTTGGGGTTTTAACATACTTACTTTTCAAGAAAATTCTACATAAATTTTCAAGGATATAAAGGATTAAAATTTTCAAAGGACCTTTTTCATATCCGTTTTTTACAAATAGATAAAAAAATTAATTTTATTTCAATTCTTGAGCCTTTCCTCTTTCATTTGATGTACATATTGCCATATTCTAACGAGGTTAAGTATTTTCTATATTTTTTTTATTTTGTATCCCCTTCAAAATTTTGAAGTCCTTTTAAAAGGACAAAGGATTTAGAAATGAAAAACTGAGTACGCAGTATTACTATATTTGGTCTCTCGTTTCACGCACACATGGATTTTTTCCGGTGTGAAAAACACTGTCGCACGGTGCAATCACTAAAGGCAGTTAGAGCTCGACCGAAGCTGACATTTTTTCCCCAAGCCGATTAATTGGCTGCAAGACTGACATGCGTCTAAAACCGAAGCCGACGAAGAATAACTTGAAACAATTATGAAAGTTGCTTGCAGATAGTAAGCTGAAGCCGATTAATCTCCTCTATCACCCTTTTCCTCTCGAGGGGCTATGGGCTATCTAGCCTGAGTGCTTGAGAAATTGGACCCTCTAAGAAATTTTTTTTTCGGCTCACCTCATATCCATTCTATTCTATCAATTCATCATTCATTCATCATATCCATTCATTCTATCCCTTCCATTCTGGTTAATTGATTAATGTTTCGGTCATCCAATATTAAGTTTTTTGTGTACATTTTTATTCACTTTGAATGTTGGCTGATTTCTGAACTAGTTCGAGACATTAATGAAAGCCCTTAGGTACTGATTTTGAAGCTGGGAATCTTGTAAATACTTTCGAATACTGTTTTCCAGCGTTTTATACCTCTTTCTTTATTTCACATTTTTTCACAATGTGCTCCTTCGTAAGCAACAACATAACCTACCATTTACTTCTTAATTAGACTTATAGAGAATGTTGGATAGCTTTCTCTTCGCTTGGATTAATACAGCTAACAAGAAAATCCAACTGCAATACATACACCGGGAGAAAACCCTGTACTTATGCATAGTCGAAATAAGCACCCCGGGGATTTCCTTATTACTTACTTACTTAACTGGCCATAACAAAAAGCAAAGAGTTCTCTCTCTAGGAATCTCTGCTTTGCGTGCGCCTTCTCCAGTTGGTCACACCAAGAGATGATGGGCGTCCTCAACTTGGTCCTTTCACCAGAGACACAGTCGGTCCACGGACACGGCCTCCTTCACCATCGACCTCTAATTACCGCGTCGAACACCTTTTTCGTCGGAGCTTCATCGTTCATCGGGGAATTTCCTTATCACAGGTGCAAATTGGGACTTCAGAGGTTTAGGTAATATGCTAAAATTCCTCTCGGATGCGTAATAGATCTTTTAGGTCACAGTGTTCTATGCCCAGTAGTAATAATAATAATAAATCACAGCTAAGGCAGCGTGTATTGTGACTGATGTCCATTGAGAGATGCCCTTTGCTGCATAGTCTCCTATGGGTCAATGACCTGTTATACCGCATTAATTCTAAACAGATCGCCTCGTATGTCGTATTTCGGCCAGTTTCTAACAGCTTCAAGTCTAGACAGATGACCTCGTTTGCAATGCATCAGTTTCTCTAATTTATTAGCGTCGTATTTAATTCTACTAAATTGAATTCGAATCTATTCCAGTCGAATCTATTCCACGAATTGTTTGTTAGAGATTTTGCTCTCAACAATTGTTATTGATGTACTTTACTTAATTGCAAATCGTTCATTCAGAGCGAAACCTCTACTGGTTAATTTGTTCGCCTTCTTGTTGTCTTCCAAATTCTTGAGGCTCTACTTTTCTGTACACTAAATAAGCTTTGAAGTGTTGAGAATAACATCTACTAAAACAAATTAGTTTCAGTTGAAATTTACGTAGAATTCGAATAAAAAACAAGTCGCCTAGTTATTGAGGACCAAAGGAGCCTACAACTGTAGGTAGAACATTATAGATTCGGTAGAATGCGAAGTGATCTATTGTGCCTTTATGGTACTTAATGAGGTACCCATCGATTACAGATTCTCAGCAAACTTTACTCTCAGAAGGAATGAGACTACACCAGAGGGCATCTCGTCGCCTGAGAAAACGATTGTCGTATGTGCTATGAAATTCAATGGAACATACGACATTCGTTTTCTACAGCGACGATCGGTCCACTAGATCGTGTTGTACTTGCAACAATAAAAAACTTAGTATAAACTCTACAGACTTTCGCATTTTTTAAAACTAATTTTGCATGCCATTTCTGTTAGTCATTTTGAGTTTCAAGTTATGCCGATTGAAGATTAAACTCAATGTTCATCAGAGTTGCCGCTTTTGGCCTTTTCGGCCCAAAATTGGTCAGATTCTTTTGCTTTGGTCCGCTGGTCTGCTTAAACGAATTTCGGTCCGTTTTGTGATATGAATATCTTCTCCTTAGTACATAAAATGTATAAAAAAAAAATAATATTGTAATTTAAAAATGACTTTAAAGATAACGCAAATTTTTGATTTGGTCGGCTGAGGTCGGATTTGTTTGGAAGTTTGGTCGGAAAAAATTTTTTCTAGTGGCAACACTGATGTTCATTACATTTCAGTAAAGCTTTTCTTTTTTTATTATTCAACGTTGCTTTTAAAGCAAAGTTTTTCTACTTTTCCGTATCTAAACTTGCACACAAGATGCTCTTTTAACTGCTTAGAAGCCACCAATTGGTGCTTAGTGACAACAACAACAACAGCAAAATAACCACACCGGCGGCCAATAACCTCTGGTTGCCGTTTCGTGCGAATAATGCTCATAAAATTCGCATAGCCAAGAAACGGAAAGAGACACTTTCGTGCTGGACAGACAGCAAATAGCAAAAAAAGCACCAGGCCGCAATTTGCCGCAAATGACTTTATTATGTGCGGTAAAACGGCGAAGAAGGCGATACGATGAAGTAAATTTAAAAAAATAATAAATGCGGTTTTAATGCTTTTATTTTTCTGAGTTTACTGAATTTTTATGTTATTTTGTTAATTTTTTTTGTTATTATTTCTATTATTTTCTGTACTTTTTTATACATTTTGCATATATTTTCCTTAGAATCCCTACTTGCATTAGTTGTTGTTGTATTTAACCGAACTTAAGCGTCTAATTTGCCACTTGGCTCTGTCGTCGTTGTTGTTGTTATTTATTGCTTTTGGCATGAAGCAGACAAAGTAAATGAAAATAACAGCGAGAAAACGACGTGAACGTTAATTAATTAAGCATTTCTACTGATTCCAGTTGTTTGGTGCTGCAGTTTTTTTCCTAACAGCAAAGAACTTGTCGTAAAGCGACGGAAGCAAAAAAAAAAACACGGAATAAAAAAACATACACAAATGCTTAAAATGCTCGAAAAGTGTGTGAAAATACACGAAAACCAAACTGAAAGCGAGCAAATATGCAGGAAAGTAAATTGAAAACTTACCTTGAAAGTTCAAAAGTTCAGGGAGAAAGCATTGGTCGCGGGACGAAGATGCGGGTGGAGGGTGAAAATTTGTGTGACCGGAAGGCAGCAAATGTACAACGGAAGTCAAGTGTGTTGAGCGCGGCAAGAGGAATGAAAGAAAAAAAGTGAAAAAAAAACCAATGCCAACAATTAGACAGAAGTCTAAGAATTAACTTTTTTTTGCAGTATTTTTAATGAATTTTTTTCTGTTTTCAAGACAAGAAGTCACGTGCAGCAATCTAACTACGAAGAGGCGTCGTTTATTTGCAGCAAAAAGTTTATGCATAGAATTTTTGTTGTAATTACATTTCATTAAACTTAATAGCTAACAATAAGCGTACAAAATTGCATAGAACAACAACAATGGTAATAACAAGAACAAGAATAGCTCGTCCACTGAAGTACCAAAAGCGAGAAGCTTATCGAAAATTGTTGAAATACTGTAAAAAGCGCATCACGAGCGAAAAGTTTAATTAAACAATGAAAAAAACATTAAAAAAAAAGAAAATTGAAAATGACATTAAGCGTAAAATTTAACAAATTGTTAACAAGCCAGAAAACCGAAGTACTTCGGAAACAAATAGTAAACATTTAACAAACAAATTGATTAAAACTGCAAGTAAAAATTAGCAGCAAAACGGCTGTGCGGCAGCGACAAATTTGCAATTTTACAGTTAATTTGTTTAATTTGTTTGTGTGTGGCATTTGACGCGCTATGGGCTCGTCACCGCAATTAGCCGCATTTTACAGGTGTTACAATTACATTCGATTACAACTCCATCGTTTGCGGTTGGCGGTGTGTGTTGCCGCAGTTTATGGTCAACGTCGCATTTGTTACGCATTCGATTTGCCCAAAGAGAGCAAATATGCACACAAATGTGCAAATGTTTGCCATATTTTTTTTTGCAGTTGGGAGCATTTAATTGACAATTTGTCAATTGAAACTTGGACTTTTTGTATGTGCGAAGCATTTATAAAGCAGATATATTACATACTTGCTTAACTGGCCATAACAACTTATTAGTGGGTTACGTTTTCTCCAGTTTGACGCACCAAGAGATGATAGGACGTCCTGAACTTCATCCTTCAACCGGAGACAGACAGACTCCTTTTTTACCATTGACCATCAACTACCGCATCGAACACTTTTTTCACCGCAGATTTATCTTCCATACGGCAGATATGGCCTGGAAGTCGCTGGATTCCGATTTTCTGTGCTACGTCCATGTCTTTAACCCTTCATTGCATGGCATTGCATATATGCTATGTTAACATTTCAGAGATTTGGGAACTATTCTACTCAGTATTTTGCAGTCGTTCATTCTTCAGTTGTGTCTTTTATGTTAAAACATTTGATTACTTACGGAATTTTTCGAATAACATTGAAAATATGTGCAAGAGTCGAAAAAACAACAAGTGTTCGATTTGGTGAAATAAACAATAATTAATAATAAATAATTAGTGCTTTGGATTACAACTAATCAGAGATGCCCGACCTAGGTTCGAATCCCCGTAGTAGCCAATGCTAAAATAAAGATAAAACCGACTTTTCTTTTAGCTGCAGCGATCTCAACAGGATATGGCAAATTTCCTCAAAACTTCTCACATAGATACAGGAACTAAAAAAATTTTATTTTTACCATCAAAACTTAACAAGCAATAAGAATAATAATAATAAAAAAATCATGCAACGAAGGATTAAACAGCTCATACCGCTCGCTGTTCATTCCTATATCATAGTCATTCCCATTACGAGAAGGGCTGAAGATTTTGCGAAGCATCTTCTTTCTCAAACACTCCAAGGTCCTTTATGTCGTTTCCTGATAGAAAGTATCCATATTTTTAAGAATCTAATACTTTTGTACTGAAACGTAAAATGTTGTTCTTCAGCCAAGAAACAAATGTCAAAGATTTTCGTCCAAAGGTCGCATTCGTATTGCAGCAAAGGTCTCAAAAAACATTTATAACTACAAATATTTCAGCCTTGCCTGCTGTCGTACAAATTACGCCCAATTTGCGCCCCTGGCTAGAACTTTGGACTTTAGACTTATTAAATAAATAAATAAATAAATAAATAAATAAATATATATTATTGCTATATTAACCACACCTTGTGACAATTTTTAGAAATTAGAATCAGAATTTAGAATTTATCAATCAAAATAATTTTTTTTTTAATGATAAATTTTAAGAAAAATTTCTCTGCAATCAATGAATTTAATTGTTGCCTTAATCTAAGAAAATTGCATCCCCACATGCGCTCAATGCTTAAAATATTTGCTTGCAAATTGTGTATGACAAAATAATAAATTTATTATCTGGCAACAAAATTGCCAATTTAAAACGTTCCCCTTAAAACATGAGTGATTGCATTTCAAATTTAAATACCCATAAAGACAAGCACACCATTTAGTTATTTATGCCTTTGTGAAAAATTAATAAATTCGTTTAGGGAGGAAAAAAAATCCAAAACTCATAATTCAATGCCACTTGCGATGCTGGCAGACTCAAGTATACACATTACATTTGGTGATAAATTTCATTTGACATAAAGGATTCGTATGAAGCCTTAGGAAAATACAAGGAATGCCTACATAAATTATGAATTGGCATATTAAAATGGTATGAAAATGAAAGCAAGCTACAAAAAGGAACGCAAGAATGTGGTAAATTGGTAAGTTAAAAGTTGACGGGAAGGGGGCAGTAATGGGTCAGTGAGGGCTTTCATATAATTAAAGAAAATTAAAAAGCTTTTATTAAACTTTAACTTAGAATATTTTAAATATGTAAGTAAATATTTACACATGTAGGTAGGTAGGAGTGGCTACCCCAAGGCGGAGGACTTTTTGGCCATGAAGGCCCATTGTGTTATCACAATCAATTGAACTTAAGTTCGTTCACTGATTGAATCAGTTTGAGCTCCTTAAGAAACCAAGTAGAAGTCGAAAAAGAAGTTACCTATCTGAGTCTTATTTCTTCTTATATCAGTTCTATCGAATAGATTCCCTAGATTGTCGAAGAAAAAGTGGCCCCTCTGCGCCTTTCTTCTTCTTATAATAGTCCCATCGACTAGATTCCCTAGAATGCCGAAGAAGAAGTTGGCCAGGTGAGCCTTTCCTCTTTTTATAATAGTCCCATCGACTAGATTCCCTAGATTGCCGAAGAAGTGGCCCATCTGAGTCTGCTTTCTTCTTATAACAGTTCAATCGACTAGATTTCCTAGATTGTCGAAGAAAAAGTGGCCCATCTGAGTCTAATTTCTTCTTATAAAAGTTCTATCGACTAGATTCCCTAGAAGAAAAAGTGGCCCATCTGAGTCTTATTTCTTCTTATAACAGTTCTATAGACTAGATTCCCTAAATTGTCGAAGAAAAAGTGGCCCTTTTGAGTCTAATTTCTTCTTATAAAAGTTCTATCGACTAGATTCCCTAGATAGACTAGATTCCCGAGAAGAAAAAGTGGCCCATCTGAGCCTTTATTCTTCTTATAATAGTCCCATGGACTAGATTCCCTAGATTGCCGAAGAAGAAGTTGCTCAGGTGAGTCTTACTTCTTCTTAGAATAGTCCTCCTTCTTCTTTTAATAGTCAGCTAGATCCCTGGATTGTCGAAAACTTAGTGGCTCATCTGAACTTTAATGCAATGCTGTAGATGTTGTTCTATGCTGGGTTGGTTAGGTCATGCAATAATCGAGGAATGGGTCCCCCAGTAGCGAGATCGGACAATGTCAGACAATGATCCACATAAAATTCGGAACATTTTCTTATTTATTCAACGGGTCATAGTTACTTTCACTAAAGGAAGTTTGGTTTGATTTGCTGATAAGGTGGTCAATTCTGTAAATGTAGATCCTAGATAGGTTTGTTAGATCATTACGTAATTGGTTAATGGATCTCCCAGTAGGGAGATCAGACAATGACATACAAAGTTTGGAACTGTTTCATCTTCAGACAACGAATCATAGCTACTGCAACGGTCATTGAAGGGAAGATTGGATCGATTTGCTGATAAGGTGGGCAATACTGTTGGTGTAGATCCTCTATAGGTTTGTTAGATCTTTAGGTAATTGAGGAATGGATTTCCCAGTAGGGAGATCGGACAATGATATATAAAGTTCAGAACACTTTCCTCTTCAGCCAACGAATCATAGTTACGGTCATTGAAGGGAAGATTGGATCGATTTGCTGATAAGTTAGGCAATCTCGGTGGGATCTTGATGTCAGATTGGCGGATTTGTTAGATCACTGGGTAATCACTGGGATCACTGAGGTCTCCCAGTAGGGAGATCAGACAATTTCATATAATGACATATAAAGTTTGGAACACTTTTCTTTTCAGCCAACGAATCATAGCTACGGTCATTGAATTTTTTTTTTTTTTTTTTTTAAGACTTGAACAAACGCGCAGGGGATGACCCCTATTAGTGAGGCATTGCGTTGGTTTAGGAAGGATATAAAGGTTAGGAGATAGGGTTTTGAGAGAAGTGGTTGTGGACTCTTGACTTGAACCCATCGAGATCATAAGTGCCGGGGAAAATATCCGCAGGGAGACCATTCCACAACCGCGCTTTACGGGCCAGAAACGAACTTTCTCTGTAATGCGTAGTGCGCTGGAACATCGTTTCAACTTGGAATGCATGGGCGCCAGTGTTCAAACGGGTTGCCCGGGGGAATACCCGGAGTGATCATCTCCACTGAGCAATTACCGAAAAAGTATCGGTAAAATAACACCACACATGCCACGTTTCGACGATGTTCTAAGGAGTCAATAGAGCTGGATGCCCTACTGTCCCCTATAAGTTTGATCGCACGGTTTTGCACCCGGTCCAGGAGCTCCAAATGGGTTTTTGAAGCCCCCGCCCATAGGTGCGAGTTAAACTCCATTTTAGGTCGGATATAGGTGGTATAGATAATGCGGAGATCAGACGGAGTGAAATATTTTTTGCACCGCTTTAAGAAGCCGAGGCACTTGGCTGCTTCTTTCGACACGCCAAAAATATGATCGTTCCAACGAAGATCGTTCTTAATGGACATGCCCAGAACATCAAGAGCTGCCGATTCCGCAATACCCACACCACCCATAACCAGGGATGTGTTGGGATGTGGGGAGACTCGTTTGTGGGATAACAGGCAACATTGGGTCTTGCGAGGATTAAAATCGACCCTGTTCGCTTGACCCCACTTGGAGATTGTTTGTAGGTCGCTATTAAGTGTGTCATTCATACGGCGCCGTTCTCTCTCAATCTCCACAGAGCTGGGGCGCTTTGTGAAGGAGTATGAATGACAAATGGTGCTGTCATCCGCAAACGAGTAGATGGGATTCTTTGTCGACGACAATAGGTCCTTGATGAAGATAAGGAAAAGGGTTGGAGAAAGGACCGAACCCTGCGGCACTCCCGCGCTAAGGGAATGCTTTTCCGAGGCTATGTCGTCTATTACAACACGAATAGAGCGATCATAGAGGAAGCTCGTAATCCAACGAGAGAAGATACTACCGACGCCATAGGCAATCAATGGAATTTTGGGAAGGTTGAGTTGATTTGTTAAAATTTTGTATTGATTCAAATACAAAATATTTATTTATACAAACGTGATTTATTTGAAAGAAAGGATTTTTATATATTCAGTTTCACCAAACAACTTTGAGTCATAAATATTTAACAATTATATACGTAAAACAAAAGAGTTCTTTTGCCAAAAACTAATTATTTTCCAGCATTATGAGCATCAAGCACATCAAGTCGCCATTAATTGTCTCAATAAATTTGGAATAAACAGTCATGGATTCTTACTAAAATTTTATAAAAATTGCAATGAAAATGTTCCTTCCTTTCACATTGGTCGGCTTTCTGCTACGCCGAAAATATGATTTTCCGAAGCAATGAAACTGCTCAAAGTATGCAATAAAATATTAAAAAACTCCCCTGTTGAATTGTTGCCAACACACCCTGTACACGTGGTCAATCTTAATGTTATTGGCACATTTATGTGCTTTGGTCTGTGTGTGTGTGTGTGTGCGCTTCATTGGAATTTTTATGCCCAAGTAAATGCGTCAATTAATTACAGCAAATAACAGAAATTTCCTATATTTGCGCGACGCGTTGGACTATTTCTGGTGTAATTTGTGTTCAGCAGCGAACAATACAGGACACAACTGCCGGTTCCTGTCGTTGCTGTACGGGCCATTAAAACATGCCATGACATAGGAATCAATAAAATAAATAAAAGGTGGCAAAGTTGATGGCGCATTTATTATTGCCCGCCAACAACATTCAACCCATCCGACGCTACCGCCGCCGCCGTTGCAAAGACAATGGCGCTAAATGCCGTCACAAAGAAAACCATTAAGTAGCTGCGTAAATAACAACACTATATCAAAATGTTGTACAACAACAGCGACAACCAGAGCGCTGCGTGATCATTTCAGAACGCAGCCAGTCGGTGCGTAAGTGCAGTTTGAAAGTGAATTAGTGCGCCAGGCCGATGGTCGAATCGATTAAGCATTACGCCGGCCGTCTGTGCGTTTCGTGCCAACTCAATAATGCGTTGAGGCATTTGCCATATGCCACACTGGATTACTCGATATGTTGCCATAGGAGGAAGGAATAAGCCGCTTTCGGCGCACTAATGCGTCGCAAATAGCGCCAGCGTTCGTTATCGTGATTTAGTAATGGGTCAATATTGACCCATTTGCTCACAAGTGATGGAACGTCGATTAAATGCTGTGCATAAAGTTGTTAATATTGCAGATACTGCGCTGGCATCAAATGTTGAATAGAAATAACATTTGTCAACAATTTCAGGCAGTTTATTGTCTTAGCAATTTTGTGGTATAGCCTTGGAGGACAGTAGAGCGAAAAGAAAGTCAATAATAGGTCATTAAGTGCTTAATGACTATAAATTTGAAGTTAATCATTTAGATGGTTTGTCACAAATTAGATTTGTAACATTTGTCAACAATTTTAGGCGATTTATTGTCATAGCTGAAAAAAACTAAAGCGGAAACAAAGTCAATGGTCTCTTTAGTATCTGAAAATTTGAAGTTAATCATTTAGATGGTTTGTCACAAATTAGATTTGAATATTTGTCAACAATTTTAGGCGATTTATTGTCATATAAGTTTTATGACATAAAGTTGAAATAAAATATAGCGAAAATAAAGCCAATAATAGGCCATTTAGTATCTATTAAAGTAAGACATTTAAAAAGCTTGTCCAAATAATATTAAATTCACAAATAATAATCAATAATATTGTCATATAAGTTTTATGACTTAAAGCTGAAATAAAATCTAGCGAAAATAAAGCCAATAATAGGCCATTAATTGCTTTATAACTATAAATTTAAAGGAAATCATAAATAAGCTTTGTCACAAATAAGATAATAAGACAAATAAGATTTGTAGTAATCGCCAACCATTTCAGGTGTTTTATTATGTTGTGATATGAAATTGAAGAAAACTAAAGCCAATAATAAGCCTTTAAGCGTTTAGTATTTGAAAATTTAAAGCAAATAATATAAAAGCTCTGTCACAATAAATTTGTGACAACACAAATACTTACATTTGATGGGAAAAAGTTTAGTTTTACTACCAAATTACTACTATTTACTACTAAATAATGTTTTTATTTTGTCACAAAAAAGTTTGTAATAGTGTGCAAGCATTGAGCTGTTAGAAAATTATTTCAAATCTTCTCTAGTTCTTAATAACATGCAGCCAAAATTAAATTGGTTTATATTTATATAAGAAAATATTAAAATGTTATCACAATCAGTTTGTGACAGCACGATATTATAAAATACATAAAAAAATTGTGAAATGCAACCAAAAATCCACTGTTAAGTTTTAAATTAAACTAAATTTAATTCAATTTATACTAAAGCTGTGTCACAAAATTTTTGTCACAGCCCCAAAGCACAAAATTGATTAGAAGAATGTTTTCGTTCACTAATATAAAGTTAAGTGGTCTTAAATTTGAAGCAGAAAATGTTTATTTCTTGTCACAAATTTAAAGTCACCAGCACTGAAACTTTCTGTTCAATACATTTTTAAAAATTTTATTTTACTTTAGTTTACATATCCCCATTTGACTTTTAAAATTTGCAACATTTTAGCTTCTGGGTCTATTCACATACTCAATCTGAAGTATATTCCAAGACCTGTTACCTCTCCTCTTTCCAAGTATCCTAAAACAATTTAGCATACATTTCGCAAAGTCAGCATTAGCCGTCTTTCCATTATGACGTCTTGTTTTAGGTGTTCACAAAATAAATTCAACGCATTAAATTCAACACGATGCAACAGCCTGAAGGCCTACGTGAATCCGTATAAATAAATCATAATATACATAATTCAAACGTGCGTCTACGCACACACTCGACTTCCAGTCAACTCGTCGCCTCAGAAAACGAATGTCGTATGTTCCATTGAGTCTAGTAAGACATACGACATTTGTTTTCTGAAGCGACGAACTGTAAATGCTCCACAGCACACAAATATTGAGCCAACCCTTCAGTTCAAGCCTCGAAGCACTTAAAAAACATTGAATAAAAACAGAGAATTACAACATTAACAAAACCGAAACAATGTTGTTGTTGGCAGCTGCCAATTATTTGGCAGTTTTCAATACATGAAGCTGGAAGCGTTGCCTACACACGTTCGTATCGGTTGTTGGCTCATTGCTGCGTCATTGCTCTGAGCAACGGTTTTTGAAAGCTGTAAAAATTGCGCATTGTTGTGGTTTCCTCTCACTGATGTGTTCGTTCTTCAATTTTCTATAATTAACATTTTAATGCAAATTAGGCATTGAAACTCTTAAAGCTGATTTTTTTTCTCAATCTATATTGATTGATTTATTTGGCATTGCAATCATTGTTGTGGGGTTTATTTGTTGTTTACCTGTTGCTTGGTTTATTTATTTATTGAAAAAGCATTGAAGTTTTGTGTTTGCGTTTGTAAATGCTTGCGAGTTCAAGCAAGCCTTGTCCAAATTACTTAAATCCTCCTCTGAGTCACTGAATTGCTGCTGGCTCGTTTGTTGGCATTGTATGTAATTGTTGTATAGTCTTTTGTTATTTCGTTGTTGTTTTCTCTTCTTCGAGGAATTATAAAAAATTAAATTAAAATTTCTACAATACAAATTACATATACACATATGAGTATGAAATTATGTATTAGTATAGGTGGGTTGTATTGTTAGAGAATTAATAAGAAGAACAATTGTGTATTGAAATTGTAAACACACAACGCTTTTGTATAAATAATTGGTCGCCAATTGTGGGGATTATTGTGATAAAACTAAATATATATAATATATAAAAGGAAAGTAATATTTGATAGTAAAATCTTGTATATGATTGTGATAAAACTATATGAAATCTAATGTACATATAAAGAAAGTAATACTTGATGATAAATCTTATATATTTGTACAGTATAATCTCGATAATTCGGACACTCGCTAATACGGACAACGCGGTAATCCGGACACTCAATTTCTATTGTAGACTCTGTAATCCGGACACCAGTGTTTGGTTTTTAATTGTCCGGATTATCGAGATTATACTGTATTAATTTTTCTATTTGACTAAAAAATATAAAAAGTTTACCTTTTTTGCCAGAGTCTAAGAAATTTGCTGTGGAAATTTTAATACCCAAAACGAGGCAAGACCAATGGAGAGGTGTGTCTGACTTTATCTGATCAATCCTCATCCCTTCTGATCACTATTTCCTCTTTTATCTCGTCTCTAGTCACATTATCTCACCTTCAATCCGCCACACATTTCAACTCATTTTATTTGATCTTTCTTACTTTATTTCGTCTCCCTTTATCTTAGTTTATTCCAGTTCTTCTTATTCCATCTCATCTTATTTACTCATCTCATAACGCAACATCCTATCTTATTTCTTCTGATCTCACTTTATCTCATGTCATCACATCTCTTTTCAAATTATTTCATCTTAATTTAATTTATCTCCTTTACGTTGTTTTATATTATTTCACTTCATCTCACTTTACTTCGTATTTTATCTTATCTTACTTCCATCTTATCTTTCATCTCATCTAACTGCAATTCATCCCATCTCACTTCAACTTCTCTCACTTCATTTCACTTCTTACTTCATTTCATCCTTTCTCATTTTGTCCCAACTCACTTCATCCTATCTTATTTCATTTCATCTCATTTGATTTCACTTCAACTAATTTCAATTCAATTTATTTCCTATCACTTCATCTTCATCTTCACCTCATTTAATTAAATCTCGATTCATCGCATCTCATCTTATCTCATCTCATTTCATTTCATCTCATTTCATTTCATCTCGTCTCATTTCATCTCATCTCATTTCGTCCCATCTCACTTCATTTCACGTTATTTTATTTAATTTCAATACACGTCATCTTCTCTTAGTAAAGTTCATCTTATCTTACTTCGTTTTATCTCATCTTACTTTATCTCATCTCACTTAATTTCAGCTTATTTTATTTCATTTTACTTCATTTCATTGCATTTTATTTTATCTTATCTAACTTCACTTCACTCCAATTAATTTCATTTCATTTCATCTTCTCTCCCTTAATTTCATCTGATCTCACTTCATCGTATCTCACTTAATTTCATCGCATCTCACTTCATTTCACTGCATTTCATTTCACTTTAACTAATTTCGATTCAATTTATTTCATCTCACTAAATTTCATCTTCACCTCATTTCATCTAATATCACTTCATCTCATCTCATTTTATTTCATCTTATCTCACTTCATCTCATCTCATATCACTTTATTTCATTTTATCTGATCTCACTTCACTTCATCTCATCTGATCACACTTCATTTCATCTGATCTCACTTCAATTCATCTGATCTCACTTCATTTCAACTCATCTCACTTCATTTCACTGGATTTCATTTCACTTTAACTAATTTCGATTCAATTTATTTCATTTCATCTTATCTCACTTCATCTCATCTCATATCACTTTATTTCATCTTATCTGATCTCACTTCATTTCATCTCATCTGATCACACTTCATTGCATCTGATCTCACTTCAATTCATCTGATCTCACTTCATTTCAACTCATCTCACTTCATTTCACTGCATTTCATTTCATTTTAACTAATTTCGATTCAATTTATTTCATCTCACTAAATTTCATCTTCACCTCATTTCATCTAATTTCACTTCACTTCACTTCATCTCATCTCATCTCACTTCATTTCATCTTATCTCACTTCATCTCATTTCATATCACTTTATTTCATCTTATCTAGTCTCACTTCAATTCATCTCATCTGATCTTACTTCATCTCATCTGATCTCACTTCATTTCATCTCATCACAATTCATTCCGTCTGATCATTTATTTTTCTCTTATCTCGTTTCAACTAACCACACGTCACCTCATCTCACCTTTAACTCGCCGCGTTCGTTTTTCTGCCAGAAAAATTAAATCTTATTATAGCAAATGCTAATTATTCCTAATCCCTCAAACCATTCGCTTCAACTTTTACACTTATACACACTTCTTCAGCTACCGAATGATGCCGATGAGCAACAACAACGGGTCACCGCCATTACGACTATAAAGCCTCAAAGTTCATGTCAATATTTATTATTTTATACCTTAAGACACCTTTTCCAGAGAAAAAGTTTATAAATATTGCTTCAGTTTCTTTATTGCCACTTGGCGTGGCGCGCAGCTTAACTGCAAACTGCCTTTTCAGCCTAAACAAACTGCAAACTTTTAATACCTGAATAACAACAAAAACAACAACACCAGCCATAACGTGTACCATAACCCGACAACACAAATGCCACACAAGAGCAGTTTGTAACATCAAAAAGCTTAAAGCCAGGCAGCAGCAACAACCCGAACAACAACACGAACAACCATAGAGCAATTATTATGATTTCTGTGAGATAAAAATTTGATATAAACTAACGTGACTGACCGACTGACTGGGTCCGTTGCCTGCGTGCACCTAAGCATTTATTTACTTGGCATTGTTATTGTTGCTATTATTATTATTAACTCATATTAATCGCATTGTTGTTGAGCGAAGCTAAAAAGCTTTGCGCGGCACACTTGTCGAAGGTCTGCGGTCTACCGTCGTTTCCTTCAATTTCCTGTTTTTCTTTTTTTCATTTTATTATTAAGTAGGTATTTAGGAATTTTTTTTTTTTTGATGCTACAACATTGGTGGTGGTGGAACATTTTTTGGCAATGGGCTCTCAATGTTTAAGCCTCATGCCAGTGCGCCCATTTCGCAGTAAAATTTCAATCGCTTTAAAGTTCACCGGGTTAAAAAGGGGGTGTACAGAAGGAAGGCGGCGAGTTCATTGCTGTGTGAGGCCGCACAAAAGATTCCGAAGCTATTATGCCACATAAAATTATGTTAGAATGGTTGTAGCCGACAGTCGAAAATAATACAATAGAATCCAATTACGGACAGTGGAAAGAGAGTCTCGGAAGCGTCATTGGTTGGGAAAATTGCGTGAGTGTTTTGTGTGCGGCATATTGATGAGACTGGGAGCAGACGGGCAGTATACGTGTAGAATATTTTGCAATTAGTCAGCAGTGAGTTTTAATGGCTTTCGGTTTAGTTTCCGGCGTTAAGATAATCAAAATCAGCAACTAAAAGTGCCTGGTGCCTTAAGTAACTGTTGAGTAACGCGTCATTGAGTAATTTGTTTATGGTAATTTTCAATATTAACTCGAAAAGTGACTAAGCCTAAAATTATGCAATATTAAAGCGTTTTAAGAGAGTTGATTAGAGGAATGCAGAATTTAAGAATTTGTATGACATCGGCGGTGCTATTCTGTTAGTTAAATATTAATTGTAATGAAAGTTTGATTCTTCTTTGACCAAGGAGTGAACCAGAAAAAATTTATAATTTTTAAGGACACATTAAAAAAAATTAATAGTCTGAGTTTACTAAAATAAACTGCAATTTATTGTAAATTTCCTAAACTCTAATTCACAAAAAAATTTAATGAAATATAATTAGTGGTTACAAAATTTTTTTATATTTTTCTTAACGTTCTTAGTTAGAGACTGGACAGTATATTCGGTGACTATTGCATAGGCTTGCTTCCATCGATTTCAGAGCTGTACATCATTTTTGCAAACTTTGTTTGTTTTTCTTAAGGTTTGCTTCATTACAGCCCAATATCTTTCAATAGGCCGAAGTTTCAGGCATTTGGGAGGATTTGCCTCTTTTGGAACCACCGTGACACAATTTCCTTCATACCATTCCATAGTTGACCTGGAGTAGTGGCTTGTCGCTAGGTCTGGCCAAAATAAAACTGCTCCTTTGTGCTATTCAATAAATGGTATAAAGCGTTTTTGCAGACATTCTTTTATATAAATTCTAGAGTTATTTGTTCCTGTCATAACACCGTGCGACAAAAATTTAAAAAAATTTTCACACCGGGAAAACTCCATATGAGCGTGAAACTAGAGACCAAACATAGCAATACTGCGTACTCAGTTTTTCATTTCTACATCCTTTGTCCTTTTAAAAGGACTTCAAAATTTTGAAGATGATAAAAAATATAAAAAATACTTAACCTCGTTAGAATATGGCGACATGTATATCAAATGAAAGAGAAAGCTCAAGAATTTAAATAAAATTGATTTTTATCTATTTGTAAAAAAGGATATGAAAAAGGTCCTTTGAAAATTTTAGTCCTTTATATCCTTGAAATTTTATGTAGAATTTTCTTGAAAAGTAAGTATGTTAAAACCCAAAATCTCCTTGATCACGTGTCAAAATTTCATTATTCTCGCTTCATTGACTTTGTATCTTTTTATTATTTAAAATACTGATACTCAAATAAATTTGAATTCTTGTACTTCATTAGAATTGCAGCTTCCGCCTTTTTTTCAATAACTTTCGAACAAATAAAGTTAGAATAATGAAACTTTGAAACGTGATCAAGAAGATTTTGGGTTTTAACATACTTACTTTTCAAGAAAATTCTATATAAATTTTCAAGGATATAAAGGATTAAAATTTTCAAAGGACCTTTTTCATATCCGTTTTTTACAAATGGATAAAATATCAATTTTATTTAAACTCTTGAGCCTTTTCTCTTTCATTTGGTATACATGTCGCCATATTCTAACGAGGTTAAGTATTTTTTATATTTTTTATCACCTTCAAAATTTTGAAGTCCTTTTAAAAGGACAAAGGATGTAGAAATGAAAATAAAAATATTTTAACGAGGTTAAGTATTTTTTTTATTTTTTTTATTTTTTATCCCCTTCAAAATTTTGAAGTCCTTTTAAAAGGACAAAGGATGTAGAAATGAAAAACTGAGTACGCAGTATTACTATATTTGGTCTCTAGTTTCACGCATATAAGGATTATTCCCGGTGTGAAAAATGCTGTCGCACGGTGTAATGAACGCCTTGCTCCGTAGACCGCAGGAGCAAATAGCTTGCCAAGCCATGAAGCGTTTTGGAAATTTGGTGTATTTCACTTCGGAGTATTTTCTTTGTGTTCCATTCTTATTGTTTGTAGTGAAATAGGCATTACCAGGCAACTGCTTGAAGTCCACCTTAGAGTAGGTTTCATCGTCGAGAATCACGCAATCGAACTTCGTTACGTAATCGTCATACAGTTTTCGAGCCCGCGTCTTCGCTATTTTTTCTTTTGCTTCCGACCTGTCAGGCACTTTCTGCTGTTTGTAGGTCCTTAACCCTTGACTTCGCTTATATCGCATCTCAGTTGATTGCGATGTGCCTGATGCAGCTGCAACATATCGAGTCGACCTCGTAGGATTATTCTGATACGTGCTAACAACCCTCTTCAGCACTTCTGGGTTACTTGGACCCTTTTTTCTGCCTGATTCTTCGGCTCTGTAGATGGATTTTCCCGCGTTGTAGTTGTTTATAACATTATAAACCGTCGCTACGCTCGCTTTGCTTTCTCTTGCAATGCTTAGTCTAGACTTCGTCTTATCAGTCAAATAAATGTCCAGTATTAATTTGTGGCAGCACTCTTGCGGGCTGGACATGATGACTAAAGTAGATCCAAGATGCAATTGACTAATATAGCAAGAAACTGCAATATTTATAGATACTTTCACTCGCAAGTACCAGCCTCCTAACTCTTGGCATTTTCGTATGCTGGGTGCATAAAAATTCTAAAATTTTTCTGGTTCACTCCATATATAAAAAAAATTATTTTTCCACCAATTCCATATATATATTTTGTAGATATATATTGTATATATTGTATATATATTTCTTTTTTTCCTGTTTACTGCGCTTGGGAGCATAGGACCTCTTGTGTTGGAAATCGATTGGAATTCTGCCAGCGTGGGTGATTAGCCTATCGCTAGAAGTTCCAGGTGATGGAACTAAAATCGTCGTCCTCTAGTAGAGCCGGTCCTCTCTATCCATATGTGAAAGTCTATTACTGTGTTCTGTAGAGTACGCTCTGTGCATTCGTTGCTGGTAGATAGGAGGTGGTGTTGGCTAACGCTGAGGTTGATGTCTTTGATGAGCTTATTTTGGATGATGTATGCACTGAGATATATTTCCAATAGTCCAAACTGGCACTGCTGTTGTTTTTGCGTTAGTACGACCACTGAATATGCTCGTTTTGCCTCCTTCCCCTAATTGGTTTGTATTAATCGATAAAACTAAACCAACTAAATAAAACAGTCAACCAATTAATTTTCCTAAAATCGTTTGAATGCTTTTAAACACACAATTTTCCTATTCAAACATATTTACTGCCACCACAAACTAGTAAAACTTCTGTACTCTGTACCAGGGGCGTAGCCAGAACTTGGTCATGGGGGGGGTTTTAAAAAATTGTTTGCCAGTTTAGTATTACATGTTTTTTAAAGTAAAGTGCACTTTCCAAATAGGGCATTTTGTTGTGGCTTTTGTGACTTAATGCATTAAAAACTAAATTTTTTCCCTGATTTTAAGTAAAAATTTCATGAAATTTGGTGGACTGAAAGCGAAGTTATTGCATCTCAAGTGGAAGTATGTTTGTGTCATCGTACAAAAATAAGCATCGAACAAACACCCAATATTAACTATTGTTTTAAAAATGTTTAAACTTTAACCGAAGCATTTAAATTGATGAACCAAGTTTATGGTGATTTTTGTTTATACCGTGGTGGAGTTCATAAGTGGTAAAAGCGATTTAAAAACGATTGTCAGAACATAAATGATGACCAAAGTGTTAGCCAACTGAATCCGCGATCACCGTAGATCAAAACTCGGCGGTAATTCATAAAAGATTAGCCAAAACCTTCATTGAAATTCTTGAAATTGGATTTAACCTTCGCTTTACTTATACCCACCCGGGTGATCTTTTTAATATTCATGTTTAATATCTGCACAAATTGTAAGGTAATTTTCAATAACATGAACAAATATTTTTTGAAATTTTGTTCATGTTTAAACTTGAATTTTGTCATTTTTTTATACAAATGTACCCGGGTGATCCCAGGCGCTTTCGCTACCATTTTGATTAAAACTCCCGATAAATTTTTTTTGCGTACCTCATTATGTGTTCAATAAAGCCTCTGGAAAGAAATCTCCTAATATTTTCCATAGTCTCAAAATAAATCATTAAAGTTAGGCCTTTTTTCGAAATACGAACTATCGCCAGAGGAAAATACTAAATACTGAAGTATGAAAAAAATGTATATATTATTATATATTTATTGTGAGTTTTACTCCAAATAGCGGCGGAAGTGCCTGGGATCAGCTTTAGTAAGGCGAAGGTTAAGCATCTCAATAGCATAAATTTATTGCATTTTTACTGAACATTGGGCTATCGAAGGATGCCATCCCATCTATTGACATTTGTTTTGACCGTTTTTTTGTTTTCACATGATGTGGCACCGTGCGAATTTCACCAAAGAATGCATTTGCCGATGAAAAAAAGAGTTTTGAGAACGTAGAAACCATCCAAAAGGCTTGTACCGACATCCTGAAGGACATTCCGGTCGACGAACTAAACTACTCTTTAGACATGTTTTTAGAACATGCAAATCGCTGCATTAAGCCTAAACGTGACTATTAAAAAAACAAATTAGTTTCGGTAAAAAAAGGGTTTTGTTAATATTATTTTAAATATTTAAAGATGAAAAGACCTTTTTGCTAATGTGGGAACGTACATACGATGCATAGTGATTGAAAATGTTGACAAATTATAGGCTATGGGGGGGTTCTGACACCCTAAACCCCCCTTGGCTACGCCCCTGCTCTGTACTCATATGAAACCCATGTCAGCTATGCATCAGCTGAGCATTGCAAAATGTTTGGCATTGCCTAAAAATATGCCTTCTAAAACTTAAATCAAAATGCACTCAGAACTTTACAAAGCATAGCCAAGTCTATTTGTAGGCGCATTTTGAACAGCACTTGCACACTTTGCCCAAATTGCTTTGCTTTATTGTAAGAATATCGTAAAAAGTTCTTCTATTTGAAGCACATTCTCATTAAATATTAAAACGTTTTAGACTCTTCAATTATTTACACGTCTATAAAAAACATATGAAATATTTAAAAATCGACATTTATGCTGAATGTCTACTGCCAAGATTTTGTTTTTATACACAAAAATAACAACAATACAACGAACATTTCGACAAGAAAGAACAAATTTATGCTTTGTATTTGGTGCCTACATTTAGGCGCTTTTGTTAATGGCCTTTTCATTGGCGCACAATTTCGTTTGTATTGTTGTTGTGTTATGGCATCGCTGTTGATCTTTTCCATGCGGGGGCGTGCACTCGGTCCACTCTCCTCTCCATTGGCATTGTAGCTGTCGCTCATTTCTTTAGGTTGGCGCATTATTATTTTTTTCATTATTATTTTTTTTTGCGTTCTGACAGCAGGCAAGCTTAATGTTGGTATTTTATTAGGCTGTAGCTTGAGTTTAATTCAACAAGAATTTATATTGCCAACAATAACAATGTTGGTATTTGCACGAGAACAAATTTGAATTGTTCGTCGCTTCGCCGAAACAGTCATTTGTAAAGCGGCCTTTGTGTGAAAGTGCCTATGTGTATGTGTGTATGACTGTGTGTGCGAGTGTGTGTGGGTGAATGTAGCGGCTGTCAGGGTTAATTGCATCAGGTGCTGTCAGCAATCTTGGGTGATTTGATTTAATTGAGCTGGTTTTTAGGCGGCGTATATTTGAGCATTTTACAGGCATACTTTTGGGCGCAATTCGTTTTACTTAAAATTCTTATGTATTGTTTGAAAGTTATTTGTTACTTTTGGTAGATGTTTGTTTAGTAAAAACAACAACCAAACATTCCATCCTCCTACACTACCGAAGCTCACTGTTTCCTCAGGTAATATATTTTCACAAGTTTTTAAAGGCGACTGAGAGTAATTCGTAAATCATGTAAAGACTTTGAATTGCCAGACAAAACAATCAGCAAGGTAGATGAGTAATGTTTAGAAGAAGATAAAAAATGACCTTTCAAGTGAAGACAACCTTTTTGTCTACATTGTAAGAATGCTTTAGGGCATTGGTAATTTATTGATTAAAAGATTTTGTGGAATTTATAGAAGAAATTTAGTCAAATTTTAATTTACACGTAACATTAAAGAAATTTTACCTTCAGTTGGAAGATAGCACACACTTTTAATGTTAAAATTTAAACTTTAGAATTTTGAAAAAATATAGTCTAAAATTGAAAGATAGTACCAAATTTGTTTAAAAGTAAAATAATAAATATCAGGTGTACAACTTTGTTTCCGCCGTTTTTTTCCAAAATTAAAAGCTTTATTGCGAAAAAGTGCTTACAGATGTATTATTCAAAGTATTGTCCGTCGCTAGCGACAACTTTCTCCCATCTTTCCGGCAATTTTCGGATCCCGGCTCGAAAAAAGGAGTCCACTTTTGACGCTATCCATGAAGCAATCCATTTTTCCAATTCTTCGAAGGATTGAAAATGTTGATCTGCCAGGCCGTGTGCCATCGAACGGAATAGGTGGAAGTCAGAAGGGGCGACATCTGGGGAATACGGCGGGTGGGGCAAGACTTCCCATTTCAGCGTTTCCAGGTACTTTTTGACCACTTTTGCGACGTGAGGCCGAGCATTGTCGTGTTGGAGGATGACTTTGTCATGTCGCTCTTGATATTGTGGCCGCTTTTCTTTTAGCGCGCGACTAAGGCGCATCAGTTGCGTTCGGTAGCGATCTCCTGTGATGGTTTCACCCGGTTTTAAGAGCTCGTAGTAAATCACACCGAGCTGATCCCACCAAATACAAATCATAACCTTGGCGCCGTAAATATTCGGTTTTGCCGTCGACGAAGAAGCATGCCCGGGCTTTCCCCATGATTTTCTGCGTTTAGGATTATCGTATCGAACCCACTTTTCATCACCGGTTACGATTCGATGTAAAAACCCTTACGATTTTGTCTTTGAAGCAGTTGCTCACATACAAATAGACGGCGCTCGATGTCCCTCAGTTTCAACTCGTACGGCACCCAGTTTCCTTCTTTCTGAATCATGCCCAGGGCCTTGAGACGTTTTGAAATGGCTTGCTGACTCACTCCCAACGATTCGGCAAGCTCTTCTTGGGTTTGGCACGAATCTTCATCAAGCAATGCTTCTAGTTGTTCATCTTTGAAGGTTTTTTCTCTTCCACCACCATGTTTGTCTTCGACATCGAAATCACCATTTTTAAAACGTTGAAACCACTCCCGACACGTTCTTTCACTCAGAGCAGCATCACCGTAAGTTTCTGAGAGCATTCGATGCGCTTCAGCTGCATTTTTTTGCGAATTGTAACAGAAAAGTAAAACTTCCCGCAAATGGCGAGAATTGGGCACATAAACGGACATTTTCGAGCGTGAATAATACGAAAACAAGAACAACTGTCACTGAAACGGCGATGACAATTCGTTAGGCACTGTCCACACTCACTTTAAAGGCATTACCATCTATGTATTTCAACCAGCCTCAGCCGGTACAGCCACCTATCGGAAAACGGCGGAAGCAAAGTTGTACACCTGATACATTTTTGTGAAAAGGAAATAAATAAAAAAATTAATAAAAAAAATTGATTTACTTAAAATCATAAGAAAACATTTTAATAAACAAAATTTATTTAAAAAAAAAATTTACTTATTTTAATTTTTTACTTATTTACATATGAGCCGTCTCGATAGTCCAGCGGGTAGCGCTTCTCATACCAGAGGCGGTAGGTTCGATTACTGGCTCGGGCTGGTGAAACACTCGTCTACTTCTATCGCTATCCATATGGAGCAGTTGAGAATTAAAAGCATTGTACAAGTGCGCTCCTGGCTGGAAAAACCTCCAAGTGTTAAAGAAACACTGCCAGCATTAAGTATCATGGCACGTTAGAAAGGGGAATTTTTAATGATTTACAAAATCGTTTTGAAAATTTTTTTACAATATATTGAAGGTTTAAGGAATACAAAAAAAAGCTGAATTCGCGTAGAAAAAAAACACATCCTCCATTGCGGACACTTAATCTCCGAATCGGCTAATCTAAAACAAAAAAACAGAAAAGATTCATAATTATTAAGCTTTCGGACACAGGAATTCACCAGAAAAATAAAAAAACCCTAAAAATAAAAGGATAGGAGCTTTTTGAAAAAGTATCAAATTTTGACTGCGTTTTTCACCTTTTTTCCCAGAAAAAGTACTTTAAATTAAAAATTTTTCTTCAATATTGTGGTGGATTCTTGTAAAAAATAAGTTAATAAAAAGAACAAAAAAAAAATTTTTTAAATCGGTCAAGCCAATCCGGAGAAAATACAAAAAACGCTAAAAATAAAAGGATAGGAGCTTTTTGAAAAAAGTGTCAAAAGTTGACTGCGTTTTTCACCTTTTTCCCCTCAGAAAAAGTACTTTAAATTAAAAATTTTTCTTCAATATTGTGATGGATTCTTGTAAAAAATAAGTTAATAAAAAGAACTAAAAAAAAATTTTTTAAAGTGTCCGCAATGGAGGATGTGTTTTTTTTCTACGCGACTTCAGCTCCCCCTATTTAAGAGAAAATATGCTGAAAAAATAAAACAAACATTTTTTTTTATTCCTTAAACCTCAAAATATTGTAAAAATTTCAAAATTTTCAAAAAGATTGATAGTAAAGGAGTTGAAAAATAAATAATTTTGTAAATCATTAAAAATTCCCCTTTCTAACGTGTCATGATACCATAAACTGTAGGTCTCCTCCCCCTTCCTCCATCCGTTTGAATTGCATACATATTTCAAACGGGTGGAATTTGTGGTATCACAATGGACCCATATAGAGGCCTAAGTGTGTCTATATAAAACCAAGACAAAATACATTTATTTGAATTTCAAAGCGCCACAAAAACTGCAAACTAAACTCTGGTTTCTCACTCTTCTCGTTACAGGTAAAAAAACTGAGTTTTGCTGAATTTTAACACACACACACCCAGTGAGTAATTTTAAAATTTACCCACAAATTTAATCATACAATTGTAACAAAATCACCAGCAGCCGCGACACTACGTGCCGGACGTTTTAATGAATCGCTATCGGGCACTTGTCGCCATCATTAGTGTCTGGTGTGGGCCGGCCGGAGGCGTGGGGATGCGCACTCGAACAAGCGGCCACTAATTGCCAGTGCGAATGTCGTCGTCGACAGCTGTCAAATTAAAATGGATGCAGGAGCAACAACAGTAACAAGCAGCGGAAATCGGAATGAATGCGTGCAAATATTAATTTGAAATATGAACGCTGCCAGGCGGCGACACCGCATATCCCATAAATCAATACAAATGACGCCAATGTTCAGACGTTGAGCGCGCGCGCGCGTCATTTGTTTGCGTCTAGCGTCGGCACACATACGGCGAATGTGTGCATTGTTGGAAAATGTTTGACTACGAAAAATACAAATAAAACGCCACTCGAACGCCACACAATGACACGGCATGCCGTGCCGCAGTTCAGTAGCAGTCGCACAAAATAATTTACATATTTTTTTATTGTTGGTACTTGCACGCAGTCGGCGCGCAATCGATTACACCGGCACGCCCCGTGCCGCATGCCGCTGCGCCATTGCTGCGGCGTGTCTGAGGCGGCGCACGACAGTCATAAGCGCCACCTCATTAGTGACGGTCTGTCGTGTGGCGTAGTTCACCCGTTTTTTATTTCCATTTCATTTCTTTGCTTTGCTTTGGGTTTTTGCTGTATCGTCTGCAGCGCCCAAAAGTATGCTATGCGGCAACTCACTGACTCGTCTGTTGGTTTGCATTTAAGTTGCCAGCAGCGTTGTGGCGTGGCTTTGCCGTTTCGCTTTCATTTTTCAACACATTTCTTTAGCCTTTTCCGTGTTTTTTCACTTTTTTTGATTTTTTTTGATTAATTTTTTTATATGTTTTTCTGCGTTTTCGCTTGCTGCTTGTTGTATATTCATACACAGTTGCCTGACGTTCGTTTTATGGCGTTGCATTGCATATGCTTTCTTTTGTCAGTATTATTATTATTGTTGTTGTTGTTTTATGGGTGCCAATGTACGCGCACCAAATTGCTGCATTTGAGGTCAAAAACAATCGATTTTCATATTTGGATTCGCCCCGGCCACATAAACATACCGGCACGCTTAAGCGCAAACATGTACACCTACACACCGATATATGGAACACACACATATTTACATATGTACTCATACACACAGACACCAGAACGTGCTCACTTAAATCGGCATTTTCTCGCCATTCGTGGCTGTCGTACTACATCTGTTTCTGCATATAAGTAAAATTTAAGTATCACCCGACATACCGCACATTTCACTTATCCCTGACACCCTAAAGCCCCTTTGGCTGTGTGCGTTTTAATAAAAATGCAATTAAGGTGCGTTAAGGGTTCGGCGCCTCTTTTTCGTTTTTTTTTTGTGGCCACTCTGAACAGCTGGTGACAGCTGGCTTATTGCGCCTTAGCGCACTTTCTCCTGCTTTTCGTTATGTCTTTGAGCGTTCAGCGCATTAAAAGAGCCATGAATTTCATGCAGACTTTTCATTAGCGGAAATGAGCGACAGTTATTCGACTGGCATCATAAACATTTCATCGCTGTATACGTCCCAACAACTAATGAGATCTTAGAGCAGCAACATGAAAATTCCTAAGCTAAAGCATTGTCATTACTTTGCATGGCATTAAACTCAAATTAATTGAAATTAGCTTATACTAATTTTTGCAATTTTGACTGCGCAACAGTGTTGCCCCTTGATGCTAAATACGCCATAATAAAGTATTTAATATGGCTCACTTTCCACGCTCGTGTTCCTTGCCCCATTTACTTATCGTCGGTTATCATCTTCAGGCGCCATGGTTTTTTAAAAATGTTATTTTCGTATACATTTGCTGTGTTGCCGTTAATTGATTTGACCGACAGAAAATTACTAACAATGTTATTATAATTTACCGTTGTGCACACGGCACAACGGGTGTCCAATGAGAAAAATTGTACCTTGTAGCAAAGAGAGTTAGTGAAAGTTTTAAAGAGTTTATGCTTTCGATTCAAGGCTGTTTAAATTACTAGTCTACTTTTAGGGACTTTAAAAGGGAACCTATGAAATAGGAAACCTATGAGAGTCCTTCCTTATACACCGTGCGATAAAAATTAAAAAAATTTTTCACACCGGAAAAAATCCATATGGGCGTGAAACTAGAGACAAAACATAGTAATACTGCGTACTCCGTTTTTCATTTCTACATCCTTTGTCCTTTTAAAAGGACTTCAAAATTTTGAAGGGGATAAAAAATAAAAAAAAAAAATAAAAAATTACTCAACCTCGTTAGAATATGGTGATATGTATAAATAAATAAATAAATAAATAATATGAAAGACATGAAAAAGGTCCTTTGAAAATTTTCATCCTTTATAACCTTGAAAATTTATGTAGAATTTTTTTGAAAAGTAAGTATGTTAAAACCCAAAATCTCCTTTTTGGAATTGGAATGGAATTTTCCCGGTGTGAAAAATGTTGTCGCACGGTCTAATATATAAATATTATTGGGGAAGGAAGGATGGAAGACCAGCACTCTAAACACAATTCTAAGGCAAACAGAAACTTTCCTTATAGACTGTTTCCTTAAAGACATATCAAACAAGCAGAATTCATTCGAACTAGGAAAACTTATCACAGAGATTTTAGTAAAAATGGCAATTTAAGTCGCTGGCCTCCATAGTTCAGCCTCATACCGAGTCCCTAGGTTCGAATGCTAGCTCGGGCTGGTGAAACGCCCATCTACTTCTATCGTTATTCACATGAAGCAGTTCAGAATTACAAGAATCACACAACTGCGCTCTCACACCTCCAAGTGTGAAATAAAGACTGTCAATCGCCTTTCGAAATCGGCGTTAAATTGTAGATTAAACCTAAGTTGAACCTTCATACGGCAGCTCGTTGGAATCATCACTGGACACTGCACTATTGGGTCCATACTCATCAAATGGCGCCTCTCGTTCAGTGATGCCTGTAGAAACTGTGGAGATGGATAAGAGGTAGAAACAATAGAACACTTCATGTGCTACTGCCCGACTCTGCAGGAATGTCGGGTCTATACCCTGAGGTCAAGATTCCTGATGAACCTGGCTAGTGTGACGAAAGTTGAAATCACCGATCTTCTCATCCTTCATTAAGAAGTCTTACTGGGTTGGCCCGTATTGCGACTGTTGGTTAGATTCAGAGGGAAACAAGAAGGGATTCACAAGGAACTATTTTGGCCTTCGAGTGGAAGTGCGGTCTGTGCCGCACAAACCCTTCCCCTCTACCTCACCTAACCTAGAACCGTCTTTAAATTTTTTAACATATTTTCATCGTTTGGGGAGTTCTAGGTACACCAAAGAGTATTTTGACCAAACACAGAACAAATACTTTAGATTTTGAATAATTATTTGACAAGTACTATATGAGGATTTATTGAGTGATTACACTGCACAACAGCATGTCTGTTGCATGGAGTTTTTTACATGAATCTGAATTGATTTTCCACGCTGTTTTCAAAACCATATTCCGTAACAGCTCTAGTTTTCGCAAAAAATGGGCGTGTCACTTTTTCGAATTTTCCTCGGCTTTTTTCTCGTTTTCGACTGTAATTTCTGAACCAATAATCCTATCGACATGATTTTTATATAGTTGGACTAACAAAGTATATGAATATCTTAAGAAGAAATATCAAGCAATACAACACAGCCAAATTATTTGGCGGAATACACATTCGCATCGAAATAATAGCAAAAATGTACCATAGCCATTTTCATCTTTTTTCATACTATTTCCCTAAAAAATTTGGAGCCTCAAAATATGCAAAGTTTTTAATTTTTTTTGTTTCGAGCGATTCAAAATATTTTTGTTTTTTGCTTGTATTTCAGACTATAAATGGAACATATAAAAGAGCATATTTTGAGGCCCCTAATTTTTTAAGGAAAAAGACTGAAAATTACTATTGTACATTTTTGCAATTATTTCGATGCGAATGTGTATTCCGCCAAATCATTTGGCTGTGTTGTATTGCCTGATGTGTCGGCTTTCATTATACACCTAACTCGTTAATTGATTTACAAAAAATGTGTATGTTTTTGACCATCAAAGATAACGCCTTAAAATTCCATATTTTCCGACTTTGAGGTCCAATTACCGCGGAATTTTAAAGCTTATAAAAATAAGTTGCATCGGAAAAGAAGCCGTGCGGTGTTGTTAATACGATAAGGTGAAAATCATGTCAATCGGTTTTTTGGTTTAGAAATTACGTTCAAAAATATGGAAAAAGTAGAGGAAAAACTGAAAAAATTACACGGTACCTATATCTCACTAACTAGAGCTACTAGAAAAAATCTGAGGATAGATTCGAAATCAGCGCACCCAAATTAGTAAGAAACAGTAGAAAAACTCCATGCAACAGAAAAAAAGTGTTTTTTGTTGTGCTGTGTTATCTAATGTTTTTATTTGAGGATATTTAGTACTAAAATGTGTAAATATTATTGGTCAATGAAGCTAGCTAGGGAACGCCAGTCACATACGGTTCCAAAGTGAATCATCATAGATCCCCAAATAAAATGTTTCCAGCACTCAGTTTGCACTGCACTGCACTGCAAACTTTGCAGTCACCTACTATTCAGTTCAACAGTATCTGCATTCAATCCGTCTCTAAGAAAAATATATAATTGTTTGTTTTGAAATAAGAAACTTAAAATTCACTTAAATCTTGTCAAAGTTTAACTTTCTTCTCTCACATTGGCACACAATTTTTCTTCATAAACCACAAGCAACCTCAAGCATTCTTACAATGTAGACATAAAGGTTGTCTTCACTTTAAAGGTTGTTTTTTTTTCTCCTAAACACTGTTCAGCTACCTTGCTGAGTGGTTTGTCTGCCAATTCAAAGTCCTTACATGATTTTCGAATTACTTCTGCCGCCTCTTGTGCCTCCACATCCACTGTCTATCACACTAAAAGCTTGTGAAAATATATTACCTGAGGAAACAGTGAGCTTTTTTTAGTAGAGGAAGGTGTCTGGTTGTTACGTTTCGTATTTATTTGCGACATTTTCCCATTTCCTAAATTCCATATGAAATATTGATTTTCTGCCAAAACCCATTGTGGCTTTCATTCATACCTCAGTTACCTTTTGACAAATTTGCCTTTTCATTTGCCACAAACAATTTTCTTTCCTTGGTTTTTTCACTTAAAGAGATTGATTTATTCTAAATCATAAATTTGTCGACTTTACTTTTTTTAAAGAAAATTTAAAAATTTACTTTCTAGCTTCTGAAAATAATTGCAGTTCGCACATTTGATCAACTTCAGTGCCACATATACAAATGAATTCAATTAATTATAAAAAATTAATATTGACACACAAGTAAATTCTAGGCTCTTGACTATTTTAGAATTGTTGTAGCATATTTTTATGAACTTTTGTTGTTTGTTGCGTCTCGTGCATTGGAACAATTTCATATCTCAATAAGGCACACACACACACAGACACACACCTAAGTATTTTTTCACTGCGTCTCTTGGGACTTGACTTGTGTTGGTCGAAACAAACATAAATATTAAGCAACGCAAGAGCGCAACAACTAAAACAAAAATGGAAAAACAAAAAGGGAAGCGGAAAAAAATCGAAAACCGAAATGTGGCAGGCAAATGAGCAAAACTTGTGGTAGCTGCCGTAATAAAGAAAAAGTGTGGTTAGGGACAAAAAGTTAATTTGCTATTTTCGTGACGGGCTCAATTAGTGTTTGTGGTCTTCATAATGTTGGCTCATTTGGCAAGTGAAATAGATACCAAAACTGTACGAAAAAAGAGAAATGACCGAGGAAAACTTGAACTAGGTTGTGCACACTTGGAAGAGTGGCGGAAAACAGTCAGGGAAGAGTGGAGGGGGGGGGGGGGGACAGTATGAAAATAGTGAGCAAGAGTAGGGAAAGTGTAGGGGGAAGAGTGGCGAAGAGGAGGAAAAAAAGTGGGAGAAGTCAAAGAAGAGTTGCCTCTAGTTGAAGTGCTAGACAGTGTTACGAGTATTTAGAGTAAGAGTTCAAAAGTTCAACCCAAAAGAAACTATTTGTTAGGTCATCCCATAAGTATTTTGGTTTTTAATGCGTACAACCTATAGTAATCGGTGTCCATGAAGAGTTGAAGGGAAGCCGCACTCTTCCCAAAGTTATGCTTAGAAATGCTGGACCACTATTTATATTAAAAATTCATATAATTTTTCATATTTAATTTATAAAGACATAATGGTTTGCTCTGACTGACTGATTGACCGACTGACTGCTTCAATCTGGAAGCTGGAAATTTGAACTGTAGGCCCAAATTAATCTCCGATAAGACGGGATTTTTTGAAATTTGGGGTCTAAAGGGGTAAAACATGTGTTAAGGTGTTTTATGATTGATTACAATCTCCAAAAATAAAAAATACTTTGAAAATAAAAAATTTCAAAGATCAAAAATTTAACTCGATCAACAATGGGTTAAAGTTTGTATACAAGAAGTCTATGAAAAAACATGAACTAAACGGCCCATTGACCTCAGATTTGGTGACAATACTTCAAATGATAAATAATTACCATAAACACGTTTTTTAAAATTTTTTTTATTTATTATTTATTTTATTATTTTTGGTTTTTTTAAAAGGAGTAAACAAAGGGTTAAAAGTTTGTATAGAGAAAAAGGATTTAATAGGTTTTTGCCTTCAAACTTAGTAAGTAAGTTAGTCTTCACAATTAGAAATAATTCGACAGATGTTTTTAATTTTTTTCAAAAATCAAAATCTGCTGTCAACCATGGGTTAAAAATTTTTATGGAGAAACTGTGAAAATACATGAATTAATGGACCTATTGACTTTAAACTTGGTGAAAGTACTCTAAGTGAGAAATAATTTGACTTGAGTTCTTAATTTTTTTTTAAATCAAAATCTAACGAGGTGACCCAAGGGTTAAAAGTTTGTAAGGAGAAACATGAATTAATAAGTTTTCGGACTTCAAATATGGTGAAAGCAATGAGAAATAATTCTAAAATCAAAATCTAAAGAGGTAAGCAAAGGGTTAAAAGTTTGTATGAAAACTTAAAAAAAAACACTTTACATGTGAAATAATTTCAAATGTGTTTTTCATCATTTTTTTGAAAATCAAAGGCAAGGTCAAGGATGGGTTAACAGTTTGCATGGGTGAATATGATTAAATGGGGTCATGGGATTTTATGGGGTCAACAAAGGGTTAAAAGAAACTTGATTTATTGGGTCTATTAACTTCAGATTTAGAGAAAGTATTCAAAATCATGTCGCATGTTTTTTAGTGCTTGAAAATCAACATCAAAAGAGGTAAAGGTTTGTTAGAAGTTTATGCAAATAAACATAACTTAACATTAGATTAAATCATTAAGTAAGTAAAGATTATTTCAATAAAACTATAAAATAAGTGCCGGACCCTGCTAGTTTTTTTTTATATTTTAACAGAAAAAGTCATACTGCATAGCAGTCAACATAAATGCAGCCCGACGGACACACACAGTCGTTCAGCTTTGACTACTCGTAAATCGATTATCCTACTTATAGTTATTCTTTCATATCACGCACGCCACATCAACTTGTGGCCTCCGTACCGAATTTAATTTACTCGCCCACAGTTTCGGATGTCATAAAATTATCCAATACCTTTCAGTATAATTTTCTACGCGTGCATATGCATGTACATAAATATTTATATTTACTTATTAAATGTTGTCCGTATGCACAAAAATATGTACTTACGTAAGTGTGCGTTACGTGCACACAATGAAATCACATCGGCAGAAAACTAAATTGCACTTTAAAAAGGAATCACGAATCTGGTAGCCTTTGGTATATCAGATAAATTTATGTCAGAATATTTAACATAGAAAATACGCTCGAAATGTTGCTTATATACTTTGGTGAAGTGAAGAAATTTCATCATATAAGATACCAAAAAGGTTATGAGGACTTCAGTGGGTTAAAAAGAAGTCAAAGTTTGAACTGGTCTTTTAGAATAATACCTACGATTTTTTAAATGCATAATACATGCATACATACTTTCATACATACGTACTTTCATACACACATTCATTTATACATAAATATATCTAAGACTTTGAGCATAAATCTCAACTTGCCACTGTCCAATTCAAGTTAATTTTCTTCTTGTCACACAGTGTTGTTGACAACAAACACCCACCGCAGTGTGCTCCTTATTTTCATGTCTACTTCATTTCTTTTTTGGTTTTTTTTGTTGTTTTTTTACTCTCTTATTTTCAGCCAAATGCTGTGTACACTGTGACATTGACATTTCCAGGAAATAAAACGCAGATCGTGTTGCTATCATGGGTTGTGAAGTTGGTTGTTGGTTATTGCTGTTGCATTGCCATATTGTTATTACAGTCGCTGTTGCTGATGTTGGCATTCGTTGTGCTGTTGTCATTATTAGGGCGACCAAAATTAAGCACAAAAAAAAATCGTTATAAGCACTACAAATAGCACGAAAAAAGCTCAAATTAAGCGCGAAAAAAAATTGTTTAAGCACTAAGCAAAAATTGTACATAAACGTAAGAATTTTCCAAGAAAGAAGATTATAAAACAACTTTACGTGTTTTAGTTTTCCTTATTAAAATAAAAAAGCAAATGCATGTATGTATGTATTCACAGAAAAATATTAGGGGTATTCTCGCAGTCTTGCAAAACCCTTGCAAGGTGCACGAATTGCAAAAATTGCAGAATCTTGCAATCCGTGCAATGATACAAAAACAAAATACAAGGAATAAACGTTTTGCAATTCGTGCAATGTGTGCAACACTGATGCCCATGTTTTATATGTCAGGTGATTGTGAAAAATTCGTTCATTTTATTTCGTGTGCGCAAGCGTAAATTCTTTTGAATTTTGACATTTTGAATTTTTCCCAGCTAAAAACGAAAATTGGTTTCAATTATTACCATCATCCAGAATAATATTAAGTGCAGCGTTTTCAATAAGAAAATTAAAAATTTTGTTGTTTTCACTTGTCCGCCACATTGCTTGCAAAATTTGCAATGTTTTTTTTTTGCGCGCTCTCGCAGTATTGCAAGTTAGGGTCTTGCAAGTTTGCATTTTCACAAATTTTGCAAAGCTGCGAGAATACCCCTATTAATTCAATAAAAACAATAACAAAAACAATCATCGCAAATGGCATTAGCCTTCTATTGTATCTTCTCTATTGCAATGCACAATCATGTGCATCTTTAAATTTTCGAACAAAAAAGACATACGATTTTTTGTCATAAAAGTACCATATACCGAAAATATGCGCTCTACATCACACGAAATTACCGGTATATATTTAAAAATGTGAGTTTGATAGGAGAAAGTTGTTTAACAAAAGTACCGCCTGTGTTGAGGTTTTGATTAAGTATTTCACCGATTTCGACAATATGCGAATAGCCAGTATTTAGCTGTAATATTGACTCAATTTTTTTGGAGTACTTTTGATTATCCAACTTCCTCATTGCTTCACGAATAGATTGTAGAATATTTATGCTTTAAGCCACGGCTCTCAAGATTTGTTATGGCAAGTCGAATGCATCGAGAGTTCGCTTTTAAGAATGCTAGATCATTCTTTAAATTTAAATTTGCAAATAACTCCTTTGACTCTTTAATTGCTTCGGAATCATTCGATATTTGAAAATATATCCGAAAATAAGTTTTTTGTACGAAAAAATTACGAAATAACATAAATAGCACAAACATAGTATAAAATAGCGCAAACTTGTAAAATATGCAGCATTAACGAAAAAGATGAAAATATGCAGCATCAGCATTATTCAGCAAATGCTTAATGTTGGTCGCCCTAGTCATTATGGCTGTCAATACAGCATTTGTTGGCCCTGACGCTGTTGCTGATGTTGGCAATGCTGTTGTTGACATTGGGGCTTTCTGGTGTGAGCTGCATTGCTGCACACTGCTTAAGTGGGATTCTTTACGGGTTACTTATTTATAAATGAATTTAAATGCAGATACTTGAAGCGAATTATTAATGAGGAAGTATTTTAAATGAAACATAAGTATGAATTATTAAAAAGGATAAATATTTATACAATTCATTTCAGGAAATTAACACTAGAATGCCCAAGGTAGTCATTTTGACTACATTGACGTCTTTTATTGTAAATAACTTTTGTTGCATCGCTTTCTAAAAAAATATTGCACGTGACTTTTATTAATTTGTAAAGCTAAATGGAATAAATAAATTAAAAATATTGTAAAAAAATTGTTTACCCCAATTCTGCAAAATTTACCTTAAATGCCCAATGGTAGTCATTTTGACTACCTATATACAATTTTTAGCAAATCTTACTGTTAAATATGCATCTTCAATTGCAAAATATGAAAATTTCAAATACAGTACTTTTCGCTTAAAGCGAACTTCGAGGGACTGGGCAAAATGGTTCATTTTAACCGAAAGTTCGCTTTAAAAGGGGTCGGTAATAAGCGAAAACATACAGCGCGTACTTTTGAAATTGGTTCGTTTTAGGCGGAAAATCATTTTAAACGGGTTCGTTATAAACAAAAGTACTGTAATTGCAAATATTAAAAAAAAATATAATAGTAGGTTGTGACTAGTGTCCGACCGAATATTCGGTTTCGGTTTCGGCCCAAATAAGTGGTTTCGGTTTCGGTTTCAGTTTCGGTCAAAAAATGGCCGAATAGCCGAAACCGAAACTTTCTAGAATATTTTTTACATTTTATTGTGTAGCAGATATATAGTGAAAGGAGGAGTCATTTAGATGCCAGCAATGTAAATAAACTTCTTTTTTTAGCATATAATATTAAATTATTTAATTTTGAATATTAGTGAGTAAGGTACGAAAGGGTGATTTTTTTATGTTTACGTGTTTAAAAAATGAATAAATTGTGTTTATTAATAAGTATTTATTTATTTATGCTATGTTTGTTTGTTTGTTCTTTATTTACTTAATGTAAAATTCGTTTGTTTAAAAAAAAATGCTTGATATGGTGATTTTTATTTCAACTAGAAAGTTTCGGTTTCGGCCGAATATTAAAAAAAACCCGAATATTCGGTTTCGGTTTCGGCCCAAAAAAGTGGTTTCGGTCGGACACTAGTTGTGACAATTCCCAAGTTTTTCAATCCAAAATTCATTCACAAAATTCATTCACAAATTCCAAATTCCAAATTTCATTCCATTTTATCCCATTGATGTGTAAAGTACGCCATTATATTTAAATTAATTTTCTTTGTAAACCATAAAAAAATAAAAACTAAATGCTTATTTTAGTTTAATCTCGTGTACATTTATTCATATTTGCTACTTAAAAACCAATTAAATTAGAAACAAGTCAGCAAATAATAATCTAGTCAAAATTGTCGGGCATTCTAGTATTAGATGTTTTATCTAAAACCTTCTTTTTTGAATTATTGTAAATAGTCAAAAGTGCATCTTCAACACTTACTTGTGAAAATTTACTACACACTTACTGCACTATGCTGCACATACAACCAACACTTAGCGTGCATTACAACGTCATTTATGCTGTTATCAAAGTTTCCTACATACAACGAAGTGCAAATATGCATTTATGCTAAGCTGCTTCCCTTATGCAATGCGATTTGCAAAAACCATCTAATGCCAACTTAAACCACGCACTGGCGCCCGCCACTGTAGCTTCGGCTTATGCGTGTGTTGCTTCTTGTAGACGTTGTTGTTGTTGTGAGTTTCAGACAGATTTCAAATTTCTGCTTACAAAAAGTAAATCCAATGCACATTATAGTCATGGTGACCATATTTTTCCATAAAATTACGGAACAATGAAATATTTTAGGTTAGGTGGAGTTCATGTTTTACTCAAAAGCATCATTATGAGTTTCTTGTTTTTTTTTTGGATGAAAGTCTACAAGAAATTCTATTTCTTAAGGGAGTTTAATATTTTCAAAAATTAGCCTTTTGTCATATTAGAAACTTTGATGAAGGTTTGTGGAGTTGGCGCTTCGTATAGCCAGGCTTGCTTACTTACAAAATTGGTCATAACAACCCTTTACCGGGTTATGGCCTGTTGCAAAAGTTTTCTCTAGACATCTTCGATTTGCTCGCGCCATCTTAGTTGGTCACACCAAAAGATGACAGACTGTCCTCAACTTGGTCCTTAAACCGGAGACACGATCTTCCTCTTCGGCGTCGACCTCCTTTTTTTCCTTTAACTCTACGTTTTAACCTCGTTTCGAGTAGTGTATTATTGCTTTACCTTTTTTACAATGTTTAGGTGAAATAACTTTAGGTTATCTTAGTCTTAGTTAGGTTAGGTTAGGTTAATGTGAAACAAAAAACTCTGAATAGAAATTCTTCAGCATGGATTCACACTTTTCTATATCGGAAACAACGTATGGTCACCATAATTGTAAATGTTATTTTTGCAGACATACTCAACAACAACAACCATAGTAGTAAAGAAAATCCAATTTTTTCCTATTGAAATGCCTAAGAACAAAATCTTATCAGCAAAAAGCCAACAAAATGCAGCCACACAAATTTTTTTACGTCTGCTGTTGTGGATCGCATTGTTGCTGCATGGCTTTTCTTACTGGCGCTGTTTGTTGTTGGCAGCTGCTATTGTCATTTGAAAATCTCCGCAAAGCCAGCTTACTTTTGGCTCACTTTCGCCACTCTTCGTTTGCATGCTGCACACACACAAACAAAAAGGACAATAAATCAAAAATATTAAAGGCCCACACATTTGCTGTATTTTGCCGCTTTCGCCCCCCCAACTCTGCATAAATATTCTCAGCACTTCCACTGCGTCTATACTTTAGCAATTTCAATGTTTTCATCATAGCTACGTTTGCTGCCATTTTTCCACTACGCTTCGTCTTCACTTTTACTACCATTTCTATTTTTTTTTTTACAGCAAACGCCTCGCTGCTCTTCGACCCAAAGATTTTATGTTGTTATGTAATTTTTTGTTGTTTGCTGCTGATGCTGGCTGCTGTTACTGTTGTTGTTGTTACTGTTAGTATCAAAGCTGCCGACATGTTGTTGTTATATCTTTATATGTGTGTGTGTTTTTTTTTTATTTTTGCCACTGTTAGCGTTGATAAGAAATGCATTCAACAGCAAAACGAACAGGAAAAGAATTCATTTATGCGCAATTTTCATACTTTGACGAGGTGTTGTTGTTGCTTTTGATGTTATTATTTTTTATATATTACTGCCATTGCTGTTGTTGTTGTCCCATTCACTTTGCTACTGCAGGACGTGGTAGTTGTGTTAGTGCAAAGTGTTTCGTTGAATTTTTCTTGTCCGCAAGTTATTTTTTTTATTTAATTTTTTTTTTATTTTTTCGTCCTTGTGACATAAAGTACATAATTTTTCTAAATCTTTTGTTATTATAGTTGCAAGCGCTTTTGACGTCGTGTGCCTGCGTACTTGTACGTCTTTGATGGTTGTTGTTGTAGTTTCTTATGCGAATCTACTTGACAATTCGGACACAATTCTTTTGCAAGCGAAAATGTTATCAAATTTTGTTGCAGCAGCGTTGAAGAATTATGTGATTATGAGTGAAATCATAAGGAAAAAGAAGCAGAAAAAATATAATTCAACAGAATTAAAGCAGTTTTAAATCGAATGAGTTGAGAGACTTTATGGAAATAGTTATTAAATAAACAAAACTGATGAGCAGTAAAATTTGTATGGCAAAATTTGAGTTTTAGTCAGTTTATATTTATTCAGTCATTTATTCAATTTATTCCAATAATTTAATTAATCATTTTATTAGTTGAGTCAACTACATTACCTAGACAACATTAGCTAGTCAACTACTAGTCAACTACATTTAAATTACTCAACTAATAAGTTAGTTGACATCAGTAAATTTGTTGAAATTGCTATAAATTAGTATACAAATAAGCTTGTCTACTAAATTTAACGCAATTAATAGGCGAGCCATCTAGTTTAAACTTAGTCAACTAATTCAACTTCAATTCAATTCAATTCTAATTCAAGTTAACTTATTATCTAGACAACTAAGTTAGACTTATTCAACTATTAATTTAGTCAGCAAGTCTTAACTCAGTTAAGCAAATGTAACTTAATCAACTATTTGGTTTTAGTCGATTAAAAGCTAATTAAATTGATTGATTGATTAACTTAGTCATTTTTACTAAACTTTATCAATTAGTATCTACTTTACTAGTTAGTAAATAAGCTAGTTAACTACTTTGAGCTTAATTAAAAGCTAATAATTTAGTTTTAGCTTAATCAACTAATTTAACTATGTCAACTAATTATCCAATCAACTAAATAAGACTCATTCAACTAGTAATTTGGTCAGCTAATCTTAATTCAGTCAGGAAAATGTAACTAATTCAACTAGTAATTTAGTCAGCTAGTCATAACAGTCAAGCAAATATAATATAGTTGACTAATTTAATTTAGTCGACTAATTAGCTAGTCAAATAGTTCTGACTTGACTTCACTTTCTTAATCTTTCTTAACTTTACTAGTCAATAAATAATCTAGTTAACTATATTAAACTTAATGAGTGAGTTAGTCATCCGGATTTAAGTTAGTCAACTAATTTCACTAATTCAATTAACTATCTAGTCAACTAGATTAGACTTTTTCAACTAGTCAACTAGTCCTAGCACAGTGAAATAAATGTAAACTAGTAAACAAAAAATTAATTTAGTCGACTAATCAGCTAATAAAATAGTCTTAATTTGGTAAATATGACTTAACTAGATCAATTAAGCTTTACTTAACTAGTCAGCAAATAAGCTAGTTAACTACATTAATATCAAATAACAATTTAGTCATCAAGCTTTAGATTAGTCAAGTAACTTCACCTATTCCAGCTCAACTAATTTACTTAATTATCTAGTTAATTAGATTGGACTTATTCAATTAGTAATTAGAGTCAACTGGTCCTAGCGCACTGAAGAAAATATAGTACAACTTGTCAACTAATAAGCTAGTCAACTAGTCTTAAGTGATTAATGAACTAGTCTAGTAGTTAAGTCTAAAAGGTAATCACTTGTCCTGCCAGAATTCTAATTAATTAACATATAAAATTGAAATAAATTAATTAATTAATTAACACAAGCAATTTGCCTTGAAGTTAATAAGCAAGAAACCATTAGATCACCTTAGCTAACTTAACTCCCTCTCTCAGTTTGACTTAATTTGAGGAGGTCCAAAACAAAACGCAATAATTTCACTTTTAAGTTTTTCGTTTTTTTGAATGAATCCAGTTCTACATGTTAAAATATATGTAACAATTGTTATAAAACATACCAAAGGTCAATAATTTCACTGTAATTCAAAACCAAAAATAATGGTTCAGACCAAAATGCAACATTTCCATATCTATGCAATAAATAACTTCGAGATATTAGTGAAAAGTCAATGATATAAATTAATTTTAATAACATTTAAATTTATTGTTATGGTAACTCTACAATAACTATAAAACGGTAAGAATTTTATCGAGTTTTTGGCGTGTTGAAAAAGATTTGCGAAAAAATAATAAATAATAAATAATATAATAATAAATAATAAAATTAAAAATTTCTTTAAAGAAATCACAAAGTTTATTCTGTGAAAGGGCAAGTTACTATTTTAGGAAAGGATTGGCACCTTAAGGATTTAAAAATGTTGGCAGAATATTACCCTTCTATAAACGGCATACAGAGTATGAAAAGAATTTACTTTAAACTCTCCACAAAACAGCACAAGCAATGTGTAGTCAAAACTTTTGAAACTTACAAAGTTGAAGGCAAAGAAAAATTTACCAGCTATCTTAAAAGACGCAAAATACCCCCTCGTTTTCTCTTGATGTTGCAACTAATTCAGAAAAGAAGAAAGATGTTGTTAAACTATTGGAAAAACATTATGGTCAACAGTGGTCAAACATTTCCGGGTTAGAATATTATACAAAGATATTGTTAGACGAACAAGGAAATAGTTGCAATGAAACCGATGATGTAACCTTATGTGACTGTTTGGAGGAGGACACTGGAATGCGAGTGTAACACAATGTTGATTTTTTTTTAATACTTGAATACTTATATACTTTTGTAATACTTGAATGTACTTGTGTAATATAATGAAACTTATGCAATTCAAATCAAAAAGATTTTATTTCTATGTTATTCACAGCAAAACGCTACAATTCCAAACCTATATCAAAACGCATCATCTCCATAGGGTTCATAGCAAAATGAAATAAATACTATGTATCGGACCAAAACGCAACATTTCCAAATTTGTTTTCTAAATAACTAAAAAAGTAATTGCCAAATAAATTAACTTATTTATGATTTGTATTGTTCCTAGGAAACTATTATTCCACAGCAACTATCTAAAAATATATATATATCCTACTGACTTTAATTACATTTATTCGTTTATCCAAAAAATTTGTATGGTGGAATTATTGCGTTTTGTTATGGACCTCCTCATTTATTCAAACAATTCCTAAGTTATTACGCAAAAATATATCAACTTTAAAATCTATAAAATAGTTTAAGAAATTTTCCTTTCATGTGTGAGTTCAAAAGCTTTTGATTTACAATGTAATGTTGCTCGCTGCGCTACATAAATTCAAATACTTCAAATACCTATTTGAAAACTTGCACATATCCTTGAACTAAAATAACATTGGCCACTTACAATCCTTGCTCGACATGCCCGCACAGCTCACTCGAGCGCAGCGCATAAATTGCACTCATCAAGTTTGAACAATTCAAGCGTTGCCAACTGCCCGCAAGCAGTTATGGTTATTGTTATATCCTGGCACACATCCTCGCACATTTTTACACTACATGAAGCATATTTTGCTCATTTACATTTTGTGCCTGTGGGTTTGGCTGCATTAAGTGCACACTAACGCAGCGTTTAAGTGTCCGAAACTTGGTAGCGAAATTTTTTCGCATGTCTAATGAGTCGTGATGAAAATTGCATAGTAAATTTTAAGCTCACATAATACGCTTTCATACGTTTAAAAGTTTTAAATAAGATTTGCAACTTTTTTTGTAGCCAATTTTGTGGGTTTCGCATTTGGGTAGAAAATTCGCTCCACGCTCATCGTTTACTTTCACTTTTTCGTTGGCACTGAGTGCAGCCTAACTTTTTACCTCCTCTCACCCCCTCACCATAGGCAGCAGCAGCTCATTTAGTATGATGGCTAAATTGACCCAATTAACTTAATTAAATTATACTCGACAAATTTTTGGTCTCTGCTGGCACTCGACTGCCGCTGCACACTGTTGCTTCACCTAACTGCTAGTTGTTGTTGTTGTTGTTGTTTCTTATACCATACAGTACTGTGATGCGTGTCACACACAGATGTGTGTTTATTTTTTTTTGGTAATATTAAGCTGACTGTGTGTCAGTTGATGTGCGTATTTTCACGCTCCACATATGGTGGCGATAAAGTTTTGCATGCTTACTTAATTACATTAAATGTATAATTAACTAAATCTATTAGCTCACTTATTAAATGTTGCTTTTCAAATTCATACAACAACTATGAAAATACACAATAAATTGTATGGCCTTGTAGAATAAATGGGAAAATTTAAGCTTTTGAGCATTAAAAGTTCCATTATTTTTGCATGAAATGAAAGGCTTTATTTAGCATAAATAGAATGATTCGATTAAGTAAAATATGTGCCGTTTTATTCGACGGTCGTTTTGAATGTAATTCAATTCCCTCATAGAAATTCGTATCCCTATTGGCAAAAGACTGGGACTGGGATTGCCAATTGGCAATTTTTTCATCAGCAAAATCATTCGTCATAGAGAGGAACAGGTAGTAATGAATTAGTGTCAGGTCCGGTCTATGAGGTGAATGTACAGCCAAACTGGCGAAGCTTCTCGCTAGTAATTATTAGCAAAAAACTGGGACAGTCAAGCTTCCCTTAACACTAGAATGCCCAAGAAAGTAAAAATGACTTGTTGAGATATTTTATTATTTAATTGCATGGTTTTCTGAAACACAATTTTTGGCTAATTTTAAAATTTTGAAAACCAAATTAAGTACAGAAATTAAAATTATTGTTAAACAAATTTTTTAACATCTATTTTTTAACATGATTTTATATGCTCAGTTAAGAAAACTTACATTGGTCGGGCATTTTAGTGTTGAGGCAAATTTTTCACCAGCAAAATCATTCGTCATAGACAGGAACCGGTGCTCATCACTAAGTGCCAAGTGCGGTCTATAAGGTGAATGCATTCGAACTTCCCAACTAAGCTCGCGGAGCTTCTGTTCTGTCACTATCGATAAGAGAGGCCTGGCATTGTACTGATGGAACACAAATCCTCTCCTATTAGTCAAAGCAGGCCGCTTCTGAGCGATTGCTTTCTTCAGATGATCCAATTTTTGACAGTATAGAACCAAAGAATTTGATCGTAGGGGTGTAGATGATATAGCAGACGATTGCCTGTCAATCCCACAGAACACACAGCAAAACCTTCTTGAACGTCAGTCTTAGCCTGGTCACCGATTGCGCCGGCTTACAGCGACATTCGACCACAAACTTGTGCCAACGCTTCGGCCGCAAAGTGTAAACCACATCAAACCCTTTGATGAAGTTGAGTTCGTACAGAAACTGTATTTCGTTAGCCAGGCTTGAAACTATGTAGTAATCACACTTGCACGAGGAAGATTCTTCAACTGAAATCTTATACGAGAAGAACCCTTCATGAGGCAAATTATTTTACCTAAAGGGCGAACTTTATTTCGATAGCTGAAAACATTGATTTAACCGACAATAGACACTTCCGCTTTAAAATTATTATTAAAAATTATTAGACACTTCCGCGAACTTTCCTTTTCCCCAACTTTCCTTACCCAAAAAAAGGTAAAAAGCTTCCATGCAATTCTGCACCGTTAAGCAGTTAAACTATTCTACAGTAAAGGCGAAAAAATACAGATTCTCCGGATTATGTACACTGCTGTGGCAAAAGGGCAACATTTTTAATAATTGCTTTTCACGCTGTCAGCGTCAAAACTAGCAAAAGCATAGCGTTAGCGTGGTGCAGCAGTTGTCATAAATTTTTGCTTAGCATAACCCATGAGCGAGCGAGTGGAAAATATAAAAAATACATTTAGCTGAGCATGCAAATTCTAATGCATGCAATGAGTTATGGTACACCTGTGCCTATAACTTGTAAACCTAGCAACGGTGTATGTTTGTTGGAGTTTTTGATAGAAAATTGCTTAAGCTTGGCCAAAGCGGTAAATTTTATACGACTAACCATAGAAGTTTATAATGAAACGTTGTCGAAAGGCACATTTTGTGGCAACAAAGAAATATTTTTTCCACAAATGTTGTGTCAAATGATGTGAAGACTATACAATGAGCTTCAAAAGTATGCGGAGATAATTGCTAAAGTTTTGCCTCAAATGGTCAGTAAAGTTGCACAGTCTGTGTGAAGGGTATGCGGAAGTTAACTTTGAAAGATGCGCTTAAATTATATTTTCAGAATATATTAATTTTTTGAGATTTTTTCTGCAAGTGGGAAGCACTATACCGAGAATCTCAGTTTGAGTTATTATGTAGAATGGAACAATGCTACTCGGGGTGTTCACGGGTGTTTGATTGGCAGGCACGCGGAAACATTGGGAGTGCAACATAACGACTTTTGCCGGAGCTGACGCAAGGAAGAAAAGGAAATCGTCCTCCAAATTATGTGTCAATGCCTCTTCATTGCTAGAAGTGGGCTTAAGTTTCTTGGCACACCATTCTTCACCAGTTTGACTCAGCTATCTTCACTGTGTATCAGAGACAAAGCCAGGTTCATATTGGAATCCTTCTCAGCCTTCTGTCATTCCAAACTAATCAATCTACTCAGAGTGTTTGTTCCACATGAGCTGGTGATTTTTAACAAAAAGATCTCCCTGTATAGTACAGGAAATTTCTCCAGAAAGGAAGTCAGACAGATTTGATATTTTTGTTTTTTCTGAATAAATTGTTTAACATAAATTGATTGCGAAGGTGAATATCAAATAACTTTGGACCCAGAGTCAAGTTAGAAAAAAATTAAAAAAATATATTCAGAAGAAACAAAAGTATACATTTTTATATTTCATTGTAAAGGGAATTTCACAGGCTACAATACGGTAGCAAACTTATTGTACCTTAGTAATGGATTTTTTCGAGAAAAAAATCTGTTAACAAAAAATTTTAATAAAAAACGCTTAAAACAGTACATCTTACGTATCTAATGTTGCACATCAAAAGAAAGGTATGAAAAATACCTTTTGTTTGATACCCATATCGTGTAAATCAGTTGGAGATTAATTGAGTTTTTTTGATAAAAACTTTGAACTTTGACGCCGAGCCACGCCTTTTATGGGCGTTTCCCAGGCAAAATGTTTAGTTTGTTAGCTGCAGGAGCCAACGCTCTATATAAAAGCATACTCATTTATTTTTTTCACGAGGGTTCGCTATACTATTTTTATGCCTCGACGAAAGTGGGGTTTTTGGGACATTTTTGTCGAAAACACAGTTTGAATGTATTTTTTATGGATTGGTGTCTTAAGCAAATTTGTTGGTCGTTAAAATATCTACAAACTTGCCGAAGATTTAGGACCTATTAGCATTTAAACGTTCGAAGACTTAAGCGATGAACTCGACCTAAATGAGCAAACTTCAAAGTCGGATTTCTCTTAAACTAGAGCCAATCCAGCCAAACGGCTGGTGGATCTGAACTCAGTATACGTGTAGAAAAGTCCTCTGAAGGCCCCCCCCCCAAGTCAGAATTTTCGACTTGCACAGTGTTATTAACTATTAACTATTAATGATGTCTTGAAAGCCTTTTCATGTGCAATTATTTTACCCTCAGATATTTCGTAATGCCTACTGAGCAGGTAGCAAACATTTTCTTTGAGTCAGATTTCGAACTCTTAATCCTTAATCCTCAGACCTGTGGTTCAAAGCACTGACCACTGAACCAAGTCCACCTTTAGAAGGTTTGAATTGAGCATTGGGTTCTCTATTACTACCAACGGTGTCTTGAAAGCCTTTTCATGTGCAAATATTTTACCGTCAGATTTTTCTGAATGTGACCAACGAAGCAAAGATTTTCTTTTAGTCAGAGTTTGAATTCTTAATCCTCTGATCTGTGGTCCAATGCATTAATCACTAACCACCGAAACAGGTCCACCCTTGGTGGCGTCAAAAGGCATTTCAAATATGCTGAATAGTTCAGTTGTTGTTGCTGCTATAATAACAACAAGCTGTGCTATTATGTTTCCTATGAGCAAAAATAAGCAACAACAATAACAACAACAATTACAAGTTTGCTGCACGTAAATTGATTTGCCTAATTAAACATAATAAGCATTTGCGGCAGCTTCCTTCTTCTTCCAACTCGCCAACTCCAGTGCGAACTGAAGTATCTCGTCTTCGTCTTCTTCTTCTTCTTTATTGCAAATTTTAGCTGCCATTGAGCAGCGCAGCAGCTCAACGGCTTTCCATCTTCATCTGCCTATACACTTTCAACACGATATCGTACGTACTCGTCATTAGTTTATTTTTCTCTTCTGCATGTGATTGCCGATTTTTTTCTCTTTAACATTTCAATTATGCACTTTTTTTTGTACATAACTTTTCTTCTTTCGGTTGAGCCATTTTTCTGTGTCGTGCTTTTCGTTTGGCTGTTTTTTTGTTTTCCTGTTATGGCTCACTTTTTCACTGCGCTCGCTTCGTTTGCCTTCCACTTTCCGCTTGGCATTTGGTTCATTTGCTGTTGCTGCTCACTGACTGACTGAATGAATGGCTGGCGATTTGGCGAGTTGGTGGCCGGACTAGCTGAAATACTTATAACTTAATTTTTATGGTCATGCAAGTCAATTGTGGACGTAGACGTTAGCGTCTTTCGGCTGCGCCATTCAACTGCGGCATTGGTGCGTCTGGCCGTCATCGGCGTCGTTGTCGTCGTCATCTCCCACTTTGCAGCAACACAAAATTAGAGAGAAGGATAGCGAGCGCGAAATGGTCTGCAGCATGCAATGCAGCAGCGGCTATTTACGCCGGTCCATGAAATGCTATAAGTGCTCGTCCAGCAGCAACTACAATAATAACAACAACAACAACTATTACTACTATAGAATTGGAGTGCAGCTGTGGTGGCTGCTGGCTGCTGACTGCCAGGCTGAGATCGTTGAAGCGTGCAGCGTAGTTGGAAGCTAAAATTATCAGCTGTGGGACTGTCGGGTTTCTGACCCCAAACACCAAAGCGAATGGAATGTGCCAGCCAATATGGTGGCTACACGAATGACTGACGAAAATAAAAAATAACTCAAATGGCATCAAATTGAAACGCCATAAATTACAATTGGAATTTAGTCACTCGAGTTTAAGGCGCAACTAAACATTTGAATCAATTTATTGTAATGCCGCGACCAGGTACGAGTATATAATTTCCCGTTAGATGCAACAATTACATGCTTAATTTATGCATTCAACATGTTTCAACGTTAATCACACAGTTTATTTGTGTATTCGTTCAGCTAGTCTGTTAATTCAATAATTTTGTCCACCTATTAATTCAAGGTATGCATTTTTTTTCAAGTTAGTTAGAAAGATCTCGTCTGGTTCTACGGGGAATCCAACAGATACGGAAGGACACGGGATTTCTTAAACGAAGGGAATCACAATGGATTCAACACGCTTTCCGAGTGGAAGTGCTACGCACACACCGCTTCTATAGCCTAACCTAACTAAATTAGATTAGGTTGAAAGGGGCACATTACTGATTGATTAAAATCACCTGGTAGAGAGAGGGATTCATTATGATATTCGAATGTGCTGCTCTCGAATCTTGCTCTCGATTTGGTCAAAACCGTTCGGAACTTCAAATGAATCGGATAAAATCTTTCCAGTTCTGCATTAGACTTTGTGTTGAAGTGTTTTTCTAACCAGAACTACACAACACTCCATATGTAAAGCTTCCATATCAATTGACTATGGAACCAAAATGTTTTTGAAAAAAAGAAAATTACAAAATTATGAATTGAGGAAATCGTTATGTGCCACTTCAGTATCTAAGTAAAGGACAACTACTTTATTACAGTAAAAACCGCTTAACTGCAAGTCGCCTTCCTGAAAAATCCGCTGACATCTGACATAAACCGTTCTTGTGCGATTCTTGTAATTCTCAACTGGTTTATGTGGATAGCGATAGAAGTAGATGACCGTTTCACCTGCCTGAGCGAGGATTCGAACCTAGAGCCTCGGGATGGGAAGCCAGCGCGCTCCCCATTGGACTATCGACAACTTACAACTTTTTCAACTCTACCTAAGTGAACAAATGTTGTGCCACAATTCATAATTTAAAAATATTGCCCCGCTATTATTTGGCCGTATTATTACATCCCTAAAATGTGGATCAGCTGATTTCGTTAATTGGTGTGGTTGGCTTTTTATATTGCAACGATATTAGAAAATTACAGAATTAGAATGTCGTTTCTTTTCACTCATCCGAAGTATGCTTAATTGAAAGGAATTTCATTAAACCGGAATTCGCTTAATGGAAAACCCAGGTTGAGCTGTTACTAAAACGCCGAAAAATCGACTTGCAGCTATGCGAACTCGACTGTACTATGCAGTGTTGCCAGATGGGTTTCAAGCAATCCTCCTTAAATTAAGTCCATTTCCCCCTAAAAACTAAAATTTCCCCCAAAATTTACAATGCACACATAAAATGACTATTTCATAAAAATTGCTCATTCTATTTGGTACATGAAATTAAAAAAAGACCACTAGCCAATATATCTGAACATGGTGTTAATGTAACAATAATACAACCTGGTTGGCCACAGACATTTTAAAAAGCGTAAATTAAAATATTTCCCCTAAAATATTTATCATAAAATTACTAATCTGGCAACACTGACTATATGGAATAACTGTCATCTCCTTTGGAGAGAGAAGTCATACCTCTCATACTTCAATACTACTTTCCCACGCTGTCCGAATTCAGTTGAAAAACTCAGCATTGTTCCTCTTTAATGATCTCTAAGACTTTAATTCAGCCAAAATTGAAATCTTTTCATAAGTCATTCTGCTTACAAAATGTCTTCTGTACAGCTTTTCATAAAAATTATTGGAATCAACTCTCAATTCTTAGATTGAGCTTGTTGGTCTCAATTTCTTAGATTTAGCTTGTTGGTCGAAATGTATTTCATTCTTGAGTATTTCTTTTAAAAATGTGAACTGAGGAAAGTGTTATAGGCCACTATACTCTTTGAAGTACAACTACATACTTAAACCTGAGATATTTATTATCTCTTCTGATAGAAGATATTTATTCTATTCTAGATAGATATTTGTTATATTAGATATTACTATTACAAGATATTTATTATCTTTTCTCATAGAAACAGGGTAGCTCCTATACTTCGACTTCACTTTCCCACTGTATACAAATTTAGTTAAAAAACTTGTAGATGTTTCATCTTTCATGATCTGAAAGACTTCAATTCGGCTAAAAATGCATTATCCATTTTTCTTACGGAATTTCACGATTTCCTAGTGAAATCAATTTCCTCTAATTCTTTTTATTCCTGGTTTATTTCTCTCAGGAGCATAGGGCCTCCACAAGACATTGCATTGTGTTGGTTACGTTAATCGCCGCAGATAGTCCGCAGATAGTCTTAAGTGATGGGTCTGCCATCTATCACCGCTTAGGAACGACGCCTCCGATGTTTTGAGCTACTGCTCATAGCGTCATCTGTTGTGTAAAGGAGGTGACAGCAGGATGGTTGGGGACTTTGCTAAGATCGGTTTGGTGCTCTAATTTCTTACTGGTAACAAAATAGGTTTATCAAAATGTATTTCTTAAGTGTTTCCCCTTAAACGATCTCAATGACTTCAGGTCTGTTAGAATTAAGGTGTTGTCATTCTGATTTCAAAATGCCTCCTATAAGACGACCTATAGGCATTAAAAGAAATTGCATCCTCGAGGTATAACCAATGTTCCAAGTTACCTACTAGACTCAAAACAAGACCTATTTGTCATCTTATAGCAAAAGCTACGATTGATTTATGGGTTTGATTTATGTAGGCACCAACAAATTAATATTTTTAGAAGTGAATTCAAAGCAAATTACAAAAATTTTACTGTTATCGCCAAAATAATTTCCAATAATTTGCAGCGATATCAGGGAAAGTTTGTGTTCTAATTGAAATGTACGGATTGGGCGCGTTTGATCAAAACCCTGTTTCTTGGTGGTTAAATAAAATCAAAAAGTTATAATTTTGTATTTTTCCATAAATATTATATAATTTTCCTGTAATTAAAAAATATTGATACAAAATTTATTTAACCCGTTTTAAGCTAAAATTTGTCAAAAGGAAACTTGCTCTAGAACTCTAACAAAGAAGCGTGGCGACTTCAAATGTCGTCTGCACACTTCTTAGGCAAGTTTTTCATGATTGAAATACCAAAAAGTAATATCGAGAGACAGGGTAAAATTCGGGGTCGAAAAGGTTAACTCAGGCCAGATTTGTCTGGCCAGCAATGCAACTGAGTTCTTACACCCAGACATCTTATTTTACTTATTGAATCTTTGTAAGGAAACTCTTTTTAAAAAGCAATGCTAAATGCAATGCAAAAAACCTCATCATAAGTAGAAGAAAAAATTGGCATCAACAACATCTCCGACACACATCGTTAACAATCGATTAGTGATTACAATCACAAAACAATAACAATTATAAGACTAACGTTAATAACGTCTCGAATGAATGAATGAGTGCGTGTTGATGATGACGATGCTGATGACATTGATATTGCTGCCGATGATAATGAAGTTGTTATTAATTATAATGAGTGCGATTAAGTGGCGGCATTGACGACGATAAGGACGGCGGCTGGCGTGCGTGGCAGGAAAGTGAATGCCTGTAAGCGTGGAAAATTGGCGCTGAAACTTCAGAAGACATTTGCACGCGGACAACTAACACGAAATGTATGCAGAAAAACAACAACAAAACAAAAACCACTAATAAGCAATGTAAGAAACAACGGAAAAAGCAACACAAACAAAGAACAGCGGCAGCAATACAAACAACAACAGCGGCAGCAATACAAACAGCAGCAACAGCAGCAATATGTAGTAGCAACAACAGCGCGAGCAGCAGCAGCAAGCAGTGTTGAAGAAGCCATTAGCCAAGTAAAAGTTGCAGTTGCGGCAACAACTCGCAGCATGCAAGCAACCAAACGACAAGCAAATGTTTGGCCAAAAAAGTCCAAATATAAGTGGCAACATTCTTACGTTAATGCTACGTTAATGCCAGCGCTGGAATGTTTGTGGTTATTTTATGACTGTATCTTGTTTTGGTTGTTGTTGTTTTGGTTGCTGTTGCTACTCGTTTCGTTTCGTTCTGTGGCTCTTCTTGCAGCTGGAGCTGCTGCTGCTGTTGGTTTTGTTTTTGGCTTTACAGTCTTTTGGGCATTGGCAGCAATGAGGAAATGTTGCTGCTGCTGTTTTTTGTTTTAATTTTTTTATACAGCATTTTGAAGGCGCACGCGACATTAAGTGTGTCAAGTCAATATTTGAGTTATGACCGTATAAATTCAAAGGCACGCGGTTGAATTTGAAATTTTAGCACTTTGCCAACAACAAATCTTGTAAGTGTGGCAACGTTGGCCTATGTCAATGATTTTTCAATTAACATTTTTGTTTTATTAATGCAATGCACAAGTTTCGAAAACAGGTAACTAATTAAAAAGTTTACACACTCGGCGTTGCATTAATCGCATTCAACGTGCATACAAGTTGAAGTTTAATTGATTTACTGATTACGAGTGCCAGTTCGCTGATTGCATTGCATGACAGGCTTTTTAATTAACAACAGCCGGCAGCTAATGGCTGCCGTAAATATTGAGCCTTTATTTGTATGTAAACCTAAGTGATGGAGTTCAGTGCCGTGGAGATGATTTCAATGAAATGTTAAATAGTTTACTGCGATGCTTCACAAGGTGACAGTCGGAGGAGACGAGAGAAGAGAACAAGTTTTAAATTGTTGCAAAATAATGCAAATTGTGAAAGTGCATTGGCAAATGTGTTGCAAGTGACTGCAAGGTACATGAGCGCTTACTGGTGAATAGAAAGGGACAAGTTTTTTGAAAAGAGCAGCCAACAATATCTCCTGTAAGCCTAAGAGAGTTTGACATAACTCACGCCTCACGTTAACTAATTTTAAAAGTCGCACACCTGTACAAAGCGAACACAAGGTTACTCCGAGAAGTTGGAACATGTTAAAATAAAACAAATCTGCCCTCAGATTAAATTAGGTACTCCTAACGAGTCATGCAGAGAACTAAACTAGCTACTTCTAGCAGCCACTATACAAGAGACAGAAATGACTCTTGTATCCTGAAAACTTCTTAAAAGTCATGTGAACTGTGAAAGACAACTACAAGGTGATGCTTCACAAGGTGACAGTCAGAGGTGGGGAGAGAAGAGAAGAAGTCATAAATAGTTACAAAATAATGTAAATTTTGAAAGTGTATTGATCAAAGTGTCTCAGGAGTGTCGAAAATCTAGAGAAAGCTAAAGTTGAACAAAATTGTTTAAGATTGATTCAGAAGGGTTGTGAAAGAATATTTTAAAGAGGTGTTTTCAGACCTTAACTTTTGTTTTATGGTTATGAAGTTAAATAAAATTTCCCTAAGATTGATTCAGACAAACTAAAAGAATGTTCTGAAGAGAGTTTTCACAATTAACACTTTTCGGATCAATCAAAATCTGAATCAGATCTACAATCTGACCTTAACTTCTGTATTGACTCTGAAGTTTAACAAAATTGCAATAAGATTGATCAAGACAAATTGAAAGAATGTTCTAAAGAGAGTTTTCACAATGAACACTTTCGGATCAATCAAAATCTGAATCAGACCTAAACTTCTGTGTTATGACTATGAAGTTTAAAAATTTGCAATAAGATTGATTCAGACGGATTGAAAGAATGTTCCAAAGAGGTGTTCTCACCAAAAACTTTTCGGCTCAATCAAAAGAAGATAGAATCACATCCGAACTTCTGGACTATGACTGTGAAGTTAAACAAATTTGACCTACAATTGATTCAGACAGATTAACAGAAGGTTCTGAAGAGAGTTATCTCAATAAACACTTCTCGGATCAAACAAAACCTGAATCAGACCAACTATCAGACGTAAATGTCTACATTATGACTATGCAGTTTAAAAACTTGGCCTAAGATTGATTGAGATAGATTGAAAGAATGTTTAAATATAATGTTCTCAATAAACAATTTCGGTCAAAAAAAAACAGACAGAATCAGATCTAAACTTTCGTACTATGACTTTGAAGTTACACCAATTAACTCAAATATTAATTCAGACATATTCAAAGAATTTGTTACCAACAAAAACTTTTCGGGTCGATCAATATTGGAATTAGACTGAAAAACAGACCTAAACTTCCATAACTAGGAAGTTAAATACATGTGCTCTAAGATTGATTCAGACAGATTCAAAGAATGTAGAATGTTCTAAAGAGACTGTTCTCAAGGAACATTTTTCGGCTCGATCAAAACCAGATAGAATCAGTCTTTCGTACTACGACTATGAAGTTAAATAAATTTGACCTAAAATTGATTCAGACAGATTGAAAGAGTATTTTGAAAGAAGAAAGTTTTCCCAACAAACACTTTCCGGATCAAACCAAAACCAAAATCAGACCTAGAATCGGACATTAACTTTCGTAGGATGACTAAGAAGTCAAATCGATTGGCCTTAAGATTGATTGAAACAGATTGAAAGAATGTAGAATGTTTTGAGGAGAATGTTCTCAACAAACAATTTTCGGGTCGATCAAAATCAGATAGAATGAGACCTAAACTTTCAAACTAGGACTATGAAGTTAAACAAAATTTGCCCTAAGATTGATTGAGACAGATTGAAATAATCAAATATTTTAAAACAGATTGAAAGAATGTAGAATGTTCTGTAATGACTATTCGCAACAATCTCTTTTTGGGTCGATCAAAACCAGAATCAGACGGAGAAACAGACCTAAACTTCTGCTTAATTTTACATGTCAAAGTCAACTTTGCGCATTGATTTGCTCATCGTTCTTCTAGGATGATGGAGAGTTTTACCCCATTCCATTGAAGCTTAAAATTCTAGCTACATTTCAAGGGGTCAGGGTTAAGATTTTACAGCCAATCCAATTCCCATCAATATAAATAATTTTGCACTAATTTCCATCTATTGGAAGTCGACCTTGCGCATCTATTACACCGTGCGACAATAATTAAAAAAAATTTCACACCGGAAAAAATTCATATGTGCGTGAAACGAGAGACCAAATATAGTAATACTGCGTACTCAGTTTTTCATTTCTACATCCTTTGTCCTTTTAAAAGGACTTCAAAATTTTGAAGGGGATACAAAATAAAAAAATATAAAAATATGAATATAAAAAAATAAAAATAAAAATAAAAAAATTTATATATATAAAAATAGTCCCGTTAAAATATGGCGAAATGTATATCAAATGAAAGAGGAAAGGCTCAAGAATTTAAATAAAATTGATTGTTTATCTATTTGTAAAAAAAGGATATGAAAAAGGTCCTTTGAAAATTTTAATCCTTTATATCCTTGAAAATTTACATAGAATTTTCTTGAAAAGTAAGTATGTTAAAACCCCAAATCTCCTTGATCGCGTGTTAAAATTTCATTATTCTCGCTTCATTAATTTTGTATCTTTTATTATTTAAAATACTGATACTCAAATAAATTTGAATTTTTGTACTTCATTAGAATTGCAAGTTCCGCTTTTTTTTTAATAACTTTCGAACCAATAAATTTAGAGTAATGAAATTTTGACACGTGATCAGGGAGATTTGGGGTTTTAACATACTTACTTTTCAAGAAAATTCTACATAAAATTTCAAGGATATAATATTTACAAATAGATAAAAAATCAATTTTATCAATTCTTGAGCCTTTCCTCTTTCATTTGATATACATATCGCTATATTCTGACGAGGTTCAAAATTTTGAAGCCCTTTTAAAAGGACAAAGGATGTAGAAATGAAAACCTGAGTACGCAGTATTACGATGTTTGGTCTCTAGTTTCACGCACATATGGATTTTTCCCGGTGTGAAAAATGCTGTTTGGTGGAATATTTTTGACATTCACCTAACTGCTAAAAGGTGGCAACTCTAGCTACATTTTAGAGCCTTTTGATTTATGTAACCCTACGCGTTTAGCTTCCACAAGCATTTCATTGATTGTGTATGAGTATCATTAGTCGATATCTAGAGTCCGACCGATTAATCGGCATCGGCTAGTATCGGCCAATAAAATTGGTATCGGCATCGGCCAAAAAAAAAAGAATCGGCATCGGCCTTTTATGGCCGATGCCACATCGGCCTATTTTTCTGCTTTCATTTTTTGTTTTCATTTTTTGTAATCAGTAATTCAGTAAATTCAGTAATGTATTTTTAGATACTGTTTAATATAAATGTTTTCTAGAAATGTTTTTTTTAAAACTAGGTATTCTTAAAAACACAGACTTTCTCGAAATGTATATGCATTTCGTCTCTTAATGTGGATATCAGAAGAAGGGGCATTTAATTTTAATCTTATCCTTCTTTTTTAATTGGAAGAATTTTTTAACAGGCCTTTTATTTTTTCCAAATTTGTTTTTTGACTTCTTCCCACTGCATCTGTACAACGGGTCGTAATTTGAGAGTACAAATTTTAATATAAAAATCGTAATTTTAAGTTGAATAAAAAACTGAATTTGTAGGTATGCAATATTTACGTCACTATTTTTGTTTCTCTCTCAGTGGATAAATGTGATATCTAATTTTTTTTAATACATGTTAATGTATTAGAATTCTGAATTCTCTTGTTATTTTATTTAGTTTTTAATTATTTCTTTTCTCGTTGTTTTGTTATTTTGTGATGAATATTACAAACAATATGTAATAGTTCCTTTTGTTATTTTATAAAAAAAACTGTGTTTTTGATTGAATTCATTCGTGTTATTTTTTCTATGTAATCGGCATCGGCATCGGCCGATTTTCGCCCTTTCGGCCGATTAATCGGCATCGGCATCGGCCAACAAATTTGGTATCGGTCGGACTGTATCGATATCACTCTTGCACAACGATATACAGTCGCATCCTTAGGAATAGTGATACCTGAAGACTCCAGATCAACTTGTTTCAAATGTGGAATCCATTCGATTTTTGTCACATATTACATGATGATTTGAAATATTTTTAAACATTTCTTTTTATTTAACTGTAAAATTTTCAATTTTTCTAAACAATTTTGACATTTGAGAAACACATTGAAAATGCAGTTTGACCAAATACATGTGGCCTCTAGTTTTCGAGTATCTCGAATTCTCTATGTGTTTAAATTATAAAATACCACAAAGCATCATCAAATACAAAGTCCAATAGTAAAAATGCCACAAAACGTGCAAAACACTTTTGTGTGTCAATGTGCAAAGTCAACGTAAGTAAATACGTCAACGTGTTGCAAGGGCGGCACAAAGAAGAGCGGCAAACATGTGCCGCCGGACTTCTAACTTCACTCGCCGAAAAGTGTTCAAAGTGTGCAGTGTGTGTGCAGAGTTTTATTTGTGTGTTTGTGTGCAGTGCTCTTAACATAATTTATGCAAATTACGCAGTCAGTCGGCGAGCGCATTGCTCGAATATAGCAACCAAGACCGATAGAATTGTGTAAGCTACAGTTTTTCGCGCTACGAGTCAGACGAGTAGAAATTCTTGTGATTATTTTTAGGACTGTGCTGTGCTATTTTTAGCTCTTATTAAACTGGTTTACTGGCACTGCGAAACGGTGTTAAATGCGCTCGAACCCTTAAGCGCCGTTGCTGCCGCTACGATTTTATTAACGCGACAACTTGACGGTCGAGTGTGTCTTCTGACGGCGACACTAAAACGCACGTACGTTTTTAATTACGTTTTAATGAGCTACACACAGCGTTCTTGAGCCATTTGCAAGCTAGTGAAGAAAATATTACAAACTGCGACGACGGCAGTGGCAGATGTAAAATGATTTGTTGAAAAGACTTGTTTGGCTCGATTAGTTTGCGCGAAAGTTCACTGAACGTTTAAAAGTGATGCCAAGAAAAAAAAGAGAGTGAGACGATGGAAGTGGAAGCGTGTAGGAAAAATCGCATACATGGCAAATTGCGAGCGAAACGTGATTGCCGGTCACTAAATCAAACCGAATTTAGGTTTGGAATACAAGCCAAATTGATGGCGAACGTGCGTTCGAACCGCGTCGCTATGGTCAAAGAGTTGAAGACTTGTATGTAAAATGCTTTTAGCTTCGGCTTCCCTTCAGGCGCAATGCTGTGCTGATTTCAAGCAAATTCGATGCCTAACAGACTCTTGAAAAAGCACTCAATCAACGTTGAGTGTTGCGCATGCGCAGCTCAATTCGCTGTAAGCTACTGACGCACCGTCAAAACACGTCAAAACAGCACGTTTTCTGCGGCGTTAATGCGAAATGACATGACAAATGTTGGCGAAATTTTACTCTTTTTGTAATCATTCTTATTTTTCTCGAGTCAATGTGCCAGTAAATAAGTGCCACATGTGTTGTAGAAATGCGTTAAATGTGTGTTAATAAATAAATTATGATAATAATAAATTAAAAAAGTTAATGACTGTGCGAGATTTGGACGCTGTGAGGTTGTCAATAAACAAGTTTTGTGCTAAAATGTTTTTATTCAATTTCTTGTCTGCTTAAAAATTTTTTGCAAATTTTGAAATTAATGTAAAATAAAAGTTTATTATTTTACAAAAAAAATTATTTTAATTTATTTTATTTTTAAATATCTAAATTGCAAATTCACAAACGGGTGTTAATTGTAGAGCGCCAGGTTCGTTTCTTTCGCCTCAGGTGGCGCTCGGCCGTGCAATGAACTCCAGTTTGTTCTTCTTCTTGGTACTTTGGCCGCGCACTCCTGCGCCCAGCTCCCAAACACCACCAATTATGAACAACAAAAGTGGAAATATAAACAAAAACAACAACAGCCACAATAGCAGAGCAAAAAAAAACGGCAGCACACAAATCGTATTTGACTTGAGGCTAACGCCAACGTACACACACACATACACAGACACAGAGCACTTCACTAACTTTTCTGTACACACAATAACAACAACAACAAGAGCTTGAGAATGAAAAAAATGCCTTTTGAATTTTTTACCTTTCATTGCTTCAGCTTTTGTGTAGGCCAAATGTGCGTAATTTTTTTTTAAGTACGAGTGTGTGTGTGTGTGTGTTCGAATACTCGACCAAACACACACACACCTACAAGTGGCTTTGCTGCAAATTTTGCGCTTTAACCGGCGTGCAAACGTAACTAAAACAACAACAACAATAGCAGCAGCAACACACAATAAAATCAGCCAAGCCAAACGTGAAATATGCACAAAAAGTGAAGTCTGCACAGCATTTTCCATGCCATGAAAAAAAGAACACACACACACTCGCCACAAAAACAAAATACTCAAATCACTTGTTTCGCTGCTGCAGCGTCTGACTCTCCTTTTTCATCTTGCAGCCACTGTGTGCGGTTTTTTGTTATTGTTGTATTCATTTCATTACATTTCCACAGATTAATGAAATTCCGAACACGTGAGCTCTCAAAAAGCGGGTTTTTTTCTCGTGCTGTTGCTACCGCTACTGCTTCTTCTTCCCCATTATCTTTGGCCACAGACAATGCCTCGCACCTATGTGGACTTGCAGCGGCTACGCCTCTCCCTCTGGCCTGGCAACAACGCCACCATAAATGGGACAATCGCCACCGCAAGTAGGCAAAATATGCTTAAAAGCCTTCACGAGTGTCTATTGTGTGTTGTTGCAGCTTATTGTGGTTGTTGTTGTTGTGGCAATTGTTCAATGCTATTGATTTAACGGTAAAGCTTTTCATAATATTAATAACCATATTTCATGGGTTTTACGTGTCTGACTTTTATTTAATTTAATTTGTTCATTTGCTTTGTACTTGCAATTGTCTAATTATCACGTTTAACACTTTCGGCGTTTCTACTTTTCGTTTCAGATTAACCAAGGCAGCCAGTCAAGAAGCCCCCAGATCTATGACAAGTGCAACTTTTAAATGGTAAGCAACAAGTTTTCTACTTATGACATCTTAATACAAAAATATGTTTTTAAGTAAACATTTATTTACGAATAACACTACTCGACACGAAAAATGCTCCTAAAAATAAAAGTATTTTTTAGACTAATCTTCGGCTGCTGAACACGAAACTGAAAATCAAAAAATTTTCTTAACCCTCTACTGCCCCATACGGCCTTAAGGCACGGTCTAATTTCCACGAAGTTCAACTTTCAACTGATAATATTGGGAAACATGTGATGCTTACAGCCGTGCAACATTAAAGAAATGACAACTTAATTTATCTAAAACATGCCCTAAAAATTTCATTAAAAAAAATTAATATTTATGTGGACTTTTCTAGGTTTTTGTGGACCGTGCCTTAAGGCCGTATGGGGCAGTAGAGGGTTAAGTAGCGTTTTCGAAAAATCTTCGAAAAACACGTTTTTCTCCTCTTATTTCAGTTATGAGCACATATCTCGTAAACCAACCATCCGACTAATAATATTTGAAATGTGTATATCCTTAAAATTTAAAAGCCCTTTAAGAAGGTTTTTGGGTCAGAAAATGAAAAACGGACTATGCCAGGATACTATAAATTACCTCTAGTTTCACGTCTATATCAACATTTGGATGGGTCTCGGAAAAATAAAAAAATTGTTTCGCACGGTGTAATAAATGTAAAGTTGGTGTTTTCACTCAGTGCATCATAACTTTATCATTTATCTTTCAATTCTATTGATGTTAGGCTTAATGTTTGCTCAAATAATATATCTTTCATCTTAGATTTTAAAACCAGAGGAGATCATTTATTTTATCTATAAAAAAAGTATTCGAAAATTTATGATTTTTGAAATTGGTCGAAAAATTCACTTTTTTACAACTTTCATCGTCAGTAACTTCCCCAAATCTCATCTGATGTGGACAATCTATATATCGTTGGAAAAGTTAGTTAATTACCTTCTGAACGACGGGCCACTTGCGTTAGTCGGATGGTTGGTTTACGAGATATGTGCTCATAACTGAAATAAGAGGGGAAAAACGTGTTTTTCGAAGATTTGTCGAAAACGCTTCTTAAGAAAATTTTTTGATTTTCAGTTTCGTGTTCAGCAGCCGAAGATTAGTCTAAAAAATACTTTTGTTTTTAGGAGCACGCGATGAACCCATTTTTTGTCGAGTAGTGTAATCGATCATTAATAACACAATGTCAAATATTATCAACATTTTGAAATATCAGAAAAATATGCTTAACCCTAAAGTAAGTATTCTAGGAACCTGCAATATGTTTTATACTAAACTTCACCAGCTGTCAAAAATTATTATTATCAGAAAGCTGAGTAAGCCAAGTTAAAGAAAGACCTTCAAACTGGTATATGTTTCTTAATTTTCTATTTACAGTGACAGTGATTACAGTGATTTACAGGAACTCTACGAACCTGTAATAGGTTCTATGTTGTAAGAAATCTCATAAATTGTTAAAGAAATAGTCTCAAAGTTCTCAGAGTCCCATCAAGAGCTGAAGTTCCCTAGTCAAACTTAAATCGTAACAAATGACTCCGACGTTGGTAGACTCTTGTAACTTTTCATATGGTTAAGTATTCCAAAATTAAGTTTAGAGGTTCTTAGGACATGCAATAATGCATAATTGAATTTTTGTGGTTAATCTCTCGAATATGTTTGATATTTTTTTAGAAGTTCAAAGAAATCAAAGTAAAAAAAATGTGTATGCCAACTGACTGTAGCTGGCCTAAAGAACCAGGCCAAACACAATCAAAAGCGATGAGTTTTAAAATCTGACGAGAGGTTGAAGAACTCTTACTCAAGCAGATAAAACAAAGCAAATGGCGATGGATAGTTCACATGATAAGAAAACCACTATTCAGTATTACGATTCCCGTAGCGCTTGTCTGGAAGGTCCAAGCGGGCAGAAAGGAAGCAGATAGATTGACCAGCTTTGCTGATGGCCGATGGTCCCAGGTGGACTGAATAAAGACAAAAAATTCACGAGTTTTCAAAGTCCTTGAAATCTCAAAATTGGAAAAAGACCTTAAAATTAGGATATTTTTTCTCAGCTAGTGGCCCTACTGAAATACCTTTGTTTTATTTTATAATAAATTTTACGAGCTTTCCAACGATGAATAAAAGTCTCAGGAATACACGGTGTGTCCCATGGAAAACGGAACTTTTTCAAAATAAAAACAAAAACTCAATATTCCGGCAAATCTAATTTATTTTATTCAAAATTTTCTCCTTCCGCATCAAAACAACGTTTTGCACGATCAATTAACCTATCGATTGAGTTTTTGAGATCATTTTTATCCATCGACTTTAGTATGTCGGTCGTCGCTCTTTGGATGGCCTCTACGTCGGCATAACGTTTTCCTTTCATAGGCAAGTGCAATTTGGAGAACAAGTAAAAGTAGCACGGAGCCAAATCCGGCGAGTACGGTGAATGGTTGATTGTTAAAATGGAATTTTTGATCAAAAAATCCGTGATCAAGTTCGATCGATCAGACGGAGCATTATCACGCAACCAACACAAGCTCCCTTTTTCACGGTATTGTGGCCGCACACGACGAATACGGCTGAGCAAACGTCGTTTGACCAGGTGGAATGAATTCATGATGAATAATACCCTCCGAATCGTAGAAAAAAATCAGCATTGTCTTCACTTTTGACTTCGAACCACGGTATTCGAAGGACCTGGATGTTCGTCGTCCTGAATGTATTCACGACCTTCCTGGAACCGCTTATACCACTCATACACTCTGGTACGGGATAGACAATTATCGCCATAAACTTGTTTCAGCAAATTATGCGTCTCAGTAAAGGATTTACCAAGTTTAAAACAGAACTTAATATTTGCTCTTTGTTCGTTTTTCGACCGATGCCACAAACGCACTGTCACTTTGAGCGCGATATTTTGGTTTCCATTGAACCAAATGTCATACAATTTTGACAGGATGTCAGTTAAGAATGTACCTTTCCATTGCTAACATCCACCAATAGGTGGCGCCAATATAAATCGATGTTTTGAAAAAGTTCCGTTTTCCATGGGACACACTGTGTATTACTGAAAATGGCAAAGAATCAAAATTAAAGAGGTACAATATTTTAATTGACTCTAACTCCCAATCCAAGTGCCCTAAAAATCTGAGGTAGGTTCAGTCTTGTAGTAAATTTCACGATGAATCAAAATGTCAGGAATATCACTGGAAATGGCATAGAATCGAAATGAAAAAAAAACCTTTAAACTTGCAAATTTTTCCAATTTTTAGGGCACTAAAAACCTGAGGTAGGTTCAATCTTGTAGTAAATTTTACGAGCTTTCCATCAATAAATAAAAGTCTCAGGAATATCACTGGAAATGGCAAAGTATCAAAATGGAAGAGAAACCCTTAAGTTCGGATATTTTTCAATTGACTGTAACTCCCAACCTAAGTGCCCTAAAAACCTGAGGAAGGTTCTATCTTGTAGTAAATTTCAAGAGCTTTACAACAATAGAATGAAAGTCTCAGGAATTTCATCGGAAATGAAAGAAACTGAAAATTGGATAAGCGATAAGAACTAAAAACCAGAAGTACTCGTAGGTTCTATCTTCTAGTAAATCTTACGAACGTTCCAGCAGTGTACTCAAAGTTTCCAAAATATCTATGAAGACCCGAAAAATTGGCGTTCAAGTAGATTTTGCAAAGAGCAGAGGGAATAACATTATTCGCATTACAAATGTCTGTCAATCCTAAACTCAGGACTAACTTTTTATATTTCTGTAGCCTGCAACCATCTAAAACAATTAAAGTTTAATTCTGAATAAATTTGCAAGTTTTCCATTTAAATAATTTGCACACTTTTCATTCAACAATTCAGTGAAAATTTTCCAATCATTACTCAAAACTTCAACTGTGTTTATAACACCGTGCGACAAAAATTAAAAAAAATTTTCACACCGGAAAAAATTCTTATGGGCGTGAAACTAGAGACCAAACATAGTAATACTGCGTACTCAGTTTTTTATTTCTACATCCGTGGTCCTTTTAAAAGGACTTCAAAATTTTGAAGGGGATAAAAATTTAAAAAAATATAAAAATACTTAACCTCGTTGGAATATGGCGATATGTATATCAAATGAAAGAGGAAAGGCTCAAGAATTGAAATAAAATTAATGTTTTATGTATTTGTAAAAAAAGGATATGAAATAGGTCCTTTAAAAATATTAATCCTTTATATCCTTGAAAATTTCCATAGAATTTTCTTGAAAAGTAAGCATGTTAAAACTCCAAATCCCCCTGATCACGTGTCAAAATTTCATTACACCAGCTTTATTGGTTCGAAAGTTATTAAAAAAAAGGCGGAAGCTTCAATTCTAATGAAGTACAAAAATTCTAATTTATTTGAGTATCAGTATTTTAAATAATAAAAGATACAAAATCTCTGAAACGAGAATAATGAAATTTTGATCAAGGAGATTCGTGGTTTTATCATACTTACTGTTCAAGAAAATGCGGTGTAAATTTTCAAGGATATAAAGGATTAAAATTTTCAAAGGATCTTTTTCATATCCTTTTTTTACAAATAGATAAAAAATTAATTTTATTCAAATTCTTGAGCCTTTCCTCTTTCATTTGATATACATATCGCCATATTCTAACGAGGTTAAGTATTTTGTATATTTTTTTAATTTTTTATCCCCTTCAAAATTTTGAAGCCCTTTAAAAAGGACAAAAGATGTAGAAATAAAAAACTGAGTACGCAGTATTACTCGTACTATGTTTGGTCTCTAGTTTCACGCCCATATGGATTTTTTGCGGTGTGACATTTTTTTTAATTTTTGTCGCACGGTGTAATATATGTATGTACGAATATATTTTCGGATTTAATACAAAAAAGAAGAAGCACGCAACCATGAACCACACATGCGGTAAAACCCGCTTTAAAACAACAAAAAATCAATTTCCATTCTTTTAAGTTTTAATTATTCTGGATGTGCAAACCGCGACCAAGTTGGCGGTTACCAGTCCAACCAAACCAGCTGAACGTTATGAATGACGTTGCTGCGCGACAGGGCAGAAGCTGTTGATCCAGTTGGCGCATTAAGGGGCCGCATAAGGCAGCCACTAGTTGTTGGGACAAATAAATTAAAAATATACGTAACCGCTGAAAATTATTTAACGGCAGTGAAAAATGTAAAGGAAATTCCAAAAATGATTTAATATGTGAAGCAACAAGTGATGCCATCACTTAAGGTGAACACTTTCGGTAGTCATGGAGATTTTGAGTTCAGTTACGGAGTCAGTTTTTCATTCATAAATTTGTAAGTAATTGGATTCTGTTTAATGTAAGTAAGACTTTTTTAGCTTCTTTAGAAACTTTATAGACATCTTCTGATTCGGTCAAGAGTTGGCCGTTAATTTTGACTACAAAATTCGCAGCAACACTTCAAGCTGAAATCATCAAAATCATCGCTCAGCGACATTAGCTGCCGCACCACACATTATTCTGCTGTTTATAGAATATAAACAACAAAACAGCAAAAACTAAAATACACCATGAACAGTTGATAAAAAGTCGGTTAATGATGTATGGTCGCAGTGCTAAGAACAAGTTTTAAGAAAACATTGCCGAACGTGCTTCTGGCGCAGTGGCTGATGAAATAATAAACACGCACAAATTGCTCGCCTAAAGAACTCATGATTTGCTGAAGTAGTAGCTGAAGAGTGAAGGGGGGAGGGGGATTTGTGTGAATATATATTGCTGATGGATCACTGGCGTTTTGGGCAAAGTGTTGGATTTTATTGCTTTCACAAGAACGTCGCCTGCTGCAGCAACCAGCGCACATGACATGCGAGGGGAGAATATTTGTGTATGTGTGCATAAGTGGCAGACGTTCGTTGGGGACGCGGGAGCTGCATAAATTGCGGGCAAATGAGGTTCATACAGATTTTTCATTTTCACACAATTTTTTTTTGTACTTTGCATTTTTGCATTTGTGTGCCATTGCTGCTGCTGGGCTGTGACTGTTTGTACAACACATATATCTGGGTTGTTGTTAGTTGTTGTTAGTGTACACGATTTTGTTTATTGACGCTGTGCTGTTGCTTCGGTTGCGCCTGTGCGGATTTCGATGCTGATGACGCCGCGCGCCACGGACGATGAGTAATGATGGCAATGCTCCCGAACGGACAGCGCCAGAACAAGTTTCATTTTTTGCGCCTGTGCGCCAACGTTGTTGTTATTGTTGTTGTAGTCGCACACTTTACTGCTGTCTGTCATTTGCGTGATTTTGTTGATTTAGCCGCACATTCGGCGATTTCGTGTGTCGACCAACCAACTCTACGAAATATGACTTTTTCAAATTGAATGCAATATTTCAGCCCGCAAGAAATACTGTACAATAATATTGCGCTGCACTGACCTCATCAACAATGCTGGCCCCAAAGTGTATTTTTTCGTCATAATTATGCGTTATTTTCCAGCCTTGTTTATGGTTTTGTGAATTGCGAAATGCGAAATGCGCACGAAATGTGCGCAAATTTTTCACTAACAACACCCAGCAGCGATATGTTTCGGGTTTCATGAAACACAAAACAACCGACTAGCTGTTTTGGCATTTCGTTAGTAAATATTGTTGTTGTTGTTGTTTTAAAATGGTGTGTTTGTGTTTTGTTTGCCATGTTGTGGGTGTTGCTCGGTGCCCTGTCGAGTGGTTCGTGGCACGCAGTGGAAAAATTTGCGGAAATTACCAAACGGAAATCGCTGAAAAACGCCGAGCAGTGCAAAGTGAGCGGTAACGGTACTGTTGCTGGTGATGTGGCGCTGATGATAATGTTGGGCATAAAGATAAGCGACAGTGATGTTCTTGCTGACATTGTTGTCTTGATAAAAATGCGTAAATTGTAAATGATGACCGAATGTGCCTGCACGTAATTGAGGTTAGAATTCTTGGAAGGGTGAAACTTTAAATTTTGTGGGTTGCCAACTGAAATTTTGATTGATGTGAAGAATTTTTGGGTAATTTCAGTAAAATTATAGTACAAAGAAAATTGCTAATTAGATTTAGATAATTTAATATAACTTTTGTATTTCTTATTTGATTATATTTTGCATGTTGTTTGATAACACTGGACAACAGCATGTCTGTTGCATGAAGTTTTTTACATGATTCTGAATAGTTTTTTCACGCTGATTTCAAAACCATATTCCGTTTTTATGTAACAGCTCTAGTTTTCGCAAAAAATGGGCGTGTCACTTTTTAGAATTTTCCTCGACTTTTTCACATTTTCGACTGTAATTTCCGAACCAATAATCCTATCGACATGATTTTTATATAGTTGCACTTACAACATCTCACGCCATCTTTTCTGACATTAATCAATTTTATGCGTTCTAAATTAGCGTTGCAATAAGGTTTCAAAGTAGGAAAATATTGAATTTCAAGGCGTTTTTTCTGATGGCAAAAATTGTACAGATGTTTCATAAATCCAGTTACCAATTATATGAATATCTTAAGAAGAAACATCAAGCAATACAACACAGCTAAATTATTTGGCGGAGTACACATTCGCATCGAAATAATAGCAAAAATGTACCATAGCCATTTTCATCACTTTTCATACATTTTCCCTAAAAAATTAGGGGCCTCAAAATATGCAAAGTTTTTCTTCTTTTTTGTTTCGAGCAATTAAAAATCTTTTTGTGTTTTGCTTGTATTTCAGACTATAAATGGAACATATAAAAGAGCATTACCGCGGAATTTTAAAACTTATAAAAATAAATTGCATTGAAAAAGAAGCCGTGCGGTGTTGTTAATGCAACAAGGTGAAAATTATGTCAACCGGTTTATTGGTTTTGAAATTACGATAAAAAATATGGAAAAAGTAGAGGAAAATCTGAAGTGACACGGTACCTGTATCCCACTAACTAGAGCTGCTACAAAAAAACTGAAGGTAGATTCGAAATCAGCGCACTCAAGTTAGTAAAAAACAGTAAAAAAACTCGATGCAACAGAAAAAAAGTACGATTTTTGCGATCCTATGTAATAGATAAGTAAATCAAAGGGATTCCCTATGGATATAACTTCAGTTGCTAATCAAATGTTGTGCCCCTTTTTAAGGTTGCCGAAGCTTTCATGAAATCAAAGTGGCGCTAGTTGTTGTTGGCGGATCCAGTCGGGTCCCCTCCATCACTTAAACTAACTAGGAGCACCTCAAATTCAAGGTTAATAAAAATAACTAACAAAGAGAAACTGAATTAAACTGAATTTGTCAATAAAATATTATTTGAAATCCTAGAAGGGTAATCATATTTTACATACGTTGTCGGTAATCTTCGTCGAATCGACGTATTCAACTCCGATTTTTGGAAGTATTAGAAATCGTATAAACTCCAACTTCATTATATAATTATACATTTCTTTGTAAATAATTCGCACCGTATATATTTTTAAAAATTATTTGTGTATTTTTCAGTAATTTGTGTTGAGGTACATTTATTTTTGAGATCGGAATGAGTATTAGAAATTAAAAAAATAATTAAAATGAAAATAAAGTGAAGAACAATACATAGCTTCTTTATGAAGACAGAAACACAATTATAATTCTTTAAAAACTAATGAAATGCAAAAAAATCAGTAAATATAACTAATATTTTACAATTCCAATATAACTATTTAACTAACTTACTTGCACACTAATTAACTAACTAACTAATTAACTTAACTAATTAATAATTAATTAATTAACCAATTCCAAAAATTTTTTCAATTAACTCTTCCGATAACCCCGAATTCCGAGACATTTTGAAATACTGAAATGCAATGTATAGTACTCGTATTCAGTTGCAAAAAGTCACGTTAATGGTATTCTTCGTCGTTTCGACGAAGCCTAGTTTTGTTTTTCTATAAAAAAAAGAAAACGTACGCTACGCTCGTGCTGCAAAACCTTGTATATCGCGAAAGCACATCGCCAACTGAGATCACACGAAAAGAGAAAGCAATCAGATCGGAGAATAAGGAGAAATTTGAAGAAATGTATGTGGTGTTCGTCGAATCGACGAAGATTACCTTTCTAGGGTTAAAATATTAAAATATTTCATCTTTAAAAATTAATATGTGTATCAAAAAAAACCTTCTCAAATCTATCTTTAATAAATAACGTTTATTTCAATAAACGTTTGACAACAATTTCTCGTTCCATGATACAGCGGCCTTTCAACTTTTACGTCTCACTGACACTTAGGCGTACTTCAATTTCGTGCTTCGTCAGTAAGTGTGTGTGTGTGTGTGTGTGTGTGTCTGACACTCAATGCAAGTGCAGCACTTTCTTCGTTGCACATTTTTTCTGTGATTTATTTTTTGCAATATTCTTTTCTCGCTGCTATTTTTGTGCTCCTTTTGCTCTCTTGCATACCAAATTTTCTTTTTTTTCTTTTGCACAACCATAACTACATAAAAAAATACTTGACGCGCCGTGTCAGCAACAGTAAACGTCGTTTACAAATGTCAAAATCTTGCATTACGGCCGTCTATCATTTAAATCGCAGCAATAACGTCTGCCTCTGCAACAAAAACAAAAAATAAATGAAAATCCTGAAAACATTACTGACAACCGCATTGTAACAGAAGTCCAAAATTAATTTCGAAAATTATTTATGACCTTCCGCTTTCATGTAATTTTTTTATTTATAAATTGTCTGCACTTTAAATTAGCTGTGCAGACTTCTTAATAGCCCACGTCTGCATTGCGCACAGTGGCGCATATTTGCATGTGATTTATGCACTTTAAATTGTTGATTTTTGCATTTCATAGCCGGATGTGGTTTTTGGATAATTTTTGTTAATCCGCATGAGTGTGCAATTTAAATGCGGTAGTTGAATTGTTGATATGCGATATACATACACGAAATAAATTCAGCCAATCCTATTTTTTTATTGTGAAAACAAAATTGTTCATTGAGTAAAGTATGTGGCAAAAATTATTGACCGACATTGACTTTATTGAATTAAAACCGCAAATGTTACACTCGTTTGTGTTCTTTAATGCAAATTTGGGTATTTTCCAGCATTTGGTATAATTTTTGCTTTTGCATATAAAATGAATGAGCTAAGCTGCATTCAAGCAACGTGTCTCTAGAATATTAAAAGCATAACAAGTGCGCATTTGATTCCCAGTATCAGCTTTTTTCTTGCATTTTTCTCATTTAAACAACAGCAAAACATATTCAAACAGCAACTACTGCTTATCTCAACGCTTTCTTTCTTTTACTAAGCCCTAACTAATTCGTTATGCAATCATACTTTCCAGTGAAGCAAAACATAAATTGAATTGAAACTCAAATAACCGCTTCCGCTTATCAACTGCCACATCCACACTGCGCGCACATCTTGCTGACGCAATACACACGTTCCACTTGTGGAAATACCATTTTGACAGTTCCACTTGTGAAATTCATTGTGAATGGTTTCAGTGCCGGATTTTGCGCACTTTTCGCTTTGTGCTGTTCTTCAAAACTGTTGAAAGTTTCTGTCGGCGGGTGATTTAATTTGGCAAATAATTAAAATAAACAGAATATTTTGCATCGTAAGCATGGGCGCTACCGAGCTAAAGGCGGCATTAAACGATTGCTTGATAAATTTTGATCGTCGCGTGTTGCTAACCGATTTGTTGAACGAATACGAGTTGCCCTACGCCGAAGTGCACAAAACGCTGGACGAATTTCTACAGCAGCAGGAGCAGCAACAAGGCACCAAGTATGAGAAACGATTTCTGGTTCATGGCCATCGAGACGACGAGAATGGCACTGAAGTTTACACTGTGGTGGATGGTGAGAAGAAACTTAAGGATTGGCTCACGAAGCTAAAGCATGCCGAGTCTTCATTGTATTCAGTAGAGGTGGCTGGCGGTGCCAAAGCGCCAGCCGAGGATTTTAAACCAGTGCGTTGGTGTGCCATTAGGCTAAAAGACCAGAAGATGCGCGATAACAAAACACAGTGGCAGCAACAGGAAGTCAAGAAGGAAAGCGGCACAGCAGAAGTGGCCAAGAAAACCCATGTGCCCAGTGCAAGTACCAGCGTACCGGCAGTGAAGAAAACCATTGAAATTGCTACAAAATCAAATGAACCGCAAACAAGTAATAAAGAAGAAAAGAAGCCAACTCCTGAACAGAAGAAACCAACGCCTGAACAGAAGAAACCAACGCCTGAGCAGAAGAAACCAATTCCTGAGCAGAAGAAACCAACGCCTGAGCAGAAGAAACCAACGCCTGAACAAAAGAAAAACACTCCCGATCAAAAGAAATCTTCAAGCGATACCAAAAAGGTCACACCAGAGCGAAAGAAAACCGCAGCATCAAAGCCGACAAATCAAAAAGGCATTGGCAACTTTTTTGCCCCTGCTAGCAAAGCTACGCAAGCGGCAAGCGAAAATAAAAACAAATCAAAATCGCCCCAAAAAATGCAGGATTTCTTTAAGAAGCAACCCGAAAAGCCTACACCAAAGAAGGAAGCTGTCGAAGCGATCAAAGTCAATACGTCTGTGCAGCTATTTAGCGATGACGATGAGAAGGCAGCAGTTCAAGTCGATTCTTCCAGTGAGGAGGAACAAGTAGATGCAATTAGACGTCAAACTGAGGCTGAAGAAGAGACAGCGGCAGGCAGCAGCAGCAGCTTCAAACGGCGGCGCATTGTGGACTCGGATGAGGAATGCGATGATGGCGCGCCACAGCAAAAGCATGAGAAAAAAGAGCTAGAGAAGGTGAAGAAAGAGGAAGAGACGGCGGCTGTCGATGCGCCGAAATCGGAGACATATCTGGATGATGACGGTTTTGTTATAACTATCAAGTCGAAGAAGTCAAATACAAAGCCTAGCAAAACAAAGTCGCCGCCAAAGACAAGCGAGGAGAAGCCAAAAGCAACAAAACAGCCAGTGGCCAAGACCAAACAGGGTAACATAATGAGCTTTTTTAGCAAGAAGTAAATGGGTTGGTTGCTGTCACATAAAGATTAAGAGAATCTAATTCTACTGTTTCATATATTTGTAATTTAAAATACTTCGAGAACATTTGAGAGATGTAAAAATTCTGTTAAAAATGTAAAAATCCTGTCGAAAAGTCTTATGTTACGAGTACGTTTATGATTTCGATGTAAATAGCTTTTATAAGTATTAATTTAATAAAATGAATTTCAGTTTCCTGAACCTCGAGTGCGTTATTGCTTAACTACAGCGATTTTTAGGTAGACACATAGTATAATAAATTAATTAATTATACTATGGGTAGACATATATGTAGATTTATACGTAAGTTTTCTTAAGGATTGAGAGAGGCAATAAATGAGGAATCAATCAATCTTTATCTGTCAACTGATTAAACATAATTCAAATTAGAACTGATGGAAAAACGAACGTGGTCTTCTCATACAAAAGAATGCAATTCGTTGCCGATTTTCAAGTGGGAAATGAAAAAAAATTTATGGTAGGCACAAAGTATGGACGTGCCTTCGGTGTGTGTGTATAAATCCAGACCGACTGTAACACTCGAAACTTGTCTATTTTATAATCTACTCTGTCTACTCCATTGTCTATTTTCAGAAGCATTTATTCGCACTGCCAACAGCAATTGAATTCTCCCAAAGCGTCTCACATGCGACCACATCACTAACGAACGGCCCCAGTCTGTTGGCGGACGCGACATTCCCGCATTCCTAACCACTTCCGAAAGTTCTTCAGAATCCCACACACCGGCCGGCCCGTGTCACCGGCTGCGTTGAAAATGCGTTTCGAACCGCTGGGCCAGAAAATGTTCCCGCGCCGCAACTGGCTACTGCGCTGCAGCATACTCATCAATGTGGCCGTCATACTGTATATTGGCAGCCATGTGATGATTGGCGGCGGCAACAACTTCAGCAGCGGCAGCGCGTTCTTCATACAGGATCAGCAGCAGACGCAGCAACGCGGCGAACAGGCAAACGTGCGCGAGCCGCTCTCAAAGAATGTAAGTGCTGCAGCAACAAAATGTGGCCATCAGCTAACCACAACCATTTTTGTTTACATTTTCTTTAACAGGAGTCACCTGTTGTGTCCACGCCCGCAGACAAGCTGCAACCGCCGGCCGGCGATGCGCAGCCACCGCCCAATGACTCGGGCGGTCAGCCGGCCGTCAACGGGCCTGCACCACCGGACGATCTGCCCGCACCGCCCACGCAAAACCACATCGCCGGCGCAGCTGCCTCGGTTGCGGCGGCTGCTGGCGAACTCGATGCCAACGGCGTGGATCAGTTGGCGGTAGTGGGGAATATAGGCGGCGCCGACACCTTCATCAATAACACAAACGCCGACGGCTACGTAGCCTCCGGCGACGAGAAGGACTTTGACGAGCGGCTGCGCTCCATACTCAAGTGCTACAATCGGCCGTACCAGCCGGAGACGCTGCAGCGCGGCGACTTCTGGGTGCTGAAGAATTACGTGCGCGCCGAGCACGGCGAGCTCAAGTGCCACGAGTCCATCACATACACAACACATGCGGATTATACGTTTTTGGATAATCTCGTGCCGCTGCTGGAGCGGTAAGTGGCAACTGCCAATGCCATTTTGACGTTCTCGTTGTGTTGTCACATTTTTTCAAACTCAAATCAATTTGACTACGCAATGAATTTTTGAATTTCAAAGCTCTTGTTGTAACACTTGCGGACTTTTTCAGTTGAATTTAACCAAACCATACTTCCAAACAAGCTTAGGCTCTCCTTGAACCATTCAAGTCAACATGCCACGACTTTTGAGGGCCTGAACCCTTTCGCTACAGGTTTTTACTGGGGAAAGTTAAAATTTTAAATTTTACGTCTTAGGCTTCTATGTGGTTAGCAACATTCCATAAGAAATTTTTTAATTTTTATACTCGGACCCTGTATTTTAGAGTGTTTTTCTATGAGAGTAACCACATCGTTGTGGCTGTAATAATTATTTAAACATAAAACTTTTTACGCATAACGAAAATTTGAATATTTCTTCATTTCAGCCAAAATTTAAAAAAAAGTATCTAAATTGAAAGAAAACGTCAAATTAAAAAGTTCTCTAATTTTTTCTGCTTCTTCTTCCTTTACTATGTCAAGATATACCATTAAAAAACCTGCATACTTCTCTTCTTTAAACTTAAATATTCAGTTTATTAATTTCGTATTTTTCCTAAAACTTCAAACTATTCTAAGGACCAACAAAACATGTATTCTTGAAACCACAGAGGGTTCAGACGTCCACAAAGTAGCATGTTGCCATATGGCAACAAAATTGCGAAAGGCTTAAACTAATTTATAGCTAATGATAATTCATTGTAAAGCTGCGAGAAACACCTGAACCCTAAACTCTTCATCTCACTACTTTGTCTAATCAAATGTTTGCCGCTAAAATACAAATTTGTCTCTATTACTTTATCTTCGCACAGTTGGACCGCACCAGTGAGCATTGCCATGCATGCGCCGGGCACCGACTTCCAGCCCACGCTCGACTCCATACGCTACCTAAGAGACTGCCTGCCCGAGAGCCATCTGGTGCGCACGTATACCACATTTCACATCTACTTCAGCACCAAACATATCCCCAAGTCCGTGCCCAAGTACCACGATGCGCTGAAGACGCCATACAATTGCCTGTTGGGGCCGCCGTACGCGAACATCACCGCCGGCCACCTGTACAAGACGCAGAAGAAGCTGCTGTATCCGGTGAACGTGGGGCGGAATATAGCGCGCGATGCGTCCATCACGCACTTCATACTCGCCTCGGATATTGAGCTGTATCCGAATCCGGGTTTGGTGAAGAAATTCCTGGAGATGATTGCGCGAAACGAACAGTTTCTGAATCGAAAGTCGCCCAGGTGAGAAAAAAATTGCTGTTGCACAGTTTTATAACTTTTTTTGTGATAACAAAATATTTAGTAAAACACATAAAAATGTTTCTCTGATCTTAAATGAACAGAGTCTTCCCGCTGTCCATCTTCGAAGTGGAAGCCAACTCTACAGTGCCACGTGATAAAACCGAATTACAAGAGTTCCTGCGCACTGGGAAAGCGATACCCTTCCATAAGCGCGTCTGCGCCAGTTGTCATAATGTGCCCAAGGCCAAGGAATGGATGGTTGCCAACGAGACGGACGAACTGAGTGTCTTCCACATTGGCAAGCGCACCGGTTACTTTGTGCACTGGGAGCCCATCTACATCGGTACGAATGCGGAACCGCACTACGATGAGCGGCTCAGTTGGGAGGGCAAAAGTGATAAAATGACACAGGTGAGAAAATTAAAAACAAATAAAAAACTACGTCTTAAAAAAATTTTATAAATTGTAATTTCTTGTTGACTTGGTAGGGTTACGCGCTCTGTGTGCTGGACTACGAGTTTCATATACTCGACAATGGCTTTTTGGTGCATAAGCCCGGCATTAAAGTACTCAAAAAGGATACTCGCCGCTCGATGTTGGCGGGCAAAACGAATCAACTAATACGAAAAATCATCTATCCGGAATTGAAGATAATGTACGGCACACGTAAAGGCTGTGCCGTATAGTAACTAATTCATTGGCGAAAAAGTTGAAAGACTTTTTTAAGCTATAGAAATAAAATTAAAAGACTACTACAACAATTCAAGATACTACTTTTTTAAGAGATCGAACGTTCATACACAAACAAAAGCAAATGGCGTAAATTAGGCATTTGCTGGCGGTGTTCGTTTAATTAAAAAACAAAAAGAAGAAAATTGAGTAGTCAAAGACACACAGAAACGAAATGAATTGCACTTATTTGTAAGAAAAAAGAAACTTGTGGAAGGCTGTTAAACATGGCAGAAAGACAGATTGAAAATTATTGAAGAAATGCAGGAAAATGCTGGAAAATTAAATAGAAGAGACAGCGAGAAATTGTCAAAGAAAGAAAAAAGTATTGAAAGAGAAAATTGTGAAATGACGAAGAAAAATTATAATTGTAAAGAAGTTATGAAATAAGAAGTGGGAAATTTGTAGACAGGGAGGATAGAGTTGTTGAAGAGAAGTAAGAAAACAAGAAGCAAATGTTGAAAAATGTAGAGTGAAGCGTACTTGAAAACATGACAAAGTAAATTGGAAGTAAAGTAGAAGAAAAGTAATGAAAACTTATTTGGACACAAAAAGTAATGCAAAATATGAATAAAATGAGAGACAGAGCAAAGTTCTTAAATTGAAAGAAAACATGGTTTGTACGTGAAAAAAACCGATAAAATTGTAAATAATTCGTGTTACAAAAGCAGAGAAACAAGCAAAACTATATAGTACCATAAAATACAGCAAAAGCGATTTAAATTTGACCAAGAAAGAGAGCAAACTTCAGGTATGAGAAGAGTTAGCCAGGATTTGCTGGTAAGGAGACTGGAAGGTAATTGAATTAGCAGGTGAAACGAGAACATTTAATGAAAAGTGAAGGTTTTAGAGGTACTCGAAGGAGTAAAGAAACCATAGAAAAGAAGTCTGTTCAAGGCTTTGTTTGCATATCTTACAAACATTGTAATATAGACGATTCCAGCACACAACATTGGCCATGATTTTTGAAATGTCTTTCTTTACTTCTCTGATACTTTCCTGAGTCTTTCAACAGATACAGTTTTCAGAAGATTCTCCCAAAAAATTCTTCAATGTTGAATTGCTGAAAAAGTTTATGTGAAAATAATCAAACTTTAGTTGATACCGATGTCATAACAAGTTTGATTAAATCAATATTTAAAAAAATGCAAATTTTTGTAATCCGTGTTGTATTCAAAATATTCACAATATTCAATTTCTATCAAATTTTACTAAACCAAAATAAATCACAATTAAGTTGTTTAACGCTGAGTTACAACAAAAATTTTAACCTATTGAAAAGTTTTGTCAAAAAACGTCTAACAAAACCAAGTTATTATTGAGTTAAAACAATATAAAAATAGTGTTTTAAAACTTTGGACTAGTCAATTCAAATGAAGAGAATTAAATTTTAGTTTTAAGACTTTAAATCGGTAAAATTCCAAGCCATCACTTTCTGTCAAGTTATCACACTCTTCTACAAGTTTCTCATGCTAAGTGCAATTTTACAGAAAAAACTTTTCAACTTGAGTTGAAAAATTGTGCAAATTTGTGAATAAGCGAACACTGCGCAAATTGTGAATAAAAACAGAAAATGTGCGAAATTGTGAGCAAATGCAAACTAAATACTTAATAAATGTGTCACAAATATGTCGAATTAAGTAGCGATTAAAGAAGATAAAAGTCAACTGCAAATTGAAGATATTTTATGTAAAAAAAATTATAAGAAAAACAGCGCTAAAGCAGCAACAGAGATAAACACAACACAGCAAAGTGTAAAGTGGAAATTTAGATATTTTTGTATTGTTAACTTAGGATGCTAGAAAAACAAAAAACAACTGAAAACCAAGCAGCAAACAGAAACTTATAAATTTAGAATTGCTAAAAAGTAGCCGAGTAAAGTCGTGTAAAGTCGCTAACAAGCAACTAGAAACTATTTGTTTTTGTTTTGTTTATATAATGTATAAAAGTAAACAGAATACACACACACACATAGAAAGACAGACATTTACATGCATATGAAACATTTCGATTTTGTAGTCTAATACATCACAGATTAGGTCTTTAGTTTTGTGTGTTTAGTTTTTGTGTTTTCCAAATTTATTAAAACAGTAAGTAGTTTCAAATGAAAAGAAATAGAAATATTAAACTTTATTCATTTTCAAATTCAAATAAATATGTAAATTGAGTTAATAGACTGAGCGCAACTGGCGTCGATCAGTCTGCTTTCGTTTTCTAACCAATCTATTACAAAAAAAACTAAACAAAAATTTTAACTTTTGATTGGAAAATGCCACAAGTAATGCGATGTGCAATAGTTCAAGTTCAAAGTATTGAAAAAGTATTTAAAAATATAAACAAATTAAAAATTTATAATTATTCAACACTGGCTCTATAATAATTCAGTAGCTTTCTTAGCATAAAATTTCAATACCAATTTGTTTAGACAAAAAGAAAATAAAGCCAACATTATACTCAATTAATTTTGACCCATAGAAATTTTAGATAATTTATTTTAGACAAACCGCATTACTTCTGGCATACCCAATGAGTGGTTGACTATTTAAAGTCACTGCAATTAATTCAATAATTAATTGTCTTGAACAATAATTTGAATATTGGAATTTCTCTGTCCATGCATTTGTTATCTGTGACCGTTGAGTAAAGTTGCTCAAATCGTAAAAAGCCCATATTGATATATAGAATTATTTGAATAATATGAAGCCACTTTAACTATCTGAAATCGATTCACTTCTCGCCTTCCAAAAACTTCCAAACTCCAAATTTCATACAGCTTTATTTCGAATTTTACGAAATCTGCTACTTTACTCGATGCGCACAGATTTCCATTTCTATTATAACATAGACATGTATGTGTACGTATATGAATAGCTCTAGCGTTTTTTAAGAATATAAAAACCGTGATATTTGAACTCTAGTAATTAAAATTAAATTTTATTTTTTAATGTTTAGTCATTAAGTGATGAGAAACTCCTTATTACTTAAGCACTGCACATACACAAGTACATACATATATATTACGTAAATATACTAGAAATTCGATATATCTACACATAAATATATACATACATAAATACATACAAACATATTTGCGCATATATACGTATGAGTTGGAGATGATTCAAGTATTTAATACTTAACACAACAACACACTGTACATAGTCGGGTAATACCTAACGATTTTAATTTGTTTAGTTTTTAATCTATTTTAACTGGTGGTAGGGAAGCTTAAGAAAAACAACACACAAACATACACACATACATTTATACAACAAGACAAGAGGAGGTTTAGTGTGTTGAGGTCACACACTGACGGCGTTGGGCTTTAGATGCTTCCTCCTCCTCCTCGTTAATATAAAAAAGCATACATACATATATATGATAAAATCAATTAATTGTTAAATATTTGTTGTACATATATTTTTGAAACATTTTGTTCCAAATTGCATAAAACTTTAATTTGGCAAAAAGTTAGTTTTCAAGCTGCCATTACTAATCGTTTGCATTAAAATATGGAATTTTTAAAATGACTACAAAAAAGCTGAAAAAATTATGACATTCGAATTAGTGTGGCGCACACTCACACAGCTGAAAAACCTTTATATAATTTTGTGTAGACAAGGGAGAGCAGTTGGCACTGAAATGCGCATAAACACAGAATTGTAAAATGTTATTAAATTAAAATTAATGATACAAAATCATAATGAATTGGATTACAAGTTGAACATTTGACCAAAAAAAAAATCTATCTATTAGCTTTCTTACACACAATTTGGGTACTAGGTGGCTGATTTGCTGGATTTGCTCAGCTATCACTAATGTGCCGACTTGATGTTCTTTCCTCGAGCGTATTTTCATTGTAGTAAAGGAAAAATTGATGCAAATTAATTAGATAGGACCCGATGTTATTTAGTTTAGTTTCCTACGAAACCGCTGGAGAACCAATTACAGACCATTACACAAAGAAAGTCTCTTAAACGCTGGTTGAGGCAGCTGCATAGGAAGTGCTCGAGGGTTTTGCACCAGTTTTCCTTCCTACAACCTCTTCAAATTTAAGATTTGTTCAAAATCACGCATATCGCTGCATGTCAGCCAATTGGCCAGTAACCTGTGATTGGTGCCGTTCACTTTGAGATGCTTCTGCATGCATTCAATAGCAGAACGATTGCACAGCCAAATCTGAGAAGAAAAAGCTTTAGCTTTGCGCTTGAACAAGGTGCCACTCCATCAGGTTCAGGTCCCACTCTGGTCAGTTTATTAGCCACATCATTGCCGTGCCTCATTGAGCGAACTCTCGCCCAAAAAGGTCATCAAATAATTCCTTGAAAAACTGCCAATTTCCTTTTTTAATTGTTCGTACTTTTTAAGTAAATTTTTTCTATAGATTAAAAAAAAAAATCCAAAAGATTTTGTATTTCTTCTCAAAATGTTATATTTATAATATTTTTAATAAAATTTGTGTTACTGTCTTTAAAATTGGTTTATTTTAATTATATAACTTTTTTCACAATATTTTCGACTCCATTTTTTAATATAAAAAATGTATCAATTCGTTTAATTCTTAAAGCATTTCATATTTAATATTTTCCTTTTTAATTTATTGTTTTTTTTGTTGTTGTTTATTTTTTATCTTAAAAATTTTTTGCTTGTTTGGTTTATTTTTAATAAGCAATTTAAAAAATCTAATGAATGTTTTTAACTTTTAACCTGTTTTTGTTAATTGAAAATATTTTGTAATATCTTTTTTTTTGCTTAATTTTTTTATTTTTATTTATTTCATAAATTTTTCCCAATTGTATTTTGTTTTGGTTTATTTCTGAGAAGTTTTTTATATATACAGTGCAAGCTCGATTTTCGCGACTAACTAAAAACCAGACCTGTCGCGAAAACTGAATTTTCGCGATAACAGAACCCAAAATTGTATTGAAAAATTTTATGTAATTTTTTAAATAAGAATTGTTTTTATTGATATATTTACATTTTAAACATTTTTAAAGAAATTGGAGATTTTGAGTTGCTTTTTTTGGCAAATAATTTTTTAAAATAACATCTGAATCACGTAGTTCATATAGTGCTGTTGTCGGCTTAAAAATCCAAAAAGGTTAATATACCAAAAGACGGGGATTTCCCTTTTTTGGTTGTAGACATTGTAATCAAATTTTAAAAACAGATAAAAGTCGCGAAAATAGATCCCCGTTTTTTGTAAACTGTCGCGATTATAGAACCTGCAATGTTAAAAATTAAGCCGTCGCGATAATGGGTAGTCGCGAATACCGAGCTTGCACTGTACCTATTTATTTTTTTATTTTCTGGTGCCTTGATTAATTTTATGTTTAATTTTTTTAAAGGATTTTATAACTAATAATTTTACTGCTAGTCTTTTTTTGTTGTTTAGGTTTTCTTCTAAAAATCATGTAACTGATAAAAATTTATTTTACTGTTTATTTTTTAATTTTTCGTTGTGTTAGTTAATTTTTAGAAAGCATTTTGTATCTATTAAAATTGTTTTATGGTATGTTTTTTATTTTTCTTTGTTTTAGTTTATGTCAAAAAAACCTTTATATGAATACATTTTTTTCAAAATTTTTTTTTGTTTTTTTGGTTAATATCTAAAAATGTTGTATCTAATACATTTTTTGAATTTTTCATTGTTTTAATTTATTTAAAAAAACATTTTATATCTATTAAAATTGTTTTCATCGTATATATTTTTTTTTAATTTTTTGTTGTTTTGGTTTATTTCTAAACAGTATTTATGTTTAATAATTTTTTCCAGAATAATTTTTCGTTCATTTCGTTTATTTATTATTACTATTTTTATTTTGTTTTTGTTTTTCTTTATATGAAATATTTGTATTTATATTTTTTCAAACATTTCATAGGACCAATTTTTAAAATTTTAAAATTTTTTATTTTTTAAAGCCTCAATATTTCTTCTCTGGTCTCATCTGCCAGCAAAGTCAACACATTTTAGTGCCAATTGGTTGCCCTCTTTAAACACACACACACATCATACATACATCACTTTTACACTCATCCATGTTGAAATTTCTTTCGAAAAAAAATTAAAAAAAACAACAACAACTTCTAGTGCATATTACGTATTGTGAATAAGCAAAACATTAGGTGCCTAAATTCTATTGATTTATGATACTAAGCGAAAATTATGCATACCAACAATTTTTCTACTTTCCATGTGAAAACACACAAAAACTTTAAATTAGAATCGGCCTACTCAATGGGATATTATAAAAAAAGGGATTATTAAAAAAAATAAATAAAATGAAATGAAATGATAGGATGCAAGTTTTTTCCGAAAAAGTAGACGTTCTTTAGCGCAACAAAACTACAAAAGCAAATGAAAACTGTCTAAATCAACATCTACACATACACACACACACACACACACAACAAGTGTCCAATTAACTAAAGCAACAAATATTTAAGTAGCTACCAACGCTAGCAAAACAAAACAAAAACCAAACTAACAACCAGCAACAACTGTTTTGAGCGCAACAATGCAATTAAACCATATAGACTACAACAGCTGTCTTTCGAAGAATCCCAACACATAAATAGTATTTAACAAAATTCCAAAAATACAAATTTCATGAAAATGCAGGAAAACGGCAAAACAAAACCAAAATCTTTCGATTGTGTTGAAAGGCTACAAAGTCAGCGCTGCAGTTAAAAGCAATTAAAGAAATTCAGCCTACAAGTATGTTAGAGAAAAAGGCCTTCGTTGGCCATAACATTAGCGAAGATTGATTGATTAGGATTCCAAAGTCTACGTTGTATTGGAAAGCTACAAAGTCAGAGCTGCTGTCAAGAACATTTGAGAATCTATCTACAGATATGAGAGCAAAAACAGCCTCATTGGACATAACAAGACTGTCTGGTTAAAATTAAGCCTAAAAGTATGCTAATAAAAACAGAGTGTTAACCACAAGCAAATACACATGTTTGCCTTTTTGAATGACATACATTTAGGCTGAATTTATTGATTTATTGCTCATGCAATGGCGTTGTTCATGTAGCCAACAATTTTTAAGTTATATGAATTGACTCAATCAACTCAAAGAACGAAACTAATAAAAATGCAATGCAAACCATAACTTTTGTCAGCTTAAGTGCGTATGAAAGAAATTCAACTCATAGTAGGACAACAAACAAATTACAAAAAAACAAAAAATTAACTAACAACAAACACAAATATGATATTGATTAGACTTAAGCTAGCGCGTGTTTTAAAAAAGGAAATTATTGGAAGTGATGCACTGACAGATATTCGAATGTATGCAAAGTAAGCCAGCAAAACCATGGTGAGCAGTGAGAAGAGTTTTTAGTTTGTTCTGGCAAAGGAAGTGACACAATTTTAAATTAAAAAATATAATTAAATTAAATAAAAAGTGCCTTAGATAATGAAAGCGAAACAATGTGTATGTTAATGATGATAAAAATCATAAACAATTAAATTGACAAAACAATTAAAAAGTAACTTTATATATTGTAATGCAATTTTGTCACACTTGTGTTTTAACAATTCAAATTTTTTTCTTGTGTGTGTGTATGTAATAACAATTCCAATACGTATTTTTTTAAAGTTATACAAATTTCTTAATAATTAACGCAAATTCAAATGCAGTTGTATGTCTTTTGTTTTGAGTCTTTAATGCTGATATTTTGTAAAGATATTGTATAAATATTTTGTTTAATTAAAAAAAATGTATTTGAATTTTTCAATAACTTCTTGGACTGACGCGTTTTAGTATTTTTTATTCATATTTTTTTTTTATATTTTCAAATATTTTGAAGAAATTTTTCAACTGTTTTATGTAAACTGATTTCATAGCATATCAACATTTTATATGCTTTAGGTGATTTCCAGTAGAAAATTTCTGACAGAAATGGGCTGAACTTGAGATCTTGAGAGTCTGAACTAAGACTTTAAATCAAGAGAGCACGAAAACTGAGATTGGGTAAATCAATTGTAGATAATCTTCAGATTAAACAAAATCACCAAGCGGCAAAAGCAAGAGGGTTCTTAGTCTTAATCAGAGAACTTTGATGGAAATGAGCTGAACTAATTTCAGCCTTATAATTCTCGTTCAATTCTTGTGGATAGCAATAAAAATAACCGCGCCATTTAAACCAGCTCGAACTAGGAATCGAAAACCCAGCGCGCTACCCAACTAAACAGGCCGAGTATACTCTCACGTAATTTGGCTAAGATTCAAACTCTCACACAACCCAACTCGATCAGTTCAGCAGCAATTTCCTACTGGTTGTCACTTAAAGCAACTCTAAACTAATATTTAATTTTTTACAAAATATTTTTTTAATTTTGTTTTCTTAATTTTTAGATATATTTTTCCAGTTTCCTGGTTTTCCTGTTTCCCAATCACATTCAAAATTTAGGAATATCAAACATTACAGACAATTTTCGAAATTGTGTTCTAATGCCTTTGAGCGCGTATTGCTTCCACTAAATACTTTGCTACCTCACTTCTGTTCTATAGATAAATGCAGCCCATGTTTTCATAACTCATACTTAAGTTAATAGCAAAATGCTTTCGGCAAGCCACTTGGCCATAATTTAGTTGTATTACTTTCAATACGATTCCTACTGCTTAGTTCTGAGTTCCTATTCCTCGCATTTCTTCTTGTTTATTTTTCCAGGAGTTTATTCTGCTTTAGAAACATTTAAATATTTTAACTATGTACAATCGATTGTGGCATAGTTCTAGCATACTTTTGGGCACTTAAGTTCATTTATACTTATTGAATATTTTAGCGCCTATAATTTTGCATGCAATTTTTGAACATTATTTCGCTAGAAGTAAATGCTAGATTCCAATTTTCATATAAACCACTGACAACTCAAATTGATTAACTGCGCACTTTGTATTATTTGAGTTTGAAGAAAAGAATTGCGAGATTTCAACCGTTTTTGTGAAACCAACCTAACTGATTTGTCTTGTAAATGATTGTATACTCAAAAATTATGTTTCTAAATATTCAAAAACATACACACACACACACACATCTAACTTAAATAATACTGATTATAAATTTTATAAAAACTAAATATTTATGCCACTTTGCGTAGACACAAAATGGCTTTTGTTCCACTTGCTTTTGAATTTTTTATCTTACAACTCACTGAACATTTACTCTTCAATGGTTACATAAAATAATTTGCGCCAATAAGTATTAAGTTAATATATTTATGTATGTATGAATTTCCTGCAACTTCAGCTTTTAGTTTCTAATTAGTTGGTAATTAAGTTGTCAACTTGTTCGATATTTATTTTACAACCAGTAAAGTTATTTCACCCTTTTCAATGACTTAAAAAAACAAACTTTTATTATAAAGTAAAAATTGTTTAAAATTTGCTTCATAATTTCCACATCAAATGTTGATGTGTTTATGTTATTTATATGCTGATACTTATTGTAAATTTTAGAGCTGTATGAATTGAGGAATTGGTGAAGAATTCGAATTAAAAAAAAACAACACACACAAAATAGCAAACAAAGTGAAAATAAATCATATTAATAAAAAAATGAAAATAAAAATCTATGAAAAATAAAAAACCTAAAGTATTTTAATTTTTAGGGAGAGGTTTTTCTTTTTAAAACGATGATTTTTTTTAAATGACTCTCAGTTCCAGGGGCGGATTCAGAAAAATATTTCGGAGGGTTTCAAAAAGTAATTCTTTAATATTCATAAAATGCCAAAAAATGCGTTTTAATATGTATGCAGTTTTAAAGTCGATGCTAATATTTCGGGGGGGTTTCAACCCCCCAAAACCCCCTTGAATCCGCCACTGCTCAGTTCATTAAAGCTCAACACCTCAAAAACTGCAGCCAATTGCGCACAGAAGAGGAGCTTTGAGGGGTTCAAACCTCAGTCCTCAATTTTTCACGGCCCTGAACTGAGTTACTTCCAGTTTATAAAAGCTTAGCTTCTCAAGCTCCGAAGCAAATGTTTGGTCTGCCTTCTTTTCACTAAGTGCTGAGTGCTCTAACTCAAAGTTCAGATTAAATGGCTCAGTTGTCACTCACAGACAAGAGCGAAAACTCAAAGTAGTATATTTCTTCTAAAAGAGCCAGGAATCTGGATTCAGCTCTTTCTATGGCTGACTAAGCTAAAAGCTCTACTTAATACTCGAAGCATATATAAAAACTTCTGTAACTGGTAGAAGAAGCAAGCACAGTAACCTTTCTTCAAGCTACCAAAATTTATTTTTATTACTAATATCTATTGCATACTTTTAGGCACCAAACAAGGAAACTGAATATTTTTTCATCTATTTCAAAATCTCCCCTAAATACTCTTAAAAACAAATATTAAACTACAACTTGTAGCACATTTTGTAATAAATTTCAGCGTCTTTATTTCATATAAACAATCATAGCACACTTTTTGGGCAGCCAACAACAATAGAGCACACTTTTCTTCACACGTTGAAAACAATGTGAACAAGTGAATGATTAAAGCTTTCGTCAAGCCAATAAAATCAGCTCAGCAGCATTACATTTCTTCTCCAGATGCTTAGGCCACGTTCGCTTCGAGCTGCCTGCTGCGCACATCGCGCAGGCGCGCATAACACTCCGGCACGTGCGTGTAGAAATCGCATAGTTTGGTCTCCGGATTGAAGGCCAAATACTTCCCGCAACTGTAGAGACGCGGATGACCGTTGACGCACACAAAGTACTTCTTGCAACTATCGGGATGGCTGAAGTAGCGCAGATGACCTTCGGGGCCCACGTCCACGTCGCGTTCGTCATCATCGGACGCATCTGGCGGCGGACAATTGAAGCCCAGGTAGGCCTCGGCATTGCAGTCGGCCACTAGATCGGGCCAGTCGCACTGGTAGCTCTCCACATTGAAGGCCAGTCCCTCGGGGCACTTGGTGATGGTGATCTCGCCGTGCGCACAGTTCTTGTAGATGCCGCATTTGGTGGCATCGCCCGATGGGTAGAAGCCAAACTGGCGCGGACAGTCAGCAGTACCGTTGGCTGGCTGCAGGCGTGAGCGCTCTTTGCAGGTGGTGAACGGTGCGTAGGTGCAGTCGCCGGTGGACTTGCTGCGTTGATGGAACAGCAAACCGTCGGGGCACAGTTTCTCCTCGGACACGCCGTCCTTGCACTCGGTGTAGGCGTCGCACTGTTCGTCGTTGGCAAAGCGACCGTTTTGCTCGGGGCATGAGGGTGCGGCAAAGGCTGTGTGCGGGTAGGGGAACGTGTGAATTAAAAGTTCATTTATAAGTTTTATAAGCAACGAATTTGGTTTTAAATGAGTCAAAATTGCGCTGGCTCAACAAACAACAAAAGACTTAAGCAACAAACTTCATGCAAATTAAACGAAATCGTATTAGTTTTATAGTATTTTGCATTTATTTTGAAAGATTTCATTGCGAGCATACAAAGCAGAGAGACAGAGAGTGTCAAGATTCTTCACTATGGACTAGAAAACTAAAACAAATAAAACATTTGTATATTTAGGGGCCGCATTCAGCCGCTACGTTTGCTGTTCCCAGCAGCAGCGGCAGCCGACAGACGTGCATTCTTGAGGTCGGCACCGCGCTGTCGGACCGCTGCACTGCACGATGGCACATTGTCAATGTCGTCGCATGTATTTGTTTCCGGATTAAAGGCGCTCGCCTCGTCGCAGGCAATGCGGCGCGGACGACCCTCGATGCAGATAAAGTACAACTGGCAATTCTCGCTGGACGGATAGAATTGATATTCCTCCTCGGGCTCGCCAATAAAGGCGCCCTTGAGTGCAGCGGGCGGTGGCGGACACTTGAAGCCGAGGAATGCTTCGGCATCGCAGTCGGGCACCTGATCGGGCCAGTCGCACTTGTAGTTGTCCTTGTTCCAGGCCAGACCATCGGGACAGTCAAACACATAGCCACGTCCGGATGCGCAGTTCTTGAACTGGCCACAGTGCTTCGAGTCGCCCATGGGATAGTAGCCAAACTGATGCGGACACTCCTCGGTGGCCTGTGGGGACTGCAGACGCGCTTGTCCCTGCGAGCACTCGACATCAATGGGATAGCTGCACGGGTAGCCGGTGGACTTTTCATTGTAGAGCAGACCGTCGGGACAGAGTTTCTCCTCGGCTACGCCATTCTTGCACTCGATGTAGGCGTCACAGGAGCCAGACACGGGCAGTGTGCCGTTCGGTTCGCGGCACTGTGCGTGCGCTGCAAGTTGAGAAAGAGAGAGAAGAGAATAAAAAGGAATTCATTAATACTATTTGATTGTATTAGCTTACTTACAATTCAGTGATGGGTTGTGAGCGAATCTTAAGAAACTTGTCAAATTGGTTTTAGATATTTTTTGTTAATTAATTTCGTTTGGGTTCTGATTTGATGAAACATAGAGATGAGTGTGGAACTTGTGTGACGTTGACAGAAACTTGACCTTAGAGATAAGTAGGAAATTTTAACATTTAAACTATTTAAAGTGATATTGCATATTGAAACACTTTGAAATGCATTAAATTATGTCAAAACTTGAAGCACGATCGGCAATAACACAAGCAATTTTAGTATTCGGCAGCACAATTTTATAGATGAATAGATTATTAATTAGTAGCACAGAAAAGGTAGACCTGTGGTCTGTTAATTCCGAACGGTACTGTATAATAAACCAATTTCATTCATTCATAAAAGGAACTACTACAGTCAAGACTAAGTAAGACACACAGTTGTACAGTAAAGCGTTTAGATTATTTACTGTTTTTGTAAGCCTACAGTGAGACCAAGTCTGGTGAGAATGAAACTTGTCAAAGCTATGTGTCGAAAATACTGAGACAGTGGCACAAGTAGGCTTGGCGGTTAGAAGGAGATGCATTCTGGGACAAACATACATACGGGCTGAATTGTGGTCCACGAGTTAACTAACGATTTGGCCATTAGGAGGTACTACTACGGTCTGTTGATGGCTTCGGCAGATCTCTGAACTAACAATTCTTTTCATATAGAATCAATTAAGTCGCATCCCTTACAGTTGCTGCTGCAAAAACCCGGTCGAGAAGGAAACCATCTTCCAACTTATACAAAGTAAAGTTCCAAGTAATACAAAAATTCATTAATATAAAAGTGTGTCATCGCGGCTTTGTCAATAATATAAAAAAAATATTAAAATATTATAAAAAAATGTCAGAAGAAAACATTAGTATTCTTGCAGCAACTCAAATGACATTTTACAATTATCTCATTCTATTTCTAAACAATTTTTTTTCTATAATATTGCTTGGTATTCCAAATTTGTTTGTCCCCGACAATTGCAGTTAAATTCCATTTAACTTAGCAACCAACCATTTCACAACAACAATTTCAAGCCATAGACAAAGTCGAAAATAAAATGCAAATTAATTTTCGACAACAGAACTGACATAAATTTCGACATTTTAACGAACCGGCTTATTAAGTTTAAAAACAAGAAAAAAACTAATTTTGAAGTATTATTCAATTGAAGCCAACTTTTGTTGCAACCCTCAACAAAGATAAGCAAAAATACATTAATACATATAAAATGTAATAAACAAGTTTTGCCGCAGCGAAAGAGTTAACAAAATTTCAAGTTACAGCAACAACAATCATATAAAATAAGAAGCAAGAAATATTGAAAAAGCAGAAGCGTGGCTACTGCAGCAGCCTGCGGTTATGTAACAATGCTTAACATTTGCTTAAATGTTAACATACGCCACACAGCACGTTACAAACGTACCCGCTGCTGGCGACCTTGCAGAACACGTACGCAAACATAAAGACAACAGCCAACAGCCATCAACCGATGACCAGCAAGACACCAAACCGCAGCTTATGAATTTTATCACCATGCGGCAGATTTGTCGACTGAGGCTGAGTGTTGATTGGATTTGCTGGAGATTCCAATCAAGTTTGTTGCTGGAATTGTTTTTGTATTGACAAACACACATCGTGTACTAGATTCATGCAAAATATGAGAAAAAACAATCAACAAAAATCACATATTTTGGGTGTGACTGCAGCATGTAAAACAAAAGACTTGAGCAACAAACTCGCTGTTCATAGTTATTTCAAGTTACAGTTTAGGTTTTTTGTTGGCTGTTTTTTGTGTGGCCGTTAATTGAGATAATTTCATCGTCATGCAAATAGACAAATTAGAAATAAGAAAATGAATGTGCGCCACTATCAGTTAACTGATTGAGCGGAAATTGGCGCTTGAGATTTTGCCTCACATTTCACACAGCGCACCTACGACAAACTGCAATTTACTGTGCGCTGCTTTGACGGCCGCTTAATCAAGTGATTTATAGGCACTTGTCGTTGTTGTTGTTGTGAATGTTGTTGTTGCGGTTACTCGATCTTGCCAATGGCATTCGGCGCTGAACGCAAAATAATAGTTAAACAAACAAAGTGAAGAAGAATTTGCAATAATTTGCTATGCGTTTGTCTACGTTTGGTATGTGGCCAAATAGTATAGATTTTGTTGCTGGAATTCTATTAAATTTTATTAACTTTTAGGTAATAAAGTTATTGTCAATGGAATGTTTGCTACTGTTGAAGTATAGAGATTCTAGTTAAATTCTTTAGAAGGGATGAGTAAAGTATTAAGTAAGGTAAGTTATAAAGTAACTAAGAAGTAAGTAAGTAAGCAAGTAAGTTGTTCGAGATTTTGGTGAGAAAATGTACAAATTTTTATCGGAAAACAGATTTGTTATTACTCTTAAGCTAAGGTCCCACGATTGCCGCAAATGCGCCGATCATAGCCCGATCTGGTCGGGCATTGACTACGCAGAAATTGTCAATTGAGCAAAACGTTTTTTATTTGGATCACACGATTGCCCCAATTTCGACAAACTTTGTAGGCTCAACCTAGCGAACAGAAATATCGTACCGAACGATTTCATAGGTAGGTCACACGATTGCCCGAATCGAAACAAAAATTTAAATAAATTCTCAAAAAATTTCAAAGCACCGACAAAATTTGTCGGCCACTATGGTTGGCGCTCGAGTTGCCGACAAAATTCGGCTCAATTTTTAATTTTTTTGTCTGGCTTCAACTGTTCACATGATTGACGCTACAGTACCGATTTCGTTCGGCGCAACAGGAGGCAGATCGAATATTTTTGACATTTGCGCCGAAACCGAATCGAGTTCACACGATTGGCATTTGAGTTTTTTAAAAATGCGTAAAATTTCTACGCATTGCGGCAATCGTGGGACCTTACCTTTAGGGCGTACATTGACTTTTGTAGAATTTAAAACTTTCACAAAATTTAAGTGGTTCTGATGATTTCTAAAAACTTTGGCCAACATTTCTGACATATAAATCTAAAATAAATTATATAATTAAACTAAAAAGTTATTTCGAAGTGCAAACTGTAAACTAAATAACACACAATTTTCGATTTTAGATGGTCAAAGTATACAAAATCCAATTTCATATGAAATATTGAACAATATAAACAAGCAATGTAAACAAGCTTTCATTAGCCTCAGACAAACAGCTTATTCGGATTTAAGGGATATTGAGAAACTGAAGAAATACAAGAAAAATTTTTTTACTAGTTTTCTTGGTCTCTGATATTTTATCATCTTTAGATTCTCAGAATGTTACAAAATAAATTGAAAATTTCTCCATGCACATATTTGTGCTTTTCTTAGTCTTGTACAGACGAGCGCCTTTGAAATTTAAGGATTTCGTGAAATGAATTAAAAATATTTTCAACGCATATAAAAAAGCTTTTCTTGGTCTCATAGAGACGAATATCTCATTTAATTGATAAATTTTTTAAAAATAATTTAAATTAATTTAAAATAATTTTTTAATAATTTTAATTAATTGTTAATAATTAAAAAAATTAAAATTTATTAAATTAAAAAAAATAATTAAATTAAAAAAATTAATTTAATTAAAAAAATGAATTAATTAATTCAAATTAGTTTAATGCATAAAAAATGTCTCAAAAACGTCTAATTGTCCCATATGGACCATTGCTATGTCGTAAAAGCAATTAAACAAATATCAAGGTTGTTGCTTCAGTCTTTCATTTTACTTACAATAAAAATTCGAAATTATTCACTGATATTTTAAGTAGCATGTTAACACAAATTCAAACAATTCACTGTAAAACGAAGACAACATCACTAACTTAAGCTGTAATCACAAAGACTCCAATATCCTTGCGAACACACAATAAGCGAATAAAAATATATTCAAAGCAATACTAACCCATTGAGCCGAACAGAGCCAAACACAGTGTAGCACTTAGTAGTAATTTATACATTTTATGCTATTATATTTCCTTTTTGTTAAATTCAAAAGAAATGGTTATCCTTTTCAAATGTCCTTCAAAAAGTGTTCTTAGTAATTTATGACTAATTCACACGAGCGTAGCACTAGAAAAGACACTCCACAACGCGCCAGCTTTCGATTGAGACTAAGCGTGTTAGCAGCTAGCGAGGATGAGTAGAAGCTAAGCGCTCGAGTGCGGGACACAAGCAAAGCGACACCGGTTGCTGTCAATGGCGCTGATGACGTTGCGAGCAGCGGCCGCGGCTGAAGATGTGCTCAGAAGCTGCACCGCAGATGTTCCAGACTGGTACGAGGCGATAACGAGACAACGGCGACGACGGCAACAAAAACAATGCCGACCAGTCCGTACATATGAGTTACGAGCCTGACGGCGAGCGGCGCAAAAAGCTCACTGCTGCGACGTGACAACGCCAGTGGCGGCAGCGATGAAAGCGAAACCGAAGTCAAGTTTCATTTGTTGGGACTTCATTTCGTTGTAAGCTCGATGCTCGCTTTGCATAATTTCGAATTCGCAGAATTCTTGCATTTACTTTTGGGGGTTTTTTAGTTTGTTTCTGTTGTTGTTTTTGTAGCGACATTGTCTTGGGTGTGATCTTTGACAGTTCGAGGTATGACAATTATATTAAAAAGCGCATAATTAATTGCTTTGGCGCATTTCAATGAAAAATCAAAGCGCAGACAAAAAAATCAACAAATAAAATTTTTAAAAATCTTATAAAAATCATTGAAAAAAGAAGTTGGAGAAGCACAGCCATAATCATTAATGCATTATTGCTGCCATGAATTAATTTGATTGTAAATAAAAATAGAAAAATAAAATCCAAATGCGTTTTGTTATTGTTGTAATACCTTGAAGAAGTTGTCGTTGTTTGGTTGTTGCGTGCGGCCACTTGAAATGTCAAGGTCACTTGATCATTCCAGCAAACGTTTAGATGCCTTTAGACATTAACACATTATGCGCCTAGTTGCTAAACATCTTTAGTCACATTATTAACAATAAAAACGACAAAAATTACAGTGAAGAGTTCAACCATAGCCGCAGCCGCCGCTTCGCAACTTTCTTCTTAAGCTACTCGCAAAAAAAACACACACACGACAAACCAGCCGACAAGCTGGTAAGACATGCTGCTCGGTAAAAATTTTTATGGCAACATTTGCATACCAAATTTCTGACCTTTTAATGCTTTCGTTGCTGTTTGCTATAAATTCTTCTCCATAAATATTCTATTCTTCTTAAATATTCTATTTCCACAGAAAAGTACAACAAATTCAAAGTCGAATTTTATTGCACATTTGTGTTAATTAAATTAATGAAACAATAGATTTAGAATTTGTGAATCATACAACAATGATTTGCAAAGCAAATGGCACAAACACATCGCTTTCGGTTTCATTGCGGAAGGACAACATGCTGACACGAGTTTACGCATACAAGACGCAGACAACTATTTACATGTATATGTGTACATTTTAAGAGACATGACAAGACACGGCAATGGAGATGTGTTCATTTGTATCTACGAAGATTTTCACCTCCTGTAAGACAAAGGAGACGAAAATCAACGCATACATCCACTAAAACTTGGTAACATTTTCAATGAAAAGCTTTCAAACACATCAAAAACCTTTGAAAAAACCATGAAAACTTTCTTGTGAAAGACAATTTGAAGGTCCCATCTAGTGAAAAGTTATTAGTAAAGGGTTTTCCTCTGTGGTTTGCTAGCTTGACAGTTTTTTGGTAGTTCCAAACAATTTTCAATATATCTTCCGACAGAAATGATCGGTGAGGTTCGCCATTTCGTCATGCAAAGATATATGATTCAATCACCAAAAGACGTGAACATGTCAAGACTGGTTTCGCCAAATTTCGGACTCTTTCAAAGTTTAGTCTAAACTTTTAGCTAGACTTTCAAGACTCGAATGTCGAGTCCAGTGTAATACAGTTAGTTAGTATACCTGCAGCTTAGAAATATAGTGTGGCCCCCAAGTATGCTAAGCGAAATGGAACACAGATGAACCATAGATCGACCAGATGATGACTTCAGAACCTGAAACTAAGCAAAGTTTCTCCAGCTTTATGCTTCCTCACATAAGTCGTCAAAATACAGCATTCCCAGGATATAAGCACCCGTGAAAGTGGACACAAATCGGTTCTTATAAGCGGGAACTGAATACATCGAAATAAATTGTGTACATTTTAAAAGAAATATTCAGTACTTTCGTTGTTCGGTGTTAATTTAAATAAACATTAATATTTTCAGGCGAAAAATTATTTACCTCACTATTCCAACATCCAAGATTGAGCTATAGAAGTGATCATTAACTTCTTATTCAAATTGAAATCAACAAGAATCATTTTATGCATAATAATTTTTGTGTTTTATTTTTGTATTTTTATTCATAATTTATAGAATAATTAATTATGTTAGTTATTATTAATTTTACAGTTATTTAAATTTACGTTACAATTTTCGATTTGTTGTTTGAATGCCGTTTAGCACTTTTGCCCGCCCATAAAATCATAACACTGTTGAACGTGTGGAATGTGTTGCTGGGTGTGAGAGTGTATGTGTGTGTGTATTGCGTATGTGAGACTTGGAGACTCACTGAATACAGTGCGAATCAACTGCATAAATGCGTGTGACAGATAAACACTGAAAGAGCAAAGAAAAAAACCAAAAAAAAAATGAGAAAAGCTTTGATTGATTGAAATAAGATTTCTACAACAAAACAACAACAGACGTTTCAAGATAACGTAATGAAAATTCTATTTGAAACATGAATAACAAATTAAAAAAATTATATTTGTATTAATAAATCGAGTTTTTTCAAACCACCTTCATAATGAAGGACTGTTCAAAGAAGCTTTAGGATCATTTGGATTCACTTAGAATCATTTGGATTCATAATGATAGGATTTAAAGTTTTCAAAACAGTTTTTGTTTCCCATCAAAGTAAGCGGCTGCGCCCTACAAAGATTCTCAACAAAGTACTGTATATTTATAGATCTGTAGGATGCGGATATATCTATAGATCGGTTAAGGATATTCATCTGGTAACGCTCAGGACTCGAACAGAGTCCATGCGAGGCCTCAGGACCACTCAGTGCAACCCAACGTAATTTATTGCTTCAGATTTCGTTTGCTTTAAGCCAAAAAATTAATATTAATGTTGAAAAAGAAAAATTTTTTATAAAGAATTAAAGTTAAGCTCATTTTTCATTTCATTGTATCATCTCTCGTTCGTTCGATGGCTTTCCGTCCCATTCAAACATGCAGTTAACGCTGCGCTTCACAGTGTGTGTGTGTGTGATTGTGTCTGTGTGTGCGCTTAATTTTTTAATTTCTTTACTTTTTTCAATGTATTTACAGCAAATCAAAGAATTTCTTTTTGTTTTTCGTTTGTTATTAAATATTTAGCTCTTGCATTGCATTTTGCGCTGTTTTTAGCGATAATTTTGCACATTTCTGCAAACGTTTTTTGTGCTTTTCTGTATTTTTATTTGTAATAACTTTATATACGAATTGTTTAATATTTATAACTTCTTTTCGAAAAAAAACAAAACATTATTAATTAAGCTCGAATTTGACAAAATAGCCTTCAACACTAACAACATTATCATAAAAATTGTATTTGTAGCTTATGTAGTGTTGCCTTCAATTAAAAAACAAAACGTGAGTTTATTCGAATTATGAACTTTCAAAAAGCATCAGAAATTATTTAACTTAATTATGAAAAAATTCATTGTTTTATTTTTTTAAATGATTATAAATTTTTGTTTATAAAATTTATATGTAAATACAAGTTTTACATTGGCTGAACGTAAGTTTACGATTTTTTGGCTATAAAAATTAAATTAGTTGTAGCTCTGCGGCACAGGCTATTATTTTTATTATTTTTTAAATAATTTTTTAAAATTTTTTAAAGTTTGTTTTTCGTCACATTGTTTTGTTTTGTTTTGTAAGTTTGAACTATTTTTGGTTTTGCATTTCTTGCGGTTGCTTGCGTCTTGGCGGTTTGGCGCACAATAAAAAAGGAAATTCTTTAAATATAGTTTTTGCTTTTGTGTCGGCAACTTTTGTTTAGTTGCTGCAGCCAGATTGCTCTATGCTCGCTCAACTTGTTACACATTGGGGTAAATCTTTTTTGCGATTTCTGTTTTAATACATTTCCTAAGGCGACTTTCAATTTGTGTGTGTTCGTGTGTGAGTGTGTGTGATTTTTTTGTATTATGTTTTTTGTTTTAAAAACTTTTGCGGCGTTTTGTAGTGAGTCCCAAAATGCATTTTGCTTGGTTTCTGCTGCTGATTGCCAACACTCTAATCAACACGCATTCAATCATCAATCAATCCATCGATTTAGCAATCAATCAATTGGCAAAGGAACAATTTGTTGTTGGTTTTTTCATATACTTTTCAAAATAATGTAAAAATGATGCAAGTTTGAAGAAATGTCAAACATAAGAAATTCGAAACATATTTACTATAAAAATTCGTCTATTAATACAACAAAAAAATGCTGTCGGCACAAGCGCCGAATGATCGCTTTACGAGTTACTCTCGCCGTACGAGTTGTTTGCTTCTTCTTGTTAGTTTTGTTTTTCAATTCAAATAAGTTACAGTTATAACAGATTCAGTCTTTAAGGATTTTTGCGCTTTAGCTTTACGAACATAAACGATAAACGAATTAATTTAATTAATAACTTTTGTAATTAACATATTGTAGTTGTTGTTGTTGCTGCTGTTGCTGCGGCAACTCATCTCATTTGCTTCAAAGTTTTCCACTTGAAGGCGACTTGCTTGCACTGCCCGCCGCTGCTGTTAGGAATTCGGTTTGTTGTTGCTCAACATCGGTCACATTATTGCTTTGTCTGCTTTTGTTGTTGTTGTAGTCTTGTTATTTTCTGAATTGCATGATTCTTTTTAAATTTTATAGCCAAAAATACACCCAAACAAGTTTGTTTTAAAATGTTGCTCTAAACAAACAATTTTGAATTTTGTTATTACCGAAATAATGTTTACAATCTACACGTACGTATGTATGTATGTATGTATATGTGGTTAGTATATTTGTATGTAGGTAATTTAGATTTAGTAAAAATGCCAAAAAATCTTTAAGTCTAAATTTCTTTGTGTAGTTTTTTTCGTTTCGTTTCATTTGCTTTTAAATTTACTTTTTTGTGTCTTGCTTAATATAAAATGTTTATACATTTTTTATGAATTTTCTCTTTTATATGTCAAAAATTTCTTCACCAAAATGCCAAAATTGCAAATAATTTAATTTGCTTTTTATTAATTTTTTCTTTAGTTTGCTTACGATTTTTCTGCTCATCTGCTGTTTTTCAGCTCAGTTCATTTGTTGTTGTTAATAAATAAGTTTTGCATAGATTTTTTTTCACTTATGGACGTTCCGAAACTTTTCTACTCTAGTTACTGCAAATACTTTGAATTGCACAGTGAGAGCGAAATCAGCACAGCGCTGAGAGAGTTGAATGCGTTGAAAGACAATTTAAGAATATATAAGAATTGAATAGTAAATGCATTTTCGTATCAATTGACGTGATTTTAAAGAATAGTTAGTAATTTGTATGGAATTAGCCTTACGACTGAAATATCCAAGGAAGTCAAAATGAAAAAGGAATTCATTGAAGACTAAATTTTCGCTTTCATGTAGGGAAGACCTATTCGAGGAAGTAGTGTTAATTGAGCAAGTTCAGTGAACTCGGAATTGCTGCTATCTACTTACTTACCTGGAACTAAGCAAAGCTCTCCATTGTGTCCACACTTGCCTTATGTCCCTTACAATGTGTGTAGACTTATGAAAGGAAAAATTCTCAGCATTCAACTATTTTCAATCGCTTCTTCAACAAGTAGCTTCTCTGATTCACTTCATATCATACTTCACATTTACATATATGGGTCAAACTTTTCTATACACATCTCAGCGGCTTTTTCTGACTGCTGTTTCCACATTTTTTTTCCATATGCCTGATTTCATACCTCAAAATGTACATACTTAAACATTTCTAACGCACTTAAATTACTCAGCACTGCACTTCTCTGCCCACTGCACTGATTCGTTTGTATTTTGTTACGCTTACATTACTTGTGTTTGGTTGCATTTTCATTTAAAGTGGTTGTTTTTCATAAATTTTGTTTTCTCAAAATTCAGTTGTTTTTAGGAGCATATTATTTTGTTTAACTTTGCAATTAGACAAAAATTCGAATTTCTCACACTCTAAGCAAAATTTCACTGTTCACGACTGTACGCAATTATTTAGAATTTTCAAAACAAAAAACATCAGCGCCATTTTCAATGATTACCACATCACCAACAAATTGGTGTCGTTGGGGCAATCACGCGCGCTTTCAACAATCAATAAAAACAAAAAATAAATATTCATTTGTTTCAAAATAACCAAAAATCGTTTGGTTTCTGTTTAGCCTGTTGCAGCTTGTCGCTGTCAATGGGTGGGGTTACTCATTTCATGCATTTTTCGTATTATTAAATATTACTTAATCTCATTTTTAATTTACATCATCTTCTAAAAAACAGGCCAACTGAAATTTCGGCATTCCTGCTGTTATTGATTTGTTTACTTCTTTTGCTTTAGCTGCTCTCTCTTTGTCTCTCTCTCTCTTTTATACCTTCATTTCTTTTGCTATTTCAAATATCATTTTTTTATAATTCAAAATTTTTTAATATGTTTTGTTTTTGTCTTTTTTGTATAACCGGTCTGTCGTTTTTTTGCTTTTGTATTTGTTTTTTTGTTGTTGTTCTTGTAGTTTTCGTACAATTAGATAAGGCAACTGCATTTGTTTTGTTTGTTCGCTTTGGTTGGCGATTCACTTTTTGTTTTGTTACTATTCTGAACTGTGGAATTTTGTAGTTTGTTGTTATAGCTTCTGCATATTTCTTTGTTGTAGTTGTTGTTGTTATTCTTGTTGTAGTTATGGTTTTTGGCTTTGATAAACTGCATTGTGTGTGTGTGTGTGTGTGTAAGTTTGTGTTGCATGTGTAAAATTTTGCTTACGACTTGCCAGACTTGTGTGAACAAAATGCAATTTTGCTGCTCATTTTGTTGATAAATAAATCAAAGAATTAATTTTATTAATTCCAAAACTTGTAATTTTTTTTGCTTGACTCCTAAAAACAACGAAATGCGTTTCAGTTTTTGTTCCGCTTAAAATTTGCATTTTTGATATTACCAGTGATTTCTAAAAGATTTAAGATTTTGCTTGCTTTTTGAATTTTTTGTTTCACATTAGTTTAATTTACTCGAAATGTGTGTAATTTACATAGAAACATGTTTTTGTTTTGATTTTTTTTGTTTTGTTTATAAAATTACATTTGCTTTTGTTGTGTGTCTGCTCTGCTGTACTGTAATTTTGCGTTCGAAAAATTAATGCAGTTTATTGCGAGTATGATTTTTCTATTCAAGTTGAAATATATGGAAAATGAATATTTGTTAAATATTTTAAAATAATAAAAAAATTCAAAAAGTATTGTAATTGAACCAAAAATATAAAACAAGTGAAATGTTGCTTTGCTACAAAACTTGATTGTATCAAGTGGGATGGCGAAGATTGCTTCTATGAAGGCTTCAAGTATTACCTAGTAGTCTTCATATAGTTTCTTCATTTAACTTCAACAGTAAGAAAATATAATCATAATAATAAAAATATAAAAAAAATAAAATTTGTAAAATAAATAAAAAATTATACATAAAAAATGTAAATCATAGAAAATATAATATTGATAATATTTATAGTGAGAAAATATAATAATAATATTCTTTGTAATTTCAATTTTTGTTTATTCAAATAATTTTCAAAATGATGTAAAAAGGAAATATTCAAAATTAGGTATAAAATACATTGAAAAACTTAAAGAGTGAAACTTAAACGCTAACAATGAAAAGAACATTGAAATCTAAAATCAAAGTATTGGAAGCAAAATTTTTTAAAACAAATTGATTTCAACAAAGTAATTTAACGTAACAGAACAATTTGTTGTGGCGGGTTTTTTGTACCCTTAACTCTATTTAGCTTATTTTAAAAGTATATATTGTAACAAAAATTGAAATTGTTTGTTTGTTGAAAATATACGCATTTGTATAAACGTTAAAAATCAATGGTTATCTTGCGATTCCTGCTCCTCCACGTTTTGTTGCGTTTAATGGAATTTCCGCTTTTTACCGCCGCGCTTTTTTCCTTTACCCTTTAATTTACGTTTCTTACTGCTGCCAGCGGAGGCACCGCCATCACGTAACGCTGGATCGCGGCTAATCTCACCCAATATTTCATCACCAAGCGTGGCTGCAAGGAAACAAAATAAAGTGTAAGCCAAATATAACTTTGCCATCAAATACTATTAGCGATCCTTTACCTAAAGTGGTGAGTTTGCGCTGACGATGCTTTTCGGCTTTGGTCACCGGCAGACGTGTCAAATATGTCTCTTCGTACTCTTGTTTTTCTTTTTGTGTTTTGGACAGCAGCTGTTGAGCGCGCGAGCCGGACGAAATTTCAGTGGGCGCATCCAAGTATTCCTCCTTCAGATCTTGCAACATGGACGAGCTGCAAAATGCATTCACAGTTACAATAAAATTTGCATAAAGTTAAAGATCGAATGCTTATTTACGTGATGGCGCGTTTTTTGGCACGTTCTAACAGTTTCTTATCCTTGTCTATGGGTTTTTCGTCGCCATCATAGTAGACTGGTTTGATTTTGGGCGGCACATAAATGCCCGATTTGCCAGCAGTGGCAGCCTTCTTTGGTTTCTTCATGCCCGTCTCGGCGCCGTCCTCGTCATCCGATTCCGATTCAGAGTCGGAATTATCGGCAGCTGAGTCGTGTTCGTCGGCATCAAGATTGCCGGTATTTGTGAGCATATTATCGGGATTGGGCTGCAAGGGCAAACAAATTGATTTTAGTTCATTTCATGTATTTCTGACTTTGAATAGTTGCATTCTCACCTTGTATAAAATGGGATCCGAACTGCTGGATACACCGGTTGTGGCCGTTTTCACCAGTTTGTCAATTTGATAGCGCAGTTTGTGATCAATGGGTCGTATTTTTTCCAGCACGGTGCGTATTTCAATGAGTCGCTCAATGGAGGGATCACCCTCGATGGTTTCGCCCGAACATTTGCGCAGCACCACATAGGTTAGATTGATCAAATAGTCCAGCAGCATGTGATATTTGACTTCGAGAAAACTGAGTCCATATTCTGTGGTCAATTCGCCGCGTTTCACGCGCTGCAACATGCTCTCCACCAGATCGGTCACCTGTTTCACGTTGCTGTTCATTTCGCCGAGCAGCTGAATGGCCTGTGGTATGTCCTGTTGCTGCACTTCGCAGTCGTAGTCCAGTGCCTGGAAATGTTAAAATAAGAAATCAAGATGATGATTATTTCAGTGGACGAGTAGTAAGATTCTATTTTATACTTTTATAAGTTTTGTAAGAAAAGTATTATTGAAAATCCTATTTAAGGCTTTTTTCTCTCAAATGGAGGGAATAAGGGGGAAAAAAGATCGAATAAGACTGACTCAATAATCAAATCGGTTGGCATTGAATGTGGTAGAAGTAGGATAGAATTGAATGATCAATTAAGACTGACTTAATTATTAATTGGGTGAAATAAGAATTCAAAGCGTCTTAAAACTTGAATGGAGGAAAGATGATAGGATTGAATGATCAAATTAGACTGAATGAATGAGATAGGAGAAGAATAGATTTGAGTGATCGAACAAAACCGACTCAATTGATGAATGCAACGGATTAATAATTCGAAACATCTTTAGAATTGGATGGAATAGAAAAAGGATAGGCAGACGTTAGGCAAACTAATATAACAACACTTCAAGGAGTCGCTACTCGCGGAACATTGCCACTGGAACCATTCAACCAACCAAGAACTCAAACAAACCATTGTAACTAACTTCCAAGTGAACAGTTGTTCACTTCATACCATGATATATTAACGCAAATATGTACACTGCGGGACACTTGATTACCCTCACTTTACTTTGCTAGCTAATATTTTTGTTATGAAGTCAACAACTTTTTTTTTAATGTCAAAATTTTCTGGATACTTAGTTACATGTGTTCCTGTTTTTGAACTGCCAAAATTGTATGCAAAATTAGGATGAACCACATTTTTGCCCTTTTAAGCCTATTTCAAGTGGGACACTTGATTACCCTCACTTATAGAAAACAAAGAAAAAAGAGGTTAGTCTTTATTACATTCATTGATTTTTTATTACTAATATTTTGTATGACCACCATTATTGCGTATAACCTCAAAAAGTCGAGTAAGCGAAGAGTTGTACAACGATGTAAGATAATTTTCAGGGATTTGGGAAAATGCATTTTCAATTGCTTCTATAAGTGTGCTTTTTTTGTTAAATTGCCTGCCATCTGCATAAATTTACGTGTCAACCATCCCCAAATATTTTCGATTATGTTTAGGTCGGAAGAGAATGCAGGCCAATCTATTTCATTATTTTTTTCGCTTCAAACCAATACTTCACGCGGCTTGCGGTGTGAATGGCAGCGTTATCATGCTGGAAAATCCAGCGTTCCCCCGCGAATATTTCGTCAAAGTTTACAAATTCAATTTCCGACATTGCCATATAATTCTGTGAACTTTGGCGCCCTTCCAATATAGTTCAATTAATAGCGCCTTGAGCCGAGATTGCTGCCCACAACATAACTGAGAATGCTGCTGAATGACGCCGCGACAGAAATCGTTCAGATTTTCTTAGATCGTGAAAATAGTGTTGGAAGCCATTGGGTCCGTCCAAATTAAATTTCTTTTCATCGGAAAAGACGACTGACTTCCACTCCTGCTGCTAGCTGAGATGAGCGAACTCTAAGCGTACCGTTTTGTGACGTTGCAGTAAACGTGTTTTTTTTTTGCAGCCTTTTGCGTTTGATGTAAGGACACTGCTTAATTCCTCTGCGGACAGTGCCGACACTGGCTGTCGTCCCGGTTAGACCTCGTATGTGACCCGCAGACGCAGAGGAATTGGACGCTTTACGAAGAATTGCTCTTCTCTCTCTAAGATAAGTTGCTGTTGCGGTGCGACCTTTGCGGTTTTTGCAATAAGTTGCGGGTGTTTTCAGAAAATGGATTACTACCAACGGATCGCGATCGATTTTGCGAGCGATTTGGCGGTTACTTATGTTTTCCTCCTTGTACGCCGAAAAGCGTCCCTTCTCCAATTCTGTTAAGGTTTTACCGCGAACCATTGCTTCTGCCGTTTGTAAATTTCGCAAAAATTATATACCTTATACTTTCAATTCAGTTTTTCAAACCGATTTACACTAATCCTACCTTCTAACACTTGTTACAGATCTAAAACTGCAATGAGGGTAATCAAGTGTCCCACTTGAAATAGGCATAAAAGGGCAAAAATGTGGTTCATCCTAATTTTGCATAAAATTTTTGAAGTTCAAAAACAGGAACACATGCAACTGCGTATCCAGAAAATTTTGACATTAAAAAAAAGTTGTTGACTTCATAACAAAAATCTTAGCTAAGAAAGTAAAGTGAGGGTAATCAAGTGTCCCGCAGTGTATGTAGCATACTTTGAGGCGTGTAAGCTTTAAATGCTATACAAATATCATAGCAAATATTTTATTTGACCCTTGACAGACACAATATAAATTACGAAAAATGCAAATATATGCAAATATTTACTATAGTTAAGGCAATTCAATTAAACTAATACACAACATTGCAATTATAATCCAACAAAATGGCATTTTTAATTGAATAAAATGACAATAAATTTGTTGTAATATATTTATATTTTTTAATTACATGTTTGTAATGGAATTTGCATGAAAAACAAACTGCAGCAATTAATGCAAAAATATGCAAAATGCAAATAAAAGTAACAATAATCGAAAATTGCGACCAACCAACAAGCGCGCGTAAATAATTGAAAATATTTCATACAATATTTTTAACTATGAATGTATGTGCATTGTCTGTGTGTGTGTGTGTGGATTTTTGTGGCAAATTAATATTCATTGGAAAAATGTACATAATGCCTTATTATGCATTTTTAATGACGCTGCGACAGGATGACCGCGCCGCATTGCCACCTTTACAGCCAACGGCAACCAAAAATCACCACAGCAACAACCACAAAAATATTGCACACAAGCCGGAATTTGTATAAAATGTGGAAAATATGCATAATTACAATAACAACAATATTCATCAGGCAAATAACATAAGTAACAAATAATATGTTCGTTGTTGTTGCTGGTGCTGTTGCTGCTGACCAAAGCAGTCGAGTTGTGCGCCATGTGAAAAACCACAGCATTTACAAAATGCAATAATTAAATGCCACCAATAAAATATGCAAATGAGTTGTGTTTTTTGCGCGAAAAGTACGCATTGGTCTGAATGTGCATGTCTATGTTAGTGTGTGTGTGTGTATGTGTATGTGTAGACAAATGAATGCGCGCAACGTAGGAGCCAGCTAGCTGTCCTTTGCAATGTGTTGTGCAAAATACAGTTAGCAACAACAACAACACACATACATAAATAAAAAATAAACAGTAAGCAAAGCGCATTTGTGATTCGCACCAACCCATACATGCCGCATTCACGCAAACACATTCGAGTGCGCATTGGAAATTAAATTTCCTGTGCACAAAATACAAAATAACAACAATAACAACGATAACAACCAAATACATTGAACTAATACATTCATAATTAGTTTGCTAAATGCATTTATTGTTTGCGTGGGCCAGCGCGCATACAAACCTACACTTATGTATGTGTGTGTGTGTGTGTGAGTGTTTGTGCGTGGCTTTGTGCAAGTGTGATTGCAATTTCTGCTGTGTACGCATTTAAATGGAGGCGCATTTGTCAATATTTATGCATTCGTGTTCATGATGGCGTTTATATTTCTTTGTATGTTGTGTGTGTGTGCTTGTATGCGTGCGCGCAAAATGTAATTCGAATTTTTCAGCTAAATAAAATGCGCATAAAAGCAGCAGATACACTGGCATGTGCAGCGTCAAGTGATAGCACATAGTTAATTTTTAAATGTGCAGACATGAAACCATAGCTTCAAATGTTCGAGCAGTGCAACTGACTAAAGATAGTTGATGACTGTCTAATAGAAACAGTTTCAAGTCTGGTAATAAAGCAATTTTTACTATATCCTTTCTTGCTGTCAGTTTCATCAGTCATTGTTTTGTAAAATAAATATTTATTAACTTATCTTAACTTAACTTATGTTAATATACCGTTGGAAAGAGGGTTTCAGAGCTATGATCCAAGGAAACACCTCATTTGAATTTTTCGTAAATACTAATTTCACAGCCAATTACCCAAAGTGATAAAAATCGACACCCTAAAATGTTTTAATGTAAAGTGCCACCCCCTAAAAAAAACGCTAAAAACGTAGAAATCTCAAGTAAAAATGCATGATTTAGAGAATTTACAAAACATTATTGAATTTAATTTGAATTGAATAAAAAAATACCGAAAGCAAAATGCAAATTGAATGGTAACGAATAAAACGAATAATTGTATGGAAATTAATAAACAAAACTGAACTAATTTATTCCTCATGATAGGATTAGAGAAAAATTGACTAAGAACACTTTAAATTCATTTTAATGACGATTCCGAGCAAAAAAAAGTAATTTTTCCGATATAGGATCACAAAACAATGAAAAAAGAGGGGTGGCAGTTTACAAAGAAAAAAAGGTGGCACTTTAAATTTTCACGCCCTTTGGGAAATCATTGAATAAATTTTCTCCTCTTACGATATGCTCGGATATCATTTCGGATTATGAAAAAGCATTAAAAATTAAGTCCAACACTGATATTTACCTTAGTTTTTTACACGTATTTGATTTCTTTTTCACCGCAAGAAAAACCTTCAATTTTTATTTTAAGTTTTTTCTTCACCAAATTTGACACTTTTTTTTACCCAGACTGTGTTATTGCGTCTATTTCCTCAAAAACCACATTAAAATTGATGTTGTCATATATACCTTAAATGGCGATAAGAATTTTTTTGCTAAAATCGAGCAGGGGTGGCACATTACAAAGAGTGGCACCTTACAAAGAATTCCCCTATTAAAAAAAATTGGTTGGTATGAAAACAAAGGTTGTCTGAAAAGTTTCTAAACTCAACATGAAGATGATAGATTTCGTGACCGAAAGAAAGGGAATTTGTTTGGGTCTCTTTTGAAAGCTAATCACCAAAATTTCAACCATTTTGAGTGTTGAGTTATTGTTTGACAATCGACTGAATAAATCGATTTGAGCGTTTAAGTGAAAATGGAGAAAATCGAGTTTAGACAAGTCATAGGGGAGACCGGGGCAAATACGCCCAGAGGGCAAATACGCCCACCCGTTGTTTCTTTTAAAGTATTCATTCAAATTCCGCGCCAATTTTTTTGTAAGTGCGCCTTAACTCGTAGACATAACCACAAAAAAATCGAGGCGATTGACATTGCGGTTAAAACGTTATAAATAAAAGCAGATTGTTTTGTCGTTCCATAGTCTGAACATCTAAGTTTTGCAGTTTGGGAAAAAATATCTACAATCTTCGTTTCTCGTTCCTTATGCAGCCAGGTAAGTTTTTCCTGTTATTTGAAGTAAGAAAAACTGTAGGCCAAAGTAGTTTTGTCGTAAAAAGTTTTTTTGTATTTTTTTTAATTTTTAAAAAAACATTTTGTTGTTTGGGGTTTTATCAAGGTTTTACTGCCTGAAGATTATAAATGACAATTTTATATTAATATACAGGGTGGTCCAGAAATACATCCACTTAATATACAGCGTGATCCAGATAAATGACCTGCTTAATATACAGGGTGGTATGGAAGTTACGGACCAAAACCTAACGAAACTTTTTCTGTATTTTTCCGAATTTGAAAAATCCTTCGCCACTTTTCGCAGAACTCAAAATCGAAGAAAGTATTCAAGTTAGAAGTTTTAATAAATCATATTTGTTCAATTTTTTTCTAAAATATTTTTTTCAATTGATAGTTTTGTAAAAAGTGGTGAAGGACTTTTCATTTCAGACAAATATGGAAAAATTAGAGTAAATTTATTTCCGTGGTTTCGTGCATTTCCAAAAGCAGGGTCAAGAAAACAAGGTACTCGCAGAGGTCGTAAAAGTAGGCAATGTGCTGTACTAACAGCAACACCAGTCATGAAATCGTTGGCAGCAGAACAAACTGCAGCAAAAACGAAGAAAGACGCGCGAGAATGTCAACAAGGCAAGAAATCTCAAGGCACTCCGAAGAAAAAAGGCCGAAAACGAAAATCAACTACTGCAGAGCCCCAAAAATTATCTGGCAGTTTGACACCCTTGACGAGCAGGAAATCTGCATCAAGAGCTAATGGAATACGACGCAGGAGGTTGCAAACTGGATGGAATTCTGAAGAGGAAGATGAACTTTGTTGCGAATGTTTGGAAGCCATTGACTCTCAACTGGATAACAAGCGATGCATCGAATGTCAAAGACCAGTTCATGATAAATGTGTGCGAACTTCGAAATTTATTTTCACTTGTAAAAACTGTCTCAGTGAATATTCTGATAGTGATTAGAAAATCAGACACTGTACATAAATAAAAACAAAGTATTTCGTTTCTGAAATGTTGTTTTCTATTAGTTTCGTCCGAGATTCTTGAATTAATAAAGTGGGCGTATTTGCCCCGGGCAGTGGGCGTATTTCCCCGAGGGTTTTCCGAATGGCCAATTCGATATTACTTTAAATTTTTCGTTGAAACTTGAAAATAAATAGGAATCTATAAAAATGATAATGTGAGTTTTGTTCCTTAGGAAAGACACTAGCGCGTGACATATATTGTTATTCGAGAATCATTACTGTCATGTTGAAAAATAAATTTTCCAAAACGTGGGCGTATTTGCACCGGTCTCCCCTACTTTTTTGCGTAGGCGTAATAAATTAAAGATACGTTTGGCACGGTCTTTAAGGACTCTGCACCGTCCATTACGACCGTAAAATTTTGGGCAACTGTACTTAAATGAGTCCGTACCAGCTTGGGAGACAATGAACGTTCGGAACGTTCAAAAACTGCAACCAATAACATCGCTCAAGTTCAACAAATGGGGCGAGAAAAGCGTTGAATTGAAGACAGAGAGATATCATAGCCTATGAATATGTCCAAAGAACGTGTTTGTCCATATTGAATCAATATTAAGGCATGAAAAAGCTGTCCGCGCCTTGGGTTTGTTAAAAAAAAAAATGTACAATGCTCTGTTGGCGAAATTTAGGTGCAATTAATCAGCGCTGGGAGAAGTGTGTAGACTTATAAAGATAAAATACTTATAAAGATACAAATTATGCTGAAGAAAAAATATATTTTTTTACAAGATCAGATACTTTTCATACGACCCTCTGTTGGTATGTTCTGATATTGCAGCGTTCAAAAATTGCATATAAACTTAGTTATAGCTTCAGGCATTGTATGTTCCACATAATAGATTGTTTTGCTTAAATTTTTATTTATTTTAGATGAGCAATTAGCTTAAACAGATCACTTGTTTGGGTGCTATTTTTACCAGTCTAATTTATAACACAGCTAGCTAGAAGAACTGGAAGTGAAATAAGCAATAATGGGACTATAATAACTACTGATCAATCGAATAATAGTATTCGGTTTCCTATTGATTGTATAGTAGTAACTGTAGCGATGAAATCGACAGCTTCTAAAATAAAAAAAAAAACTGCACAATGTACTGAAAAGATTGCTAAGTCAGGAGAGGCATTTTCTGTAATTGATGATTACAGAAGATAATTGGTGATCACAGAAGATACGAGTAGAAAAGGGTAAACAGTTCAATCTGTTTCAACTCAATTTTTTACTATACAACTGACTAACAAAAGCGTTGATAGTGATGGGAGAAGTAATCGGAATCTGTAGATTACATATTAAAAACTGTTGTGATGAAATCTCTGTTCCTAAAATAGAAGATACTTTTACTAAAAGAAGTGATCATCACTTCTATGGATGATTACAGAAGATACGAGTAGTATGTTTTGGCATGCTGGGCGATTTTTTGTCATAAAAAAATCTATTATTTGCTCACATTTTAAAGTCAAAAGCATCACCATAATCTTACTTCAGTCGTCGTTCAGGGCTTGACCTCCTGCAACTTTTTCTTACTCCGAAAACTAAAAAGACCCATGAAAAGACAGAGATATCCTACGATTGAGAAGATAAAAACGGCCTCGCTAAGAGAGTTGAATGCAATAACAAAAAAGCGCATATCAGACGTGCTTTGAGGATTGGAAAGAAAGCTGACACAAATGTACCTTTGTGTACTTAGAAGGGTCTAAAATAGATTTTGATAAATCAATTAATTTCAAGAAAACTAAAATAGTCATATCTCTTTTAACAGATTTATAACGTATATATGTAAATATTTACTTAATAAAAAAATAAAATAAAATTATCTTTAAATGTCAACCAATGCTAAATGTGCTTTTAATTAAATCAATGATAAATATTAATGGATAATCAAACAAAAAGTACCTCATTAGTGTTATGTGCATTGTCAGCATTAGTTCTAAGCGCCAATCTCAGATATTGACATATTATCAAATATACACAAAATTTGCGAAAGCAAAAAAGCAATTAGCGCGCAAATTATGTAACAAAAAATTAGCGAAAATTACACAACAGGACAGACAGCCTCCAAAAAAGTAAAATATTGCGCACATTTCAAAATGCCTATAAATATGCAATGATATTGCGACATCAACGCCGAAAATAATGACAACAACAACAGCCGCAGCAGCAACAGCGGAAATGTTGAAATGTTTGCGCACGAGGCGAAGTGGCGCGTTTGTACACAACAACAACCATAACAACAACAACAATATCAGCAAACTGGCAACATGTGCATTGACTGTGGCGCGACGGCGCCCACTCCTCGCCGCAGCGCGATATCCACACTTCAAAATGTCATTAAGTGCACCGCAGAGATTTGCCAAAAAAATAAAAATTTGCTAGGAGGGAAAAACGAGCGAGCAAGCTAGAGAGGGTGAGTAGGAAGGAGAACAAACGGGGCAGAAATAACAGCAACGTCGACAACAATAGTGGCGGTGTAACATTTGCAACAACAACAACACCAACACGCGACAACGAAGCGACAGGTAAAGTTGGCAGCGAGCGAAATAAAACAAAAACGTTTTGAACGGCCCTGGCGCTGTCGCTGAGGTGTGAGAGGAAATTCAGGGGGAACGGCTGCTGACACGGCGCGGTGCAGGTAAAGGCAAACATAAATTGCATTTAACTATATTTTATTCAGGCGAGTGACAACAAAAAAAATTCCAAAGTAAATAAATAAACCGGCACGTAGGCACGCACACAGCCAAAGCCATCAATGCGCACGCACCGCACTCACACTAACACACACACATTGCACTTGCATCGCTGTGTGTGTGTGTGTGTTTGTACATTGGCGCAGTGGTGCATGCTGGCATTTGTTTGGCTATGCTTTGACATATGTGCGTGTGTGTGAGAATGTTGGGGCTGCAGCCATGGTTTGTTAATGTGTTTTTGCATTAGTGTGCGCGATAATGCACAATTTTTTCTTGCCTACTTTTGGGCGGCCACAAAGCGACAAATAGTGCACACGCGCGTAGGCCGCCATAAACACCAACACTACACAACACACAAGCAGCAACGCGCTCAAATTACGCCAAACGCATTAGAATTTTAAATTATTTGTACAACGTTGCGTTGTTATTGTTGTTGTTGTTGATTTTGTCGTGGTGACTGTTGTCGTTATAAAGACTGGTTGTTGTTATTATTGCTGTCATGCTGCCGCCAGTTGCAGTGAGCTAAACTGGCAGCCTAGTCGCAGCGTCAAATATGTTTGTATGGGTGAGCCCATGTGTGTGTGTTAAGTTTGTATTTGTATAAGTGTGGCCTGCTAAAATATGCGTACGTTTAATTTAAAAGGCATTTAAAATGCCTCTTGAAACCGACAGCGGCCATTTGGCCCCACGGCCCCCGAGCAGCGCAGCGCAGCGACGAGCGCGGCGTGCGGTGCGTCTAACTGCTCTAATAATATGCAGTTGTGTTGCACTAAAACCGCGACTGGAGCAAACAGCAGAGGCTGGGTTGGGCAGAAGTTGAACGACTGCAAAGCGCAGTTTGGTTACGCGGTGGCTGGGAAGTGCCGATGCGATTGGAGCGTGCGGTGATAAAGTGACGTGTGTGCGCGTGTTCGTGGGGGCGCTATGGTGATACCATGCAAAATTAATTGAATCCTATGAATAATGTGAAATGATGATGGTGTTTTTATTCAAGTTTAATTTCATTTTGATCGCTGCAATCGATAGATTAATTGCAGATTTGAATTTGGGCGCAGCGCATCAAAATCGCATCGCAGTTGATTTGTTTGAATAGTTGGGTAAAAATCACAGTTAATTAAAGATTTGAAAAATGTCAATAGTGGAGTTCACTCTTCATAGCATTTTAGGTGTAAAGTTGCTATCGTAGCAACTTGTCGCTACAACTGCTTTCGAAAACATTGCGAAAATTCAAAATTGCTATGATAACAAATTTATACCTAAAATGCTACGAAGAGTGAGTACCGCTAATGTGTTTGGGGAAAGATTGCAGTCAGCCTGAAACTATGCTACTGTACAAAAGTTTATGAATTATGCTAATTTCCAACAATTTACTACTGGGAACGCGTTGTAGTAAAAATACGATTTTGTACCAAATCGACTTCTCAGATAGTTTTATGATTGCATGACTCAGCTTTGTTTGAGCAACCGTCAAAAATGGACACCAGAAAAGACAGAATATGTAATTTCTTCGGTCAATAAATAGAACGGAAAGCCAGGCATCTGAAAATGTGCAGTGTTCCTGATACGGTAACAGCCAATCACGTGTAGTTTTGATTCCGACGATTCTGTTCCAATAATTTTAATGTCAACGATATACCACGCTTTTGACAGTCAATTGTAAAAAATGTCAATAAAATCATGAAAATCGTAGAGTTTGATATTCATGTAAGCACTGTTTTGACTGCTCAGAAGCTATACTTTGAACAAAAACCCTTTTGAAACCACTTAAATAAGGCTGGATACAAAATGAAGCTCGATCTGTGGGTGTTACAGGAAAAGAAACTCATGGACCGAATTTCCATATGTGAATTGTTGGAGAATCGCAACAAAAACCACCCACTGGATGGATGGTGATTACCAGGGAAAGGATTTTGAGGACCTAAAAACCTATAAAAAGGCAAAATAAAATAGCAAAAAACGCACGGCAAGGAACTAAAAACTGCCAAAAAGGCAGAAAATGGAACTAAAAACTGCCTAAAACGGCAAAATAGTGCATTAAAAACTAGAGTCCGACCGATACCAAATTTTTTGGCCGATGCCGATTAATCGGCCGGAAGGGCGAGTTTGGCCGATGCCGATTAATCGGCCGAAAGGGCGAAAATCGGCCGATGCCGATACCGATGCCGATTACATAGAAAAAAATAACAATGAATTCAATCAAAAACTATTTTATAAAATAACAAAAGGAACTATTACATATTGTTTGTAATATTCATCACAAAATAACAAAACAACGAGAAAAGAAATAACTAAAAACTAAATAAAATAACAAGAGAATTCAGAATTATTTTTTTTAATAAAAACTGTTAAAAAGGCAAAAACAGGCATTTAAAAAGAAGAAAAAAATACTAGAAAATGTATGTATTTTTTAATAATTTTATTTCATCTGACGTATGCAACATACAGTATTTATACCTCGTTTTTTGTAAAAGAAAAGGAACATCAAGGTTTTCAAAGATAGTTTAAAAGCTAAAACTAAGATATTTTAATTGAAATGTAGGCACATATTTTCAATTCATATTTTAACTTCACCACCAAACTCTACTATCAGCGCGGAAATTTTTGCGTTAACCGCACTTTTTGATTTTGGCATGTTTTTTTCTTTAAATTTTCCACTGCACAACAAAAAATAACGGCTTAGGAATGATCAAATCAATATAAAAACAAAAAAGTTAACCAAATTGCAAGGTTGCCACTTAATTTCTTTTTAGTTTCAAGGAATTTTTGCGAAACAAAAGGGGGAAAATATTAAAAACGAAAGCAAAATAAAAAGGCGCTCAACAAATCTTGAAAAAGGCATTTTGTGGCATTTATAGGTAAAATAGGCACTAAAAAAGGCATTTATGGGTGAAAAAGATAATCTGCCTTTTTAAGGCAAAAAAAGGCAAAATAAAAGTGGTATCAGGTGTACAACTTTGCTTCCGCCGTTTTTTTCCAAAATTAAAAGCTTTATTGCGAAAAAGTGCTTACAGATGTATTATTCAAAGTATTGTCCGTCGCTAGCGACAACTTTCTCCCATCTTTCCGGCAGTTTTCGGATCCCGGCTCGAAAAAAGGAGTCCTCTTTTGACGCTATCCATGAAGCAATCCATTTTTCCAATTCTTCGAAGGATTGAAAATGTTGATCTGCCAGGCCGTGTGCCATCGAACGGAATAGGTGGAAGTCAGAAGGGGCGACATCTGGGGAATACGGCGGGTGGGGCAAGACTTCCCATTTCAGCGTTTCCAGGTACTTTTTGACCACTTTTGCGACGTGAGGCCGAGCATTGTCGTGTTGGAGGATGACTTTGTCATGTCGCTCTTGATATTGTGGCCGCTTTTCTTTTAGCGCGCGACTAAGGCGCATCAGTTGCGTTCGGTAGCGAACTCCTGTGATGGTTTCACCCGGTTTTCATCAAGCAATGCTTCTAGTTGTTCATCTTTGAAGGTTTTTTCTCTTCCACCACCATGTTTGTCTTCGACATCGAAATCACCATTTTTAAAACGTTGAAACCACTCCCGACACGTTCTTTCACTCAGAGCAGCATCACCGTAAGTTTCTGAGAGCATTCGATGCGCTTCAGCTGCATTTTTTTGCGAATTGTAACAGAAAAGTAAAACTTCCCGCAAATGGCGAGAATTGGGCACATAAACGGACATTTTCGAGCGTGAATAATACGAAAACAAGAACAACTGTCACTGAAACGGCGATGACAATTCGTTAGGCACTGTCCACACTCACTTTAAAGGCATTACCATCTATGTATTTCAACCAGCCTCAGCCGGTACAGCCACCTATCGGAAAACGGCGGAAGCAAAGTTGTACACCTGATATATTTCTAATCAGGAGGACCTAATTCGTGCTCATTTTCAATCAGAAATGCTCTATCTAGCAGCAAACAAAAAAGGCAATTTCCACAAATTCCTTTCCCTGGTGATTACTAATGAAAAGTGAATCATTTATGACGTCAAGCGGAATTGCGGTGTGTCGGTGCAAAATGGTGGCTTAGCCAGAATTGACTGCCAGTAAGGTTTTGCTGTGTGTTTAGTGGGATTGGCAGGTAATCATCTGCTTCGGGCTACTCTCCTACGGGTCAACTCTTAATTCTAACTTTTACTGCCAACAATTGGAATGTCTGCTTGCTTCAGACAGTCCAGAAGCGGTCAGCTCTGGCCAATAGGAGGGAAACTGTTTACCATTAGGACAACGCGGGGCCACGCGCATCTATACTGATTCGACAGAAGCTTCAACAACTGGGTTTGGAGTTTTCTATGCATCCACTTTATAGTCCAGACCTGGTATCAAATGATTGCTACCTGTTCTTGTCTATGGCGAAAAATTTGCTCCAAGAGAAGCTTGTGACGGTCCCAGCTTTTCAGGCGAGGATTTCTATAAGAGAATCATAATGTAATAACTTTCCAGATGGCAACAAGTTCTTAAACAAAACGATGCCAATTTGACCCAAATCCGATCATTCCAACTATTCTAAATGAAGCCTTCAATTCCATGCAAAAAAAAAGTAGATAACTTTCTATGATTTTAAGTTTTTTCAGCTTAAAAAACAAAAAATTATTACCACCCTCAGCGAAGTGCGCTTTAACATTCGTAAACAACTTCGTTTTTTCGCATACATAGTTATGCATCGAAGCGTCAACACACACACACACACAGACTTATGTAGCTACGACACCTATGGCCGATTGGAGCGGCAGCGAGTGTAGCGCAATGTACCGCCCGAAAATAATCGATTGGCATATATCAGAAAAATTTCCGAATTAACGCAAAAACCACAACAGCAGCAGCGACAGCGCAAAATCACATTGGCAGCAACCGAGCGCCATCGGCGAAACCACCATAAACGCTATGCGTCGACGGGCGACGCGGCAAAGAGGCCAAAGCCACAGTCCGCAGCGCAAACGCCGTTGCTTTTGTCGTCACCACCACCACAAACGTCACCACCAGCAGGCCGTCATATGCAACAGCAACAACAATAACAACAATAACAACAACAGCATCGACACCGCCAACATCAATTCCACTAGCGCCAATTGCACGATTGAGGTGGATGCGCGATGCCACGCTTTTTCCCCCACCTTCACATCCGCTCGGCTATTCACTGCCCTCTCACTGCTCAACGCTCAGCCTTACGCTCCCGTTCATCGTGTGGCCCAGCATCGTTACAAAGTAACCATTTCAACCGTCGAAAATAGTTCGATGAGCAGTGGCAACGACAGCGACAGCGGATATAACAACAACAACAACAACGAAATCATAAATGGTCGGTAAAACGAGAAACGCCGCGTTACAGCGCTGTGCGCTGCCTTGGCGTGTTGTGTTGCATTGTTGGGTGTGTTGTTTTTGTTGTTGCTATTTTGTTGGCGCAAAACGTTGGAGTGCAATTGTGTGCGCTGCTGCCGCTGCTGTCGTTGCTATCGCAAATAACCGGAATATTGATTAGAGATTATATGCCAACTCTCGCTGCGTTCGCATGCGAGCACACGCAGAGGCACGAACACATTGCAACAACAAAACACTCACACACACACACACGCGTTTGTATTCAAAGACAGGAGAAATGCAGAATTGGCGGCCACATACGTTTGGCTAGCGTGGCGATTCGACTCCACACGGTTCGGCCTATAATTTGGTTTCGCATACTGGCACAACAACAACATGGAAGAAATTAAGCTCGGTCAAACCCGAACAGGAATACTCTACAGTCAGCCAAGTGTATGTATACGGTTAAAGCTTGGTTTCAAATTGTTTGAATTCGACTTGTAGTTACCGCTGACCGAATGTTTGACTGCTTAGGAAGTGAGACTGGCTCATGGTACTAACTTTTCAATGAACTGTAGCTGTAATTAATCTTTAAATTTATACTATTGTTGAGTGAAATTTATGAGCTTTCCTAAAATGTGCTTAACTCCAGGGACCGTACCGGTTATGGTTTTTATCAAAAAAGTCAAATTTTAACTGTTATCTTTTAACTTTTATTTTTACCGACAAAAATAAAAGTTATTTTGTGCCTTTTATCATATCAGGCAAAAATAACTGTTACTTTTGACTTTTATTTTATCGGTCAAAAATAACAGTTATTTTGTGACTTTTATTTTTTCGGTAAAATATATCAGGCAATTTGAATTTTTCAAAGGCCGTTTGACCCACTAAAAAACTATTGATACCATTTTTTCGTCTCAGCAGACCGCACATTCTGAGCTACAAGACGGTCAAACGGCCTTTGAAAAATTCAAATTGCCTGATATATTTGACCGAAAAAATAAAAGTCACAAAATAACTGTTATTTTTGACCGATAAAATAAAAGTCAAAAGTAACAGTTATTTTTGCCTGAAAAAATAAAAGGCACAAAATAACAGTTAATTTTAACTTTTATAGTAAAAGTCTAAAATTTAAAAGGCGTTTAATATTCGTGAAGCTGAGGCCATTACGATCATATGGTATATTTCAAAAAGTCCACCAACAATTTTTTCGTTATGCCTTTTTGATTTGAAAATTTTAAAATAACAGTTATTTTCGGTCCCTGCTTAACTCTTTTGGGACTACAAGGATAACACCGTTCGACAAAAATCAAAAAATTTCAAAACCCACAAGTATTAAATTTTTTATATCTTAAACTAATAAAGTTAGGAGGACGAAATTCAAGGGTGTAGTAGTGTACATATTAGTCCTTAAGATATATTTAAAAAAAAAAAAATTATTGGAAATTTGCAAGAATATTCAAGGATAAAGTTTTAAAAGGACATTTTCAATAGCTCTTCGTCCTTTTGCACCAAAATAAAAAATTTTCTAAGATTCTAAGGATTTTTCTCTTTCATTTGATACCCATATTGTTATTCTACAATGCGCTCAATTTTTAAAATAATTTTTTGAAATAAACATATCCTTGAAATTTCAAAGTCTTTTAAAAAAAATTCTGATGGCAGAGAGAAAAACTAACAACGCAGTTTTACTACATTTGGCTCCTAGTTTCGCGATTATATAGATTTTTTCGTGTGTAAAATTTGTTGTCGCACGGTAATACGTAATACGTCCCGCCAAGTTTTTAATGCCTCTCAAAATAATTGTTTGGACCTTTTGACCCAGGTAAACGAAATATTTATTCGTATTATATGACCCCGGCTTGATTTCAGAATTGGCGAGTATGCAACATAATTTTCTAGCCTCAACTTTCATAGCATGGGAACATTTCTACCAAGAGTATTTTATTTTGGCTTTCGAAATTAAACTCCGTCCCGAAAGGGTTAAAGTACCTTTCCATCCACTTTCTCTTTTTCCCATTCCCATCTCCTCTATCAGCCTTTTTCCTGGGCCTTAAGTACAATGGGCTACAAACCCTGAGTGCTTGAGGTAATGACCACCTTAAGGTTATTTCTTTCGAAATTAAACTCCGTCCCGAAAGGGTTAAGGTATCTCACCGAAAATCTATGGGAATTTTTTTCAACTTTTTAAATGACTGTAGCTTCTAACCCAAGAGACCTAAGAACTTGAAGTAAGTTTTATCTTTCGGATCAGGGACCGTACCAGTTATAAGTTTTATTATAAAAATCAATGTTTAAGAGTTATTTTTTTACATTTACTTAATGACTCAACAAATAACAATTATTTTTTATTTATATTTTAAAAATCCTATAATAACAATTATTTTTGATTTTTTTCTTATTAGTCCACAAATAACAGTTTTTTTTCGATTTTTATTTTAGTTGTCCTATGATAACAATTATTGGTGACTTTTATTTAAAAAAGTCATCAATAAAAATCATTCAATGACTTTTATTTAGAAAAGTCATCAATAAAAATCATTCTATGGCTTTTATTTATAAAAGTCATCAATAAAAAGCATTCAATGACTTTTTTTAAGTCATCAATAAAAATCATTCAGTGACTTTTATTTATAAAAGTAATCAATAAAAATCATTCAGTGACTTTTATTTATAAAAGTAATCAATAAAAATCATTCAGTGACTTTTAATAATAAAAGTCATCAGTAAAAATTATTCAATGACTTTTATTTTTAAGTCGCAATATAAAAGTCATTTTCATTAATCGCACTACTGGATTCATTAAATATCGAAATGTATATATATTCCTGATCGGCTTAACAAGACCTGTCCTGACAACTCTGTTTCCTGGAAGAATCATAACTTTTGCATTCTTTAATGAAAATTACTTTTATATTGCGACTTGAAAAATAAAAGTCACTGAATGATTTTTTGTTGATGACTTTCATAAATAAATAGGTCTGTTTGGCCAGATTTCCAGTAAAAATTATCCAGTAAAAAATATCAGGAGAGTAAGCGAGCTTACGCTCCCAAAAATGAAACTATCCAAAAAAAAAGAACAAACAGCAATTTGTAAGAATTTGCAAGTTTTAACTCTTGGTTACACCAGTGGGACTTCGCACATTCATAATACACAGGAAAAAGGGTGAAAACAGGAGGGTTAAAGGAAGAAACAGCTGATTAAAAAGTTTCCTTTCAGATTTGAAGCTGAAGGGAAACTTAAGTTAAATCAGACATTTAATGCAAAAAGCAAATGGTTCGTTGTGCTCAATCTGCGATTTTTCTTTTTCAGCTGCAGCAGGAATAGCTTAGCAAGACGGTTGTGGGTCAGCAGACTTGCGAACGCACAATTTCTTTGCTGTTTCCATTTGCCTCCAAATGTTTGCAAACAATATTTGTCTTTGCAGTCGATCATATGGCAGCCAGTCATATGTTTTTCTTGTTCTTATTCTTACTGGCTAAAAGTTACTGGACAAAATTTCTCCAGTAAAAACTTGCAAGTTCTCACGAAATGAACTGTCACTTTACGCTCTCAGTTTCTCTCTCGTTACTGGAGATTTGGCGTCAACAAACAGGATCCAGTAAAAATTTGTACAAATTTGTACAAATTCGTACAAATTATTCTCTGCCAAACAGACCTAAAGTCACTGAATGATTTTTATTGATGACTTAAAAAATAAAAGTCATTGAATGACTTTTACTAATGACATTTATAAATAAAAGTCATTGAATGATTTTTATTGATGACTAAAAAAATAAAAGTAACCAATAATTGTTATCTTAGGACAACTTAAATAAAAATTGAAACAAAACCGTTATTTGTTGACTTATTTATATGCAAAAAATCAGAAATAATTGTTATTAAAGGATTTTTAAAATATAAATACAAAATAATTCTTATTTTTTAATTTTTCCATAAAAATTACAAAAAAAAGTTTATTGCCAAGTTTGATTCTCCGTGCGAAAAGAAATGTATTCGTATTTTTCATTTATTTGTATGACTTTTCCTTCATAAAAATTTTTTCAAATATAGTTTTCATAAATAACTGTTATTTCCGGTCCCTGTTTCGGATAGCTCTTTTAGCTTTCTTATGGTGCACTGAAATTCCTCGGATACCCAGCGAAAATTGGAGCAAACTCAAGTTGCAGTAGTGCCTCTAAATTGTGTAACTAATTGTAGCTACTAAACTCGGGGCTCAAACAACCCAGAAAAAATTCTATTTTCAAGTATTCTGATGGTGAACCTCAAACATTCGCAATGTCATTGAAAACCCAAGCAAAGTGAAGTTGAAGGAGTGCGTTCTGAAAAATTTAGTCAGACATTTTCTATGATACTACGTCCTTATATAAAAATGAATAAAACATAACATACACAATCGAAAGGCAATTCATAGCTAAATAAAATTTTGCATCTACTGAATTCGAACTTGAAAGGACTTATGCACAACTGGACGGACAGATAGTTGGGCGTAGACTCCACGTTTAAACACTTCAGATAATACCACTTATCAGTTCTGCACGCTTAACCCTACACCAACCGCCAACTACTTTCGAACGCTAACACAGTCGCTCCAATAAAACTAATACATATATACATACATACTGCCTCCTTAGGGTGCAGTGTATAACAAGCACGAAAATAATAACAACAATTGCACGGTCACCAACAATAATAACAACAACAAATCGTCTATAGAAGCCACCCAACAGGGAGGAGGGCAAAGACAGAGAGAGAGCGAGAGCCGCCCAACAGTTTTCAGTGAACAGTATAGAGGACTAAAAAGGAGTCACGAGTATTCCATGGGGTACATTTGCATTTATAGTGCGGCGTCAAACACACACACACACACACACAGACATAAAGGCACATACTAGCATAGCCATACGTGAGCACACGTCGTGGAGCATTTGAAATGATAGTTCACTCGCGCGTTGTGCAACTCTCAGCAACCCGCTCAGCCCACTTTTACTACGCCATCTCGACTAGGCGCAGCGCACGGGAGCAAATTGCACCTGGCTCGGTGAGCCACTTATGCCCAGCACACGTACGTGCCGCCGCGTAGGCTGTGCCGCGGAGTGCTCCGGGCTGCGCCAAAAACTACACCGAAGTGGGCAGCCGGCAGTGCAGTGCGGGCAACGCTCAAAAATTCCAACAGCGCAAATTTTACGCCTGACAACGGACGACGCGTCGCTGCCTCGTTGCGGTGGCACTGAAAAATCCTCGCTGCGCCGCGGGTCACTTTGCAGCCACTGCACCGGCGGCCGAATAGAGCGCAAAAAACTTGTTTGCCATTGCCCAGCGATGTGTGTTCGGCATACCTACTCGTACATACGTATATAAGAAGGCGAGCGATGAGTGGCGCGAACGCGGACGCGAATTGCCGCAGCAACCAATACGCCACATACGCATACAAATTGCCAACGTATTAATTTTCGTTGCATTAATAAAATCTGAAATTGTAACCGCAGAGCGAAATTTTTTGCTGAAATAGCCTGACGGCAATGGGACAATGTTGGGGCGTATGGGGGCAACGACAAGTGACAGCTTCAGGGCATAGTTGCTCATTGTAAGAGTGGAGTGAGGAGCGCAAGTGGAAGTGGAAGTGGTGCCGTTTGGTATTTTTGGACAAATACACACAAATTGATAATTGAAATGTACACATTTGGTCGGCAAGCGGACAGTTGCGCTATGAGTGTACGAAATATTTGCCAATGAGCGAGATGGTCACACCAAATGGCAATTATGCTGGTGACTGGTGCTGGTGTTGGCCATAACGAGCGCAGGTTAACAAAGCCAGGTGTTTGGGGCAAAATTATGGTTTGTTACAATGGTTAATGTAATGCGTTGACTAGCGACAACAAGAATGTGTGCGGCGATCCGAATTATTTTGCGCTCGATCGATGCAAATTGCACTCGAACTTGGTGTTGATTTTAAACGAAAATGTATGTTTGTGGTAATGGTGGCTGCCTCTGTATGAGACAGACACAGGTCGTTGTGACACCAGAAATTCCACGCGTTTGAAATGAGTATGTGACAAAAAAATTCAGGGAATAACTTTGAGACACTTTCTTCATAGAGGTCAGGTTTTTAAGTCATTTATTAGATAATTGTCGTGTGGACATAGTAAAATTGTTTGCTTTTAATTTAGGGACTTTTCAGCCCATGGAAATATCAGCTTAAGCACCGCATTAGGTCCAATAAGTGGCGAACACAGGATTTCATTTTAGGGGTGGATTTGCGTACAAGTTCAAGTTCGCTCAATTCCATTTGAAAGCATATTTTGCACCAGCAATTTTTGCATTTCAGCTGGTTTGAATACCCAAAACACTCCTCTGTTTGCGCCACTGCACAGTGATTCGTTCCAAAGACAAAATTAAAAAAATTTTCTCAGAATTTAACGATTTTGATGTCATTTGAAAGGTAAAACTCCAACTAAGAAAACCCCAAAAAAATCTGTGCTAAAAATTAATTAGTGTGCAAAAGCAGCCCAAAAGTTGAAACTTTTTTCACAAAAAAATGTAAACACATATTTTCTTTTTTTAATCTATTGAGTAAAAAAAATTTTAAAAATACATGTTTACCAAGAAGTTGCTAAAATGTTCAATATAGATTAAGAAATGATGTGGCCATTTTCGCTTTCAATTTTTTCTCAAAATTTGCAAAACTGAGGCTTCTTCACTTCTTCACTTTTAATTTAAAATATGTTTCTAAATTAAAAATCTGAAAATTGGCAAAACTTAGAGAAAAATATCTAAAAAGTATGTAAAAGTATGTTCCTGGATTTTTTTTATATTAAGAAGCATTCTTTCTTTGTCGGATAATGTAATTATATCCTCTGATATCTTCCGATCTCAGAAAATAATTCTATTTGAAAAGTGGTCTTAACACCTATTTTTCGACAAAATTTATTTTTTTCATCCCTAAAAGTATGCAATCAGCATGAAAAATTGAGAAAACTGCAAAAAAGCAAAACATACGTCTATTATTATCGTTTTTATTGCAAACCCAGAGGGTCCTAAGACAATTTCTGTTACTCTTTGCAATTATCAATGTTGACGTTACCGATTAAATGTAAAATCTGAAAAATCTAGCCAATACACTCGTTGCTATAGCTCTCCAAAAATGACGAAATTTGCATATTTAAGTCTCAGGAATTGCCAAACTACAACAGTTTAAGAAAAACAAAATGGAGATTTCAATCTCCAGACCATGGTTAACTAGTATACCAAATTTTATGAAGAACGGACCACTCCTTCTAATTTTGTCCCGCGGTTGTACTGAGTCGAATTACTGTGCACTGGGTCCAAAAATCAATCAATCATCATGTAACAATCAACGGGATTAATAAATCGTTTGCATGCACTACAGTCATTTGTCATTAGGGTGTTTTGAGGCCTGAATGTAAACAAGGATAAGCATATAAAACTTTGAGCGATTCAACATCTCTCATCCCTTTGGAATCAAAATTATATTTGATGATAAAGTTGTCTGTATGTTTTTTTCTTTATATGTTTATTTCTTAAATGAACAACGTAATTCTTAGACTATTTTCTAATTCAAAACAAGATGGTGTTCCGGGGAACTTTCACAGTTCTCTTTAAGCTCTTTTAATAGCAGTTTCTTGACTTATCCTCCCTTTCATCATAGAGATCAACAATTTTTTTTTTGCATCCTGAATGAAAACAAAAAGTCGTACTTTCACCTCTAAGCTAATCTTCATGTCTTTTCTCTTTTGAATCAAAACAGCGTTTCGGACAGCATCAGCTGTTCGCATAAAAACAATGATCTGCACTTAAATGGATAACGTACTGAGCCCTAAGAAGTTTTCCAACCTAAAAAAAGATGGTATTTCGGGCTCTCTTTAAGGTCCTTTAAGTACTCACTTTCATCATAGGGACATCATTTATTTACGTTCTGTATGAAAACACTGATTTACATTTCCAACGCTAAGCCGATTTGCATGCCTTTTCGCTTTAAAATCAAAATAACATATCTGGACACATCAGCTCTTTTTCGTTCGCATTAAATCAGTGATTTGGCTTTGAAATGGACAAAGTCCTGGACACTTCCTCGAATTTATTTACTACTAAGTCTAAATACTATTTCAAACAAGTTACTGACTCTTTCAGAGATTTTATTTGTTTCAACAGTTTGTTTCAATCGTAACAATGAGCCACATAATTCCTAAGCCCCAATCAGCTCTTTTTAGCCTTTACATCTAAAGATGGACGTTCAGGACGATTTCTCTTTTAGCTATCCTACTTGCAACTCCTTGGCCCTTTTTGCAACTCATTGCTTTGTCCAAGTTAAGACAATGATTTGAACTTTAAATGTGTAAGGATTCGAGTGTTTTTTTTTTAAGTGAAACTTCTTTACGCACGCTTGACTTGGGTAGTAAGCTGGCGAACGCGTTACGAAAAGTGTGATCGGGCGAGGCGAACGGGAGTTGAGTGGTTTACGCACGCTTGACTTGGGGAGTAAGCTGGCGAATGCGTGACGTAAGCGTTACGAAAAGTGTGATCGGGCGAGGCGAACGGGAGTTAATTGGTTTACGCACGCTTGACTTGGGGAGTAAGCTGGCGAACGCGTGACGTAAGCGTTACATGAAAACATAAAATAAATTTAAATATTTGTAGAAAATTAATATATGTATATGTACATACATGTATATATTGTACACACACATATATATATATACATACAGATGGAGCGAAAGAAGTTTCACTTCAGTCGTGTGGTCATAAGCATACTCGTTTTTTTTTTTTTGGTTTTAGAGATTTTTGTGGTCCAAATTAAATGAGTTTTAATGATGCTGATGCAATTATTTAACTAGTCCTGCAATCGTTCTGTTATAGTTAATGGCTATGGCTGTTGTTAGAAGTTAAGTGCCGTAATCTACCAGGTAAAAGCTGTAACCTACCAAATAAGGAGGCATGTAGTTGGCTCTTGCTCTGGTTTTTCCCCTTCCGAATCAAAAAAGAGTTGAAGATGTTTTTAGGCATCTCCCAGAGTGCATTTTCAGCCCATTTGACTTTCCAAATCAAGACAGAGTTTTGCATTTTAAACGAAATTTCTTCGAGTATGGGAAATAAAGAAATGGGCCATTGTACACAAAAATTGTTATTGGTTTTGGTGCAACGCAAGTGTTTGCTGCACTGAAGCACAAGTCTGAGGATTACATGCCAATGTGTAACTTTGCTTTTCCACTTTCTTTCTGTCAACTTTTTCTTTAGTTATGAAGCCAACTATTCTTTACATTTATGAATCTTATGTGAAATATATGGAAATAAATTCAATACAGTTACAAACTGCGCTTGAAGTCTTCAAAATTTCAATTTAATTTAAATTTCCGAATTTCCGTTTTTTGCTTGCACAACGCAAATCAAAGCCAACACAAAAAACAGCCTTTTCAAATATTTCTTAATGCAATTTAAGGTAAAAATAACACAAAATACAAAACAAAAAACAATGATTAACGAAACATGAGTAAAAATGGCGCACACATCCGTTCAACGGCCAACCGTGGCCGTTAAATGTGTAAGAAAGAGCACAAACGAGGCAAACGAAAGGGAAACAAATATCCGCGTACAAATAGTAGATGACAAAAACCGAGCACAATTGCATTTATTTATGATGATGTTTTATTATTATTATTGTTGCAACGTACAGCAAGCGAGCGCCTGCAAGTATGCAATAGTCAAATTGTATACACCAACAAAAATAAACAAATATGCAAAAATAAATAAAAACAACTACACTAGCTGCTGCAACAATAAAATACAAGAAACAACAATGCAATAGCAACAATAATAACGACAACAACAACAACAACAATGCACAGCAGCTGCAACACAGTCAGACGCGCATTTGTACGCGAATTTTTTTACATTGGATTGTCTTCTTCTTTTGGGTTGCAACATTTTTTTTTTTTTATGTGCGAATGTATGCGGCAGAGTGTGGTGAATTTCTGGTGCAACATGGTTTGTATGGGGTGGTGGTGGTGTTGTATGGCGATTGTGATGACATACAAGTGGCATGGAATTTTTTTGTAAAATATTTTTGCTGTTTTCGTTTTGTAAATACACAGCTGACGAAAAAATGCACAAAAAAGCAAACGAATTTTTTTTCAGCTTTTGTGCTGTGGTAAATAAAATAGTAGCTACAGGCGGCAGTGGGGTATACATTTGAGGAAAGAGGGGGGAGGAAGAAAAATTCGAGCGTGTTATGTACAAATATTTTATGCAATTTAACAACAACACGCATACAAGAACAGCAAGAATTGAACTCTACAACAATTTTGCAGCATGCGCGGAGAAAACCTTCAATTTAAATTTAAAGCACAAATCTTGATATTTCAGCTAAACAAAATTACATGTAATTTAAGATTAAGAGTGACGAATGATTAAACTTTTTTTTTTAATTTTGTGTACAATTTGATGCTTAAAATTCACCAAAAAGCGCCTCAACAGTGCCTGGTCACTATTTGAATTAACTATTTTCAGCACAGTTTTGACTTCAACACCATCACCGCGACGATTCTGCTGCTTCATATTAATGAAAGCATGTTTGAAGGCAAGAAAAACCTTGTCAGCACACAGGCACACACATGCACGAATATGCAAAGCCTACATCAAAGTCATAAAGACAGAAAGTAGCTGGTGAGCATGAAAGCAGCGAGAAAAACAAAAAAACGAAGCACAAACTACGATAACAAAGCTAATTACATTTTTGCAGTAATCAACACGCAATGCAGTTTCTCTCGTTGTTTTTTTTGTGTTGGCTTCCTTGCGGCCTTTGTCGTTGCTCTGTGCGTCTTCAACCGCTGAGTTTTCTTTCGCAAAATCTATTGACGGCTTTTTTTCTGCGTGTGGCAACAACGGCAGCGGAAATTGAGAACAATTTTTATTGACACACTCATACACACACATATGCTAAAATACGCACAAACACATGCTTCACACACACACACGTACACATTCACATAGAGATATAAATATAAATAGCCACTGAAAGCGCACCACAAATCGACTTCTTTTGTATTGAGTGCATCATCGAGAATTTCGTTTGTGAGCGATGTCTGTCTCATTGTCGGCCTGTCTTTCATTTGGCCAGCGAGCATATGTCCACGTCCATCCAAGTTGTACGCCCACGTCCGAGCAGTGAACGCAGTTGTATTGTTTGAATGTCGCACAGCTTCGACTTGGCTGTAGAAATGTGTATCAGTTGCCATGTTCGGCTGTCGATTCACATATCTATTGGCCTGTCTGGACGATTTGTTTGACTGTGCTGTTCCGTGCAGTGTTTGCTTCTCATCAACAACAACATCATCATCGGTGAAGTCATCATCAACACAGCAACAGCATAACAATTCAATTCTTGGCCGTTGATTTTTTTCGCTTCACATTTTGTTCTGTTCCTATTTGATGCTTTTTGTTTGGAGCCAATGCAAAGCAAAAAAAAAATAAAAGACTGCAAATGAAAATGGCACAAGAAACGTCGAGCCATAGGCTGAACCGCCTAAAAACAGGCACTCAACGCGTATTTAGGTTTTTTTTTGTGTTGATACATTGATGTTGTCGAACGTTGAGTGTCCCACTTCTTTGCAACGATCATAGCAATTTTTCTATGCCAAAAATTTGAAACCAACGAAGGCACAAGTGAATTCGAAGAAGAAATTGTTTGGAGACGAAAATGCGAGTTTAAAGTTGATACGAGAAATAGATATTCAAAACGACTTGAGGAATCATAAGTAACACATCGGCTGATAAGTCCCCGGTCTGACCCATAGTAAGCGCCACAAAACGAAAAATAATATTTTTTATTTTAAGTAGTAACCTTCAAACGGTACTTGTAAAAATTTCATTACTATGTGACGTTTGGTTCAAAAGTAACAGTTGTATTTTAGTAAAACAACTTTATTCGTTTTCAGAACAATAAAAAAAAGAATTTCGTGTTCTCATAAAACATTGCTTTTGGATGGGGAAAAACACCATTGAAGCAAAAGCCTGGCTCGATAAGTGTTATTCGGACTCAGCACCCGGAAAATCGACCATTATTGATTGGTTTGCTCAATTCAAACGTGGTCGTACGAACACCGATGATGCGCCGCGCTGTGGGCGGCCAATTGAGGTGGTTACACCGGAAAACGGTAAAAAAGTCCATAAAATCGTTTTGGAAATCCGTAAAGTGAAATTGCAGGAGATAGCTGATACTATCAAGATATCAAAGGAGCGTGCGGGTTTTATTTTGCATTACATTTGACCCTGAGAAATCTGTTTTCAAAATGGGTGCCGCGTTTGCTAGCAGACAGGACAATACACAGTGCCACAAGTCTCTCGCTACGATAGCAAAATTACGCGAACTAAATTCGAATGACTTCCGAACCCACCCTATTCTCCAAACTTGGCTCCCAGTGACCTTTATCTGTTCGCAGACTCAAAAAAAAAGCTCTCCGGAAAGAAATTTGGCTCGAATAAGGAGGTGATCCTTGAAAAAAATACTTATTTTAAGGCCAAAGATAATTCGTTTTACAAGAAAGGTGTCGAAATGTTAGAGAAGCGCTGGAATGAATGAATCATTCTTGAACGAAACTATGTTGATGAAAAAAATCGAATTTCTCAAAAAAAGATTTATTTTCTGCATTAGACCGGGGGCTTATCAGCCGATGTGTTAGACGAAAAAAAGGTCTAAAAAAGATGGATGCTTCGAGAGAAAATTGTCAGTGTCTTGAACGAACCAAAAAGACTTTTGTTGGAAAGACCAAGTCCTGGTTGTGTTTAATGATACGTAGACGAAAAAGAAGACATAAAAAGATGGATTCTTTGAGAGAGAACTGTTAGTGTCTTGAAAAAACCAAAAAGACTTTTGATGGAAAGACCAAGCCCTGGTTTTGAGGAATCATAAGAAGACGAAAAGGTAGACTTAAAAAGGATGCATTCTTTGAAACAGAATTGTCAGTATGTCGACATTGTTGTAAACACCAAGTCTTGGTTTTGAGGATTCATAAGCAGACAAAAAGGGAAACCTAAAAAGAAAAATACCAAGTCCGGGTTTTATTGCCTTGATTTGCATTGACCACTTGACCTCGAAGCCATAGCAGGAAAAGAGACATTCGAACTATTAGATTCTATCATTTAATACAAGAATCTATTCCAAAAACCCAACAAAAATGGTTTGAACTATGTGAGTAAAAAAAAGTTAAAATCTTCTGGTTCAGAATTTGGATTAGTCGCACAAAAGTGCAAAGCTTGGGATCCATTAAAAACTATAAAAAATTGCACTTCACCTCTTCAATGCGGGCAATATATTTCATTGCCTAGTTGTTGTTGTTGTTATTATTGTCGCTGGTATTACTTTTTGGCATTTGTGCCGTCAACTTAATAAAAAATCATTTGCGCTCCCGCTCACACATGCAAAACTAACCAACACTGATTCGCACACACACACACACACACACACACACAGAAGCGCAGCGCAGCACCAACCAATGCAGAAGCCAACTGCCACCATTTTCATTAGCAATTTTTGATGTACCATTCAGCCAGGTCCACCTCAGTTGGCCGGGTCTGATGGTTTATACGTGAAATATTTTTTGGCGGATTTTCGTTGTATTTGCTATTAATTTTTTTTTTGCGTTATTGGTGTGCACATGTGGATATATAATGCTAGGTGTATGTACATTGTTGTTGTTGTTTGCTTGCTATAGGTAGTTGTTGTTATTATTGTTGTTAACTTTGTTTGTAATCGATTCATTTTCAGTTTCATTTCTGATTGGCGCTGCGGCCACGGTGTGAGCGAGAAGCGGCGAGCCAAACAGACAGACAGGCAGCCAAACGAATTCAACAAACGACACGATAGCGGCGTATTTAAAATAAAATACTCGCGCAGATTCGCGCATACATCCTTTTATTTTGCCGCCCCGGCCGCTGACGCCTGTCGCTTGTGGCAGCAGTGACCAGTGGCTGGGCCTAGGTTTGGGCACAACCTTCAATTATAGCAAACAAAAAAAGAATGTAATAATAATTGCGCAATTTCTCTTTTTCCAATTTGTGTTGTATATTTTTTTTTGTTCGAAATGAAAAGGTTGCCAATTTATTTGGCTGCAAATGTGTGGTGTGTCACGAGCCGAATTTGTGGGGAGTCAACGCGTACCCCACGTGCGAACATTTCATTTAAATGTGTTATTATATACGACAATAGTACATAACTGTGTGTATGTGTGTGTGTGCGCGCGAATATATGTACAATTATATTGGCATCGGCGGCATCATAATGAAAATTGAGATTGGAACTGGAATGGCGGCGAATTTATTGTTCGTTGCCATGGCGCAGTACAACAAAAGCGCCAATAAACCTGACACTAGCCAGCGCGATGAGTCGTTTTCGTTTGGCCGGAATATGGCCAGTGGGGTTATGCATGGTTCAACACAAGCAGCAGCAGCATGGTTCTATATGAATTCATTTTTAATTATTGAAAGCCACATGCAAATTATAACAAAATAAATTGCCAGCCAAATCAATTGGGAAATAGCTGAATAATGAAATATTTTTAGAAATAAATTTAGGTATACTAAACTGTTTAAAAAGGGAGTATCAGGAAGGAAATTGAAGGCAACTCAAAATCTGTTAAGACTCCTATCTCAAAAATTGAGTGCTCTCATGGACTTCACCCAATTGAGATACTCACCCGACTGAGAGAAATCTTCTGATAAATTTTAACTATGATAGTTTTTACTCAGACTAAACAAATATTTTGTTGACTGGTGCATTAGTAAACTGTTCTGCCTGCTGACTGAAATGGATGCCAAAACAAGTTGGGATCTCAAACAACTTTTAAGTTCAATGCCATTTGAAAACAAGTTTTGTAAAAGGTAGATTTTTGGGGGACTTGAGCTACCCAAAATTCTCCTTGCATGCGCCACTGACATAGCAACTCCATGAGTACACATTGGATTTAATTTTTTAGGGGGATTGATTATGTATCTACACAATTTTGAAACCCAATACCACTTAAAAACATATTTGCAACCCACAATTTTGTAACAAACATACATTTAGGGGTTTGAAACCCCAAACCCCTCTTTGCCTACGCCACTGAACTCTATCAGAAATCTGAAGACTAAAAACTAGAAAGACCATTGCTGTCATTTTGACAGTTTTTCATTTTTAAATATCTGTATTTTTTAGTATTTCTATCAACTTTTGCATGGTGACTTTTGTTTTTTATCGTGAAAAATTATATATACCTATCTTTTAAATACACTTTGTGAAAAATAAGCCAAATCCGATGTGTACTTTTCGAGATATCAGCGGATATGATATGTAGTGTTTTTAGGTATGGAAAACTTGCGGTCCTTCTAGTGTTAAACCCCACAAAATACGTTCTTGCATGAATCATTTGAAGGTCATGCATGGTACAAAGGACAATTCTTACTGTCAAGCAACTTTTTCTTGTTCACATTACTCAACCAAGTGCAGTACTTAGATACTTGTTTAGGTCGATTATATTTTATTTGGGTTTCATTTTAATTAATTAATTATTTTTCTATCGAATTTTTTTTAAAAGTAATTATGTTAAAACCCAAAATCTCCTTGATTACGTGTCAAAATTTCATTATTCTCGCTTCATTGATTTTGTATCTTTTTATTATTTAAAATACTGATACTCAAATAAATTAGAATTTTTTTACTTCATAAGAATTGCAGCTTCCGCCTTTTTTTAATGACTTTCGAACCAATAAAGTTAGAATAATTACATTTTTACACGTGATCAAGCAGATTGGGTTTTAAAATACTTACTTTTCAAGAAAATTCTATATAAATTTTAAAGGATATAAAGGATTAACATTTTCAAAGGACCTTTTTCATATCCTTTTTTTACAAATACATAAAGAATCAATTTTATTTAAATTCTTGAGCCTTTCCTCTTTCATTTGATATACATATCGCAATATTCTAACGAGGTTAAGTATTTTTTATATATTTTTTATTTTATCCCCTTCAAAATTTTGAAGTCCTTTTAAAAGGACAAAGGATGTAGAAATGAAAAATTGAGTACGCAGTATTACTACATTTGGTCTCTAGTTTCACGCACATATAGATTTTTCCCGGTGTGAAAAATGCTGAAACCAAACTCGATCGAAGCAAAAGTGGGGAAGGCAAAAAAATTGCTCTGTTGACTCATTGTTCTCCACGGCATAAACGGAATGTTCAATACACCAAGCTATGTATGAACTCCAGTCTAGCTTAAATAACACTGATCAACAGCAAAATTGCTTTTCTGGTTTTGACATCAGTTCTAGGGAAATTAGGGACCGCTGATTTCGAATCCGTAAACCGTTTTTAAAACTTAGTTTCCGTTTTCGCAAAAAATAGGCGTGTCACTTTTTTGGTTTTTCCCTGACTTTTTTCAAGTTTGGGATTATAATTTCTAAACCAATAAACCGGTTGACATGATTTTCACTTTGTGGCATTTACAACACCTCACTGCTTCTTTTCCAATGTAATTTATTTTTATAAGTTTTAAAAATCTGCGGCAATTGGACCTCAAAGTCGGAAAATATGGAATTTAATGGCATTTTATTTAATGTTGAAAAACATGCACATTTTTCGTAAATCAATTAACGAGTTAGGTGTTAAATGAACGTGGAAACATCAAATAATACAACACAGCCAAATTAATTGGTGTGGTTCCCATTCTCATCGAAATATTAGCAAAAATGTACCATAGTCATTTTCATCACTTTTCATACTTTTTCCTTAAAAAATTAAGGGCCCCAAAATATGCTCTTTTATAAGTTCCATTTAGAGTCTGGAATACAAGCAAAAAAAAAAAAAATTTTTAATTGCTCAAAACAAAAAGAAAATGAAGAACTTTGCATATTTTGAGGCCCCTAAGTTTTTAAGAAAAAAGTATGAAAAATGATGAAAACGACTGTATCATGTATGTATACGACTGTACGACTGTATGAAATGTATCAACGATTTTTGCTATTATTTTGATGACGATGGGAATCACACCAAATAATTTGGCTGTGTTGTATTACTTGATGCTTAAATTATATTGGAAAAGAAGCCGTGAGGTGTTGTAAATGCCACAAAGTGAAAATCATGTCAACCGGTTTATTGGTTTAGAAATTACAATCCCAAACTTGAAAAAAGTCAAGAAAAATCCAAAAAAGTGACACGCCCATTTTTTGCGAAAACGGAAACTAAGTTTTAAAAACGGTTTACGGATTCGAAATCAGCGGTCCCTAATTTCCCTAGAACTGATGTCAAAACCAGAAAAGCCGACAAAGAGTCGAAATTTGTTGCCCTGTGTAATCGGTGGTCTAAAATGGGTTAATGTGCATTACCTAAACTCTACAATAACCGAGCCTATCGTTCCAATACAGAAGCTAACATGAGTTTCGAGCATCGGTAGTCTTTCTTGCTCACCTGTGAGTCAAGGCAACAGGACGCATAAAGTCAAACTTAGAATCAATACTAACAACTCTTATCAGATTAGATTAGATTAAATATGGCAAAAACTAAGGTGATTTGAAAGCCTCAAAACAGTTTTAGCTTAGGAGATCCTATAAATTTCAGTTAGCTGTGCTCATCAAGCATTTCAAGCATTCCGTTGACATTGAACCAAGCAATTTCAATGAAAGCAAACAGGCATAAATTACAAATTATGAAGGCAAACAAAAAGATACCAAACAAATACAAAAGAAATGCAAAAAAAAATTTCAAAATGCGGGTGTCAAAGTTTACACACACAACACAGCATGTTGGCACTCATGTTAAAGAGTGGACAAAGAAAGGGTTAAGTGCACGTTGTAAAGGTGTAGCGAGACTAGCGCTCACGGCTAGGTAGAAGCGTCAGAGAGCAAAAATATCGTGTTGTTTTTAAACCGATATGAAAAGGCCTAAAGTGGCAAATCAAATAGAAGTGGCCCGACGACGAAGCGGCGCTTTTGATGGCTGTCCGTGCAGGATGTGCTGATATGCGAAGGACAACGGCGCCAGCCAGTTGGCAGCGTGTGCGCGTGTGTGGCTGCTCGGACTGACTGCACGGAATATGGACAAAGTGAAACACAAGACAATTTGATTTGGACTAATTGAGTGATGTCTGACTGCCTGGCTGATGCTGCTGTTGCTACTTTGTAGGCGGCGCTCGTTGCGCAAGACAGACCCACGAGACATCCAACTAACAACGAGCTGCAGCTGCACGGCCGACTCGAAGAACTGGAAGAGTGGCGGAAAAGTCAGCTGAAAGTAGTTGTAGTGCTAAAGAAGCGGCTGCCGCACGTAGTGGGAGTACGCAATTCATCAACGGTTGACAATTTCGCGGAGCAGGATAAATTCAAGCATATTGATGCCATTGCGCAGCACCGCTGATGCGGATGCGCTGACGAAATTACGGTTGACATTAAATGGAATCGGCGGTATATCAGCAGCCAACTATAGTAAAGCCACACTTTGAGGCCATCTTGCAAAAGAGTTATGGCGGTGCAACAAAAAAATGCAACAGTGCGAAATAAACCCACCAACAAATCTCACCAAAGTAGCCGAAATGCTGTTGCAGCATTTGTTGGCTTCGCGCGCAATGCAAAAGAAGCAAAATGAGAACTGAAAAAAAACCAAATGAAAACCAATACAAAGCACAAACGGCTGCGGGATGCGAGGATAGCGTCGCAGCAAAAAAAATAAAAACAATTTTGCTTTTTGCTCGCACAGCAAACACCAAAGCCGGAAGTGCGGCGTGAGCAGAGGAAGTAAGAAAAAAATGCTTTCTGGTGGCACGTTTTCTCCACGTTGCAATTTTTTCAAGCGTTTCAATGTCCAGCGAAAGTGGTGGCCAACGTGGAGTTGTGCGCGAGGTGGGGGAATCCGCCACATGTGCAGCGTCGTCACTGTCACCGCACTACAGACGAGTGTAGAGAGCGCCAGCGAAGCCGTGTCAAACAAAACAAAATAACAAAAATGTTAGAAAAAACAACCATCAACCTGAATTACGACTGATCCAAGGAGAGAAGGTACGGTAAGGGGCGCTGAGAAATTGGGTACTTGTATGAGTACGTTGCTCATTGCTCATCCATATGATAGCGCACACTGAAGTGCGGCACAAGGAACACAACAACAACAATCAGCAAACGAATGCAAACAACTACAGAGAGATAAAGAGAGAGAGAGAGATGTAGGGGAGAGACATTGAAGCGGCGAAAAAAATTCGCGCGCGCAAGGCAATTTTTAAGGTTCATTCACAACGGAAACGCGCTGCTGCTGGCGGTCAGCGCAAAGGGGTCGCGCAAAAATCCAACAAACTGATGCGGCCGCTGCTGCTGGTTTTGCAGTTGGGGTTGTTGTTGTTGCTTAACAAAATGGGTTAGTAGGGGTAATGGAACGAGGCTGGCTGGTTGGCGCTTGTTTGTCGACGCCGTAGCCGGCACTTGTACCAACACCACTTGCACCACTCCGTGTCTCACTCTGCCGTCAACAGCCACCAAACAGCGCACTGGACACAAGCTGAAGTTGCCGCTGTCGCGACTGTCGCTGCCATTGTCGAGGTCGTGACGGTGGGGTGTACGTTGGTGATATTTAATGGAAACGAATTTGACGCGTGGTTAGTATGGTAACAACAACAACAACAATCAAAATAACAACAACAAATGTTGCTGTTTGCAATGTTTGCCATATAAGCGTACAAACAGAAAAAAAACATACATACAACAATGGGAAAAAATCGCAATAGCGGCACAGCAGACAAAGTGCCGGAATACTTGCAAGAGAAAAAATAACAACAATAACAAATATACAGCAACCATCAAATGGACCCAAAGAGTTGAGTTCGAAGTGCTCACAGAAACACAGCAGCCATGAGGCAGCTGTGTCTATTCGCGCGTTGAATATCGGCTTTTAGGTGGTCACAATTCAAGTGCGCAAATGTCACGGATGTCAAACGTTGCGGCCGCCCAGTCGATTCGACACGACTCGAGTCGAGCCGATTTGAGCAGAGTTGAGTTGAGTTGCGTTGAGACGAGACAGCAAGCGATACCAATAGATGCGAGTGATTTGACATATGCGGCGACTATCCAATGTTTGATGTTTAATGTGCCCGTTTAATTGTTGCTGAGCTGCTGGCCCCCACTCACCGTTAATGGCTGGTGTCAACTGCAAGTGTGCAGCTATGAAAAGTTGCCATTTTTGTGGTTGATTTTCAGAAGAAAGTCAACTGGCACTTGACACGTGGTTCTAAGCGATTGCGAAAGGAATTAGAGCGAATAGTGTTGGTGAGGACATGAACGAAGCGGGGACAGGTTTCAACAGCACAGCATATAAGGGGTGTTATAATTTTTTTTTTATTTTAAAATCAGATATTATTGTATAGGAAAAGTTTGAAAGAACATAGAAGGAATGGAAATAGTTTTATAGTTTATAGTTGGAAATACTAGAAAAGACCAACTTTTTCTTCTACTAACGCAAGTTTGGCACTGCTTACACTACTCGACACGAAAAATGATCCTAAAAATTAAAGTATTTTTTAGACTAATCTTCGGCTGCTGAACACGAAACTGAAAATCAAAAAATTTTCTTAAGAAGCATTTTCGAAAAATCTTCGAAAAACACCTTTTTCTCCTCTTATTTCAGTTATGAGCACATATCTCGTAAACCAACCATCCGACTAACACAACACGTTTTTCCGTCTTATTTCAGTTATGAGCACATACCTCGTAAACCAACCATCCGACTAACACAAGTGGTCCGTCGTTCAGAAGGTAATTAACTAACCTTTCCGACGATATATAGATTGTCCAAATCAGATGGGATTTGGGGAAGTTACTGACGATGAAAGTTGAAAAAAATTGAATTCTTTGACCATTTTCAAAAATTATACATTTTCGAATGGTTTTTTTATAGATAAAATAAATGATATCCTCTAGTTTTAAAATCTAAGATGAAAGATATATTATTTGAGCAAATATTAAGCCTAACATCAATAGAATTGAAAAAAAATGACAAAGTTATGATGCACGGAGTGAAAACACTAACTTTTCATTTATTACACCGTGCGAAAAAAATATTTTATTTTTCCGAGACCCATCCAAATGTTGATATAGACGTGAAACTATAGGTCATTTATAATATCCTGGCGAAGTCAGTTTTTCATTTTCTGACCCAAAAACCTTCTTAAAGGACTTTAAAATTTTAAGGATATACACATTTCAAATATTTTTTTTAATATTTGCGATTGTGCAATGATGAAAATATGGGTATCATATGAAAGAGGACAATTTTCTCCTTTTAACTAAATTTTCTATTTTGACCTTTCAGAACTTTGAAATAGAAAAAAAATTTAGATGTATGAATCTACAGACTGAGATCCAAAACATTTATGTTTTGCATACCTGTCATATTTTGGTCGGCCACTTGTGTTAATCGGATGGTTGGTTTACGAGATATGTGTTCATAACTGAAATAAGAGGGAAAAAACGTGTTTTTCGAAGATTTTTCGAAAACGCTTAAGAAAATTTTTTTATTTTCAGTTTCGTGTTCAGTAGCCGAAGATTAGTCTAAAAAAGACTTTTGTTTTTAGGAGCACGAGTTGAACCCATTTTTTGTCGAGTAGCGTTATTGATGCGGAGATTGCCAAAAAGAATCAACATTTCAATTTTTTTTTTTTACTTCCTTCAAAGAAAGAATGGTTAATTTTTTCATTTTTAAAGGTTAAATTTTTCTTCTAACTGAAGTTTGGCACTGAATATTAATGGGGGAGAAAAGATACTTGGATTTTCGATTGACAAAAGGAATCTGGATTTTGAACTTTTTTTACTTTCTTCAAAGAAGGGGTGGTTTTCATTGTTGGGATTCGAACCAACATATTTCTTGAGTTTACTGATGTTTTTTAAAAGTCAATTATGATAACTTTTTTCAAAGAAGCAATGCTTAATTCTTTGATTGAATAATTTTCTCTTTTAACTGAACTTTGGCATTGAGTATTGATGGGGGAGAAAAGAAATCTGGACTTTCAATTGTCAAAAAGAATCAGGATTTCGATTTTCATACTTCGTGTTGGTTTAGATGGGATTTGCACCAACGTCCTTCGTGCCAAACTTCAGTTGGAAGAAAAAGTTGCCCTTTTGGAGATTTTTAAGAAACATCGGAAATGTGAAGTTCTTCTTAAGTTTCCTAAAAATCTCCAAAAGGGCAACTTTTTCTTCCAACTGAAGTTTAGCATTGCCTATTGATGCGGCGATTGCCAAAAGGAATGAACATTTCGAATTTTTTATTTCGTGTTAGTTTAGTTGGGATTCGAACCAACATCCTTCTTGAGTTTACTAATGTTTTCTAGAATTAAATTATGATAACTTTCTTCAAAGAAGCAATGGTTTATTTTTTGATTCAATATCTCTAAAAGTGTAACTCTTTCTTCTACAAACTCAGGTTTGGCACTGTGTATTGATGCGGCGATTGCCGCCGAATCAACATTTCGATATTTTTACTTCGTGTTGATTTAGTTCTTCTTGAGAAGAAGTTTCCGAAGTTTCCTTAAAATCTCCAAAAGGCAACTTTTTCTTCTAACTGAAGTTTGGCACTGAATTTTGAAGGGAGTGGTTGCCAAAACAAATTAGTATTTCGATATTTTTAATTCGTGTTGGCTTAAATGGTATTCGAACCAAGGTTCTTCTTGCGTTTATCACTTCCTTCATTTTCAGAGAAGGAATGGTAAATGTTTTGATTGAATATCTACAACTTTTTCTTCTACTAGCGCAAGAATTTTTCTTCTAAAAGATTTTGATTTTTTACTTCGTGTTGGTTTAGTTGGAAATCGAACCAACGTCCTTCATGAGTTTGTCTGTGTTTCCCAAAATTAAATGATGATGATGTGAAGACAAATATGCGCAGATTGTAGCATTCGTTGGCTATTTACTTTATATTCTTTACTCACCACAGAATTCCTAACCATTGTTAAATGAGTATCCATAAAATTCCTGTTTGGAACTCAATATTCTCATACTGAAAAATATACTTTCTTTGTTTTTTATAGAAAATTCTTTGAAAAGACACAATGCCGAACAGGGCATTATTAACGCTTCGTTTGAAAATCATTGTTCTGAAATATCAGAATAAAGTTTCCAGTCTAAATTGACATGTAAGCCAGCAGACACCACAACACGGCCACATTAGCCCCATTTGTTATTAACAAAACTCCAACTCAACTCCACCAAAACTCCGCTTAACAGTCACTTCAGAATGCATTAAAACAATTGAAATGATATGCTCGGTGGATCAAGCGTCTCACACCGTTTAATGGCAAACTGTAATCTTTTTAATAGACATTAACATTACCGAGCAGCAAACATGTGTGTGTGCGTGCGTGTGAGAGACGGCGCCGGAAAAAAGGGTTCCCCAGCACATGTTGCTGATAAGGATCATATAAATTTCATAAATTAAATATACACATTAGCTGAAAGGGAAAGCATATTACCGGAAAATTGCTGTCCCGTCTGAAGATGAAAAATACCGACGAGCCGTCACTGGCGACTGGCTGTTGGTTGGTTGGGTGTGATGGCGATGGTGTAGGACGTTGTTAGCAACAACGAATGGCAGACGCAGTCTTCCGCATAGTAGAAGCAAAGGCCCAGCAGAAATGTAAAAATCCCATTACAATTTCAGCGCGATCATGGCAAAATATGGAAAATGTGAAACGGCGAAAAAACGTGGCACACAAATATAGAAGGACCACTGGCAACCGTACAACGGCAAACACGAAACGTGGCACTAAAAAATACACACCCCAAAAAAAATATTTGTAACCAAAGAAAAAAAACGGATTTTTATCCGAAAACCGGACAGTCGGTGGACAAAACGAAATATAACAAGCACAAAAAAAACGTAGAGAAAAAACGTGCTAGAAAAATATTAAAACAAACGTCAACGGCAACAACGACAACGTGGCCAAATAAAGAATGCGGGGCAACAAAAAAAAAAAAACCAAATGGTAAAATCCACGAACAAGGCGGGGTACAAGGGAGAAGCAAATAGCAAACAAAAAACAAACAAGAAAGAATCACGACATCAGCAAAATGCCCCCAGCAGAGCGTAAAAAAATAAATCCCCAGCCAAAGCTTAGACGAATGCAACTAGCGTTGGCTGAACGCGGTGGGGTGTGGATTTTTGCCAAAAATTAAAAGGAGCAAAAAATTTTACTCAAACACACACACACACACAATACAACTACAACTACAACATTTTTATAAAATGCCAAATGAGTGCAGTGCGGCAACGGTGCGGCAGGAGCGCGTGCTGCATGTTGACGAGTCGACGCAACTAAAGTGAAAAAAAACATGCAAATGGAAAATAATTTTGAAAAACCTAGAAAAACACCAGGCAGCGACGTTACTGTGTGTGTGTGTGTCGGTCAGCGGAAGCAGGAAACGGGCGTGGAGAATGCAGGACATAGAAAAGTGTGGCATGGCCAGGCGTAGAGTGCTGGGCGAAAAATTCAATAATGGCTTGAAGAATATGCGCGCAAAAAATGTATGAAAATATCGAAAAGGCAAAGAGAAGGAAGATAAAAGAGTGGATATAATAAAACTCAAACAACATTTTATGGGTGAACAAAAAATCGAATCAATGGCAATGACAGACAGTCGTCAGAGGCACTGCGAAAGGCATACCAGCTACGGGACGTAAGGAGTGAGTGCCGAATGGCAGATGGCTAAAATGAAAAAAAAATTTACAAAGCACAAGAATTGAAACACTAAAGTGACCCAGTGGGAAATTGGGGAGTTAAGATGGATACCAGAGAAGAGAAAATATGACATATTTGTTAAATGAAAAATGTCGACAAAATCATGGAAATCTTTGAGTTCGAATGTCATGGGAGCACTCGATTCGATTGTTCAGGAGCTCAACATAGCACAAACATTCGTTTCGGACCACTTGAATGAGGCTGGATACAAAAAGGAGTTCGATATAAGTTCGTATTGGTGCCACACGAAAGACTTCATCGATTGAATTTCCATCTGTGAATCACTACCGAATCGCAACAAAATGGATCCATTTCTGAAGTGGATAGTTACTGAAAAGAGGATCACTTATGACGGTGTCAAGCAAACATGGTTGGGGTTACATAGCGGTGAACCGGGATTGATGATCAAGAAGGTTTTGCTGACTGTTTAGTGGATTAGCAGTGAATCATCTTCTAAACCTGCTCCTCTACCACCAAACTCTTCAATCGGACCTGTATTGCCAACAATTGGATCGTTTGAAGAAATCGTCCAGAAGCGGTCAGCTTTGGTCAAGAGAAGAGTAACATTGTTCCATCAGGACAACGCCAGTCTACGCACATCGATAGTGACTCGCCAGAAGCTCCAGGAACTTTGCTGGGAGTTCCTTTGGATCCACCTTATACTCCGCATCTGACTCCAACTGATTACCACCTGTTCCTGTCTATGGCAAATGATTTTGCTGGTAAGGAATTTGCCTCAAGGAAAGTTTGTGAAATTAACTGAATCAGTTTTCAGCCCATAGGGACAAGAGTTTCTATGAAAAAAGCATTATGGAATCACTTTCAGGCAACAAATTATCCAACGGTGCATATTATCCCAAATCTGATCATTTTATGCTGAAGAAAATTTTTCTTTCCAGAAATTCATTTATAAAATTCCATCTTAATGCTCCTTGTAGCCAATCCCCTTCATGTCTTCTGCATGTCATGTGATGTCTGCTTTCCTGCAGGGCAAAATATGCACATGTAACGCGCATAAAAACGCACAAACACCGTGCAAGGTGTACACGTGTGAGTAACGAGCAGCGTGCGCGTGCACGCCTGCCTAATTCAGGATATTGACAGGACGAACGCATACAAACATCGAAAAAAAAAACCCTGAGACAAACCAAAAAATGCAAACGTACAAAGCACAAACAAAAATTTAAAAATTGCAAAAAACGTAGGGAAACGGAAGCACAAAATTGAAAAGAATATTCAATAGAATTGAATTGATGGATGATGAAAGCCCAACGCTGTCCGGCGAGTAGCCATAACGGCACGAAATGTGTATAGCAATGGGGCAGCTGAACGAAATGCGTTATGGAAATTGAAATGTGTAGTGGCGATACGTCAAAACTTTGACGAGCAGACGTGCCGACGGGGAGCGCAAATGATTGTTGAGTTTAGGAGTAACGATTTCTTTTAGTAAAACATGACTTTAAGATGACACAATGTTGCAATTTAAAGAAGTTTAATATGGGATTGAATTGTTGTAGCAGGAAGATAATTGAGCTGAAAGTCTTTGAAGAAGCATGGATTACAGTACTTTTGAGAATTGCATAGTTTTTGCTTATGATGAGGTTTGGTGGTGTTTGGGAAAGGCAGTAAAGTAGTAAATAGATAGGACTTTTGGATCCTTCAACTCTAAGGACTAGGAGGAAATATATTTCTAGAAGTTCAAAAGGGCTTTTACGGTCTCTAAGCCGTAGATTCTACATCTTAAGGGAAAATATACTTCAAGAAGTTCAAAACGGCTCTCTGTCCTCTTAGTTTTTGACTCGTCGGCTTAGAGGGAATTGCATTTCTAGAAGTTCAAAATTGCTCTCTGGCCTTTTAGCCCTAAAATTATACGGCTTAGAGGGAAGTGCACTTCTAGAAGTTTGAAGGGGATTAAAGCAGCTATTGAATTGAAGTATTTTTGTATTTGATCCAGAAATTTCAATGATTAACCCTTTCGTTATTTTGTTGCCATATGGCAACATGCTACTTTGTGGACGTCTGAACCCTCTATGGATTAAAAAAAAAATTTTTTTTAGTCCTTGGAATAGTTTGATGGTTTAGGAATAATACGAAATTTATAAACTGAATATTTAAGTTTAAAAGTATACACGTATACACGTTTTTTGAATGTTATATCTTTACATAGTAAAGAAAGAAGAAGCAGACAAAAATAAGACATTTTTAATTTGACTTTTTACTTTTGTTCAGATACATATTTTAGATAATTTTAGCAGGAGTAAATGAAGAAATATTCGATTTTTAGTTATGCAAAAAAAATGGTATGTCTAAGTAATTATTACAGCCACAACTAAATGGTTTCTGTCATATGAAAACATTCTAACAAACAGAGTCCAGTAGCAAAAATTAAAAAAAAATATTATGGGATTTTATTGATATAACCACACAGAAGACTAAATCGATACATTTGAAATTTTAACTTTCTCCAGTAAAAACTTGTAGCGAAAGGGTTAAGTACTACCGATAGATGAAGAGATCTCTTGCGTCATTGCTTGACTTGACCATTAAGAAAATTCGACTGCGCGGAACGTTTAGCTTCAACGACCTAACGAGATTATGAAGAGACTAACCTTATGACCGTCTTTGGGTTGCTGGGCTTTTTCAGTTAATCTCATTGAGAAATGTATATATTTTCCTTACTATTCATAATCAGAATGAGAAAGAGGAGGACAATGGACTTGATCTTCTTTGCACTGGTTTTCTACTCTCTAGGGGGAAAATTTTTTCACAAGGGTGAGTTTTTCTTGGAAAATTTGAGGAGTCAAGTTGATAAGACAAGTACTGGTCTATTTAGATTCGTTAGAAGCTTGTTAGAACTGGTTCGGTTAGAGGGGAATACGAGACCTAAGATTGTGGTATTACAACGGGCATCTTTGGCCTACGTGTGATACCTTCGGAGCAGTCTTGACTACCTATTTATAAGCAAATAGTTATTTAACTTCTCAAGTATGAATTCAATATATAAAATATCTCTACTAAATAAATAGTTATATAAAATATTTATACTTCATTAAAAGTAAAGCTGGGGAAATCAGGAAGGTTTTCCACAAAGTTGGAAGATTGGTTGCATACTTAGTGGGGCAATCTTATTGCGTGATAATGCAATTGGTCCACTTTGGTTTAAATTAGAATTCTTAAGCTATTACAATAACCCATATTAACCTAATATTGTGAACCAAAGTGCAATAAAGTCAGAAAAGCTTGAAAGATAAAAATACTTTGAATTGGTTATAGAAACTTTGAAAACCACTACACGTGTGCTTCTTTTTAAGACCTAGAACAATTAGCTATAGTTCAACGTCTCATATGAAACATGTTGAAGACTTTTCAAAGTTTTTAATGCATTTAAATTTAAAGACCGAATTTCAGACACTCGTCGCTTTGCAAAAAATATACGACTGTTTCTGATGGCAATTTTGTCATCAGCGCATTTTTTAAAGAGATGCTCACATACACAACGTTACTCTTGGTTTGGCTGCAGCCAGTTGTTGAGTTGGAACAAAACAACAGACAGGCAGACAGTCAGTCGGCTATGTAGTCAGAAACAGTGCTACAATGCAGTAGACACGTGTGTCCAACATATCGATATACAATTCACACATAGAACGTACCAGCACAACATGTATTCGTATACGCGATGACTGAATAGGTGGACGAATGGAAAGTTGGATAGATGGATGGATGGATGGACGGTTGGTTGGTTGGTTGTTTGCATGGCTGCAGTGGGTGAGATAAATAAAGCAGCCAACAGAAACAAATCAACGCGGAACGTGCGCAACTGTATAGCTGTGCAACAACAACAACAACAACAATGACACCAGCAATACAAGCAACAAAAGCAGCAAATGACAGCTCAAATGGCTCAAATGTTTTGCTATTTGCAATCATATTATTGTATTTTTATGCTGGCCAACGCTACCCGATACAACAATAACAATAACACTAAATGCAGCAACAGCGACTTTTTTGCGTACAAACAAAAAAAAAATATTTAAAATCGGAAGAGTAGGAAAAAACATGGAATTGACATGAGCAATGCAACAAAAAAAAATTTCAAAAACAACAACAACAAAAATGGGCGTGTATGTGAGGGATTGGTTATAAAAATTTAAACACCCCTCAGCGCATACGAACCCCCACGCTTGCCACTCCAAGGAACAGGACATAGCACAGCACTCGCTCACAACAATGTTGCAATGGATTTTACCGTTAAAACGGATGATGACGATGATGGCGCTGATGATGATGATGATGATGATGACGTTAGTAATCATGTTGATGTTGGCGTTGATTTTGTTGTGATTTCTGTCGCAATTTCTACATGTTCGACTACCTACTGCGCGCTCAATTTTTCAGCGTGTCGAGTGTGGATTTTGAAACGGACAACAACAATAACAATCAAAAAAATTGAGCTTGAGTGGGCGGTCAGGTGGTTTTGAGCTGGATTTTAATTTTGTATTTTACTCAGGCAGGTATTGTTGTTGTTGTTATTCAGCGCGCGCGACATCGCCTGCTCGGATAGCGCTGCTTGTTATTGTTGTGAGTTGTTATTTTTTTTTAATTTTTTATTTCTGGAGTGAGACAGGGAAGGTGCGCTGTCATACAGCATACCGCGTATATTTCATTTCGAATTTTTCCGCTGCCACCACTGTGCTGGCTAAATATTCGCATTTTTATATGTTTGTATGAAACAGTGCAGAAAAAATGCGCGCAGAATGGGCCACACGGACACTGGACAAAAGGTACGGAAGAGGCGTTGTTGTAGAGACGTATGGCGTTGGGTGGCTGCTGCTGCATATGCAGCAGGAAGTATGTTGAATATTTCAACGTAACGTCGCATTATGCTGTGATGGGACAGTATTCTTTTTCTATATCTTTTTTTTTTTGTTTTTGCGCTACGCTTTGGTCGATCTTTTCGTCTGTATGGATGGATTAAAAAAAAAAATCATTTTCGTTGTTTTTATAGGGTAGCGTAGCCACTCACTCACACATGCGTACATGACGCGCTGCACACACGCATATGTTTGTTATATGGACAAATGGAAAGTGGCCTGGCCTGCCCATCGTTCATGGCTACACTTGCCGCTGGTTAACAAGCGAGAAAAAATGCACCCTCTTAACTTTATTATTTAAAAATGTTGTTATGTTTTTTGTTTTGCCACAGTATGGGCCAGTATGTTGTTGTAGCTGTGATTGGATGGAAGGCGAGGAGGTTATATGCGCCGCAGCCGCCCTTTTTTCGGACACTTCCCAACACTCTCACACACACACACACACACAAACATCATATACAATTTTTTGATATTTTTTACTCGCCGCCTCATGCCGCGTTGTATTCATTTCAGCATAGCGTTGCATTTTTAATATGATTTAATTTTTATATTTTTTTACTTTACATTTCATTTCAGCACTGCACTGCCTACCCCCGAATATGCGCGCTTCCACATGCGATATGCGCGCCTTTGTGGGATGGGCGTGTGCTGTGGCGCGGCACCGCCCGTGTCCGGTTGTTGGATAAGGCTGCGCGTTGCAAACACCGTTGCCGTCGTCATTCTTTTGCATCATAAGCGAATTTTTAATTTATTTTTATTAATTAAAAATTTAAAAATACACAAACATATAGAGATATGGAAAAAATTTGTTGTATTAAAATTAAAAGAGGCGGTCGCATAGCGCAGCAATAGCAACAATAATGCCGAATGTTTTTCATGCGTTGGAATGAGAGGCGAAGCACACATGTGCGGAAAAGCCTCGGAAATAATATTGGCGAAATACATTGAATACTTTTCATTGGTACAACAAAATGGTCGACAAAAATGGTTAAAATCGGCTAAATAAAAGTTAAAGGGATGTAATGTAATGGCTAGGAAATCAAAAACATGGTAGAGAGAGAAACAGTGAAGATTCTTTTCAGCTGCAAATATTTTGGGTATGTTTCCAAAATTTCATTTTTTTTTAACATGTTGCACAGAAAAGTATGAAATATTCAAAAATACCAATTGTTATTTTTGTCAATTGTTTTTGATTTTATAAATAAACTAGCTGGGCCCCGCGGCTTCGCACGCAAGCTCTCTTGTTTCACCCGATACAAATTCTGAACCCATTGTTGACCCCGTCAGATTTTGATTTAAAAAAAACAAAGTCTATTATCTTTGATGTCAAGTATTTCCAAAAATTTTGAAGTCAAAAGCCCTTTAAATCATGAGTTTTCACATTTACCCTAAACAAATTCTTAACCCTTAGTTTATCACGTTAGATTTCGATTTTCCCAAAAAATGAAACACATTTTAATTATTTCCCGATAGAAGGGCTTGTTGCCAATAAATCGTGTTTCTCCATACAAACTGTTAACCCATTGTTGACCAGGTTAGATTTTGATTTTCAAAAAAAATGAAAAACACGTGTCAAATTATTTCTCACTAAGAGTACTTTCACAAAATTTGAAGTCAGTGGCCCCATTAATTCATGTTTTTTTACAGTTTCGCCATGCAAACTTTTAACCGGTTGTTGACCCCGTCCGATTTTAATATTCGGAAAAAATGAAAAACACGTATCGAGTTATTTTACATTTGAAGTACTTTCACCACGTTTGAAGTCAAAAGGCTAAAAAAATTTGTTTCTCCATACATACTTTTAACCCATCGTTGATCCAGTTAGATTTCGATTTTGAAAATAATGAGAAACTCGTGTCCAATTTTTTTTATTTCAAGTATTTTTACAATTTTTGAAGTCAATAGGCCTATCGGTTCATGTTTTTTTCGAGTCTACCCTTAAACAAATCTTAACCCATTGTTGGGCCAGATAAATTTTGATTTTCGAAAAATTATAAAATACGTGTCGAATTATTTTTGATTTAGAGTATTTTCAGGAAGTTCGAAATCAATATGTATCTTAAATTACTTTTCTTCATACAACACCCTAACACATGTTTTGCCCCTTTACACCCCGAATTTAAAAAAATCCCCTCTTAGCGGAGGTTCATTTTTCGAGATGTACCTACAGTTCAAATTTCAAATTTGTAGCTTCAGCGGTTTGGGCTGAGCGATGATGAATCAATCAATCAATCAGTCAGTCCGTCAGGACAAACAATCTATGTATATAAAAATGGAGGCGGTACCACGCCCCCTTGTCCAATGCTCACAAATTTCTTCTAGTCGAATTGTGTTACTAAGTGGAAAGTTCGTACCAAGTTTCACTGATGTGTGTGTGTGTACTGCATAACTGTTGGATCATAAAAAATGTGTCACGCCCCTTGACCACCGCCGATCAAATCTCATCAGTAGAATGACACATCTATAAAACAACGGTACACCAAATTTCAATGCTGTGCGGCTTACAACTCCGAAGCTATTCCATATAAAAGATTTGAGTTGTATGGGCGGAGCCACGCCCTCTTGTGAAATACCCGCCCCATTCCCTCTGTGGAAAGATATGACTAAATGGTAGGTTCGTACCAAGTTTCATTGATGTACGACTTACAGTTCTGCTGAAATATTGGGTCATACAAAATGTGCCACGCCCCCTATCCAACGCCCATAAAATTTTAACAGTAGAATTACACTTCTGTGGGAGGATGTCATACCAAATTTCAATGCTGTGCGACTTACAATTCCGAAGCTATTCCATTTAAAAGATTTGAGTTGTATGGGAGGTGCCACACCCCTTTGTTCAATACCCACTCCATTCCCTCTATTGAAGGACATAATTAAATAAGTTTGTACCAAATTTAATTGATGTGTGACTTATGGGTCCAAAGTTATTGTCTAAAAATGTATTCCTGTGGTGCCACGCCCCATTTTCCCGACTTTTCTTTTTTCCTAAACCTTCACGTAACAACTTCAAACAAACCCGCCGAAGGAAGTATCCAAGTTGGGCCAGTCGTTTTCAAGTTTTAAGCAGCCGAACGGACCACGATTCATTTTTATATATATAGATTTTAGTTATCTGACTCCAAGGTGTAACTTAGATAAGCCTATATGACCAAAGGCGATACTCATAAAACAGTTTTAATTCAACTCTACATCCCATGAAACATCAAAGTTACAGCCTACACGGTTTCAATTTAACCTTTTCTTTGGGAGATTGTTTTTATAAAGACGAACCAGAGCGTAGAGTACAAAACCATATGAACAGCGAGGCGTTGCGTTGATTTCAAGAAGAAAAGAAAATGTTGGAAAAGAGCTAAGGTCTATTAACTGCCTTTGTTTTCATTGAGAGATTTGCTGTAGCTTCACAGTATTGAATCAATGTCCAAGTCCATAGTCTTAAGAGCTTGACAACCTTAAGAGATTCATAACCTTAAGAGGTAATTTGACCGTACGAGAGAATTAGAAAACAACCAGCCATATTCTGTTTTTCTAAACACGTTTGGAGTTTAGTGATTCCTATGTTCTAAAAGTTCATAAGCAACATGGAATTATGGCTCAGCATATTCTAAGTAGCGCACCAAACCGATCTTAGCAAAGTCCCCAACCATACTGCTGTCACCTCCCTTACACAACAGATGGCGCTATGAGCGGTAGCTCACAACATCGGAAGCGTTGTTCCTAAGCGGTGATAGATCGCAGCCTAATCACTTAGGTGATTGGCCTTCCTGCGGCAGGCCAATCACCTACCCTGGCAAAAAAACACAAACGATTAACGTAACCAACACAAGGCAAGTCTTGTGGAGGCCCTATGCTCCCGAGAGGAGTGAACAAGGAACAAAAATATTCTAAGTAGGCGGGTAGGTGAAAGAGGAGACCCCCAGCCGTTTACGATTAGATACTCACATAGGCTAGTTTAGCCCGTTGTGGTACTACAGGTCTTAGTTCTACGAAAAATCAGACCTTCTGGAACTAAAGTTGAGGTAGCTGGCAGCTTCTTCTTACTTTCTTATAAGGAAATATGAACTAACGACACAATTTGACCAAGCAAAGCTTTGAAACACGCCTAGTTCTCTTCAAAATGAAACACGCTTGTTTTTGAATTGTTTGCATATTTATTCTAAACAACAAAATTATTAAATTTTTTTTTACAATTTCCCCCAAAAACTAAACAATAACTTGCCCGACTCTACACTCAACTATTCAACAACGTCTTTATGTATGGACTCTCCTCAGTGGGGCAGGCGAATCGCCGAAAAACCGGTTCCAATGTGGTCTGTTTGTGTTCCACCGGCTGCAACATGGTGTTCCACAGCCCATTCGCCACGGACGCATGACCCAGCTGACTAAAGTGGAAACAGTCGCTGGCAAAGTAGCGCAAATCAACATCGCCATCGGGCAGCTTGGGCGTCGTGGCATTCGTTGTGAACGGCTGATAGACGACAGCAAAGTCCTCGGTCTGAAACTCTGGCAAACGCGCCACATAGTCCTCGACATGCTGCCAGCGGTTAATGAGATCGGAGGCGCTCTGCAGCTTGGCCCCTTTGATGCGCTCGCTGAAGACACAATGGCAGCCCACACGGTGCACGACGACGCACGTGAGAGGTATGTTGCGCATCGGGTAGATTGTGGTCACCATGTTGGGCACTGGCACCAAATTCACCAGCAGACGTGGCACATTGTCGCGCAGTATGGTGAAGGTGCGCCGCAAGTCGTTTTCGTGCTGTTGCAAAAATTCGGTGACGTTGTCGTAGTGACACATGTCCGAGCAAACGTCGTTGTTGCCAATGAAAATGGTGAGCAACTTCCAGTGGCGCTCCATGTCAATGTTGCGATCGTGGCGCATGCGATCGATGAGAATGCGCGCCTGAAATGGCAGATCGCGCGACATGATCATCGGTTCGGCAATGTTGAGGTGCGAGGTGCGGTCGACGGTCAGACTGTCGGCGGTGGAGTAGCCGTACAATCGAGGATTGTACACCTTCAGTATGTTGGGCAGCGTGACAAAGGTGCGCCAGTCGCCGATGCCGCCGCCGGCAAACGAGATGCCGCGAAATTCGTTGAGTGTGTGACTTACGTCCGTCGACATGATGCCATTGCCGGCGGACAGCGAATCGCCCAGCGAGGCAATCACATCGATGTCGCCCGGACGCAGTCGGTGCACCGATGTGGGCGGCTGCGGCGAACGGCCGTGTGCGAGATCGCACGGAAACGGCTCGTCGGCCGAAACGATCGGCTGCATTTTGCCGCGTTCGCGATTTAGACGGACTATTTCGTCCATGTTATTGAAAGCCCGCCACATGGACAGGCGTCGAGCCAGTACGAATATGCCGCGAAATCTTTCCAAACTCGTGACGAGCACCTTACCGGTGCGCGCCTTATTATAATCGTGTATGATGCGCCTTATGCCGAGTGTGTCGGCTTTTTGCTGTTGGATGTTACGTATAAAGCCGAACGATTGCGCGGTGTGGCTCTGAAGGCAGACGGCGAATAGCAGGAAAAAGGCGAGTTTGAACATATTTCGGCTGTTTTTGGTTTTTGTGAATGAAAACAATTTTAAATCAGAAGCGAGAATGTCAATGTTGCAAATAAATGATGTACTTATGTAGGGTTTTGTAAATAAAACTATGACTTGTTGGGTTATTTTGTAGGCGAATTCTCTGAATGCTCTGAATTCATTTATAAATTTTGTTTCACTGACAAAATGAATTGGAAAATTATGATGACGCAATGCTTATGAATCTTCGTTAGAGTAACTGATGTGGTGGCAATTTCAATTGGCATAAACTTAGTTGGATTATTCAGCAGAAGTTTTCACTGATAGTTAAGTAGGTTAGAAGTTGCGGCATCAGGAGTTATGCACTTATAATGCCAGTATTTTCCATTAATTATTTGATAGTTCATTATTTCGCGAAACAGAATTCAAAGTGACGTAATCAACTGACGAAAGTTTGTGAGCGAGGAAACATACATGGAACACTCCCGGATCAATAGTCCAAATTACTCATTTAGACTTTTGACTGTCAATTTTTTCCACTTTCATTGCACACTTCACGTAGGTGTCCTTTCTTCAAGTTTTTTTCCCCAAAACTTCTAAACGATTTTCTCTAGTTAGCAACTCGGCGAAAATCTGCTGATAACAAACGTTCTAAACGCGACACCGATACGACAGCAACTAAAGAGCTACGAAAAAAGCGCACACTTCTTAATGCTTTCCGGTGCAAACTGAGAAATGAAAAAGGATGCTGCTTATGAATGTTGCGGCGCGTCAAAAGTTAAATAGTTGAGATTTTCGTTCGACAGTTTGTGTACTGGCTGGCACTTTGTTTAGCTGATTTTAGTGTAGCACTTAATTCGGCTTTAATGTCATATTATTTATTAAAGTGACTGTTGACTTAAAAGTGTTGACCGACACATTGCGCACACGTATAGATATGTGAGATATGAACGTTGGCAACAGCTGGCACACACACACACGGATTTCATTTTAAATTGCAAAAAGCACACAAAAACAAAAACCGAACAACAAAACAACTCGACGTAGACATAATTTAGTTAAAAATTGAAGAGTTCTTGGAGTTCAAAGCAATTGTTAATTACCTTGTACCTTGTAACATCTGAGATGTTATTGCCGAGATTTGTAAACAAAATCTCGGCAAATAGCACGGAAAGTAAATAACAATTGTTAAAATTCAACAAAACTGCGTAGACAAACAGACGAACTGAGTTGAGTTGAAACAGTGGTCGTTGCAATATCTGCCATCAACAGTGGATATTTAAAGTGAACGACATATAAAATGTTATATGCGGTTGCTGTTATTACTCAAGTTTAATCAACTACAAGTATAAATGAACGAAAATAAAATTACAGTAAAATAAAAAAAATGAAATAATATAATATTGTAAAAAGTAAAATCAAATCAAATAAAATATAATAAAATAACATAAAATAGAATAGAATAAAATGAAATGAAATAAAATATAATAAAATAACATAAAATAGAATAAAATGAAATGAAATTAAATTAAATCGAATAAAATAAAGTAAAATAAAATAAAGTAAGTTAAAACAAAATAAAATACAAAAAAAATAAATAAATAAATAAAATAAAAAATAAAGTAAAATTAAATAAATTAAGATACAATAAAATAAAATATAAAAAATAAAATAAAATAAAGCAAAATAAAAATTTTGCGACATGTATGATTGAACGATCAGATAGAGTTAAAAAAGAATAAAGTAGAATATAATAAAATGAAATAAAATAGAATAGAATAAAATAAAGTAAAATAAAATAAAATAAAAGAAAATAATATAAAATAAAATAAAATCAAATATAATACAAAATTAAAAAAAAATATAATATAAAGTAACATAATATAAAATAAAATGCAATAAAGTAAAATTAAATAAACTAAACTAAATTAAATAAAATAATAAGAAAAAATATTTTTATAAAATTCAATACTGACAAAATTTTCGACATGATTGATGATTGAACGATCAGATAGAGTTAAAAAAGAATAAAATGGAATAGAATAAAATGAAATGAATGAAATAAAGTAAGATAAAATAAAATACAAAAAAATAAATAAATAAATAAAATACAAAAAGAAAGTAAAATTAAATTAAGTAAGATACAATAAAATAAAATATTAAAAATATAAATAAATAAAATAAAGCAAAATAAAAAAATAAAATAAAATAAAAAAATATCAAATAAAATAAAATCAAATAAAATATAATACAAAACTAAAAAAGTATATAATATAAAGTAAAATAAGATAAAATAAAATACAATAAAGTAAAATAAAATAGCTTAAACTAAATAAAATAAAATAATAACAACATATTTTTATAAAATTCAATACTGACAAATTTTGCGGCATGCATGATTGAACGATCAGATAAAGTTGGGAAGTTATGATTTAAGGTCACAGAGCTCAGATGTTATGTTATATAAAAACATATATGGTTACAAATATGTTTAAACAAAATATTATAGCAAATGTCAAAAGTGTCAAAAGCGTCAAATTAACACTTCACTCCATATTGAATAGTAAGGTTAGATATTATGGGCGCGGTTAATGTTGTCTGTGTCACGGGGTTGCATTGGAATTATGGACTGGGTTAATGGACTTTGTGATGATGTGGGAACTTTGATTTGCGGTTTAAAAACCGGAAATGTTGTTAGTTCAAATGTACAAATGTAGACAAATAAAAATGTAAATGGTTAGAAAACATGCAAATGGATAAACTGGAATTGTACTCAGTACAAATGTGAGAAAAACCACAAATTTATTTGCTAAATGTTTTGTCACTTAAACAGTTGTGTTGAGACAAGTGCAATGCATAGGTTGCGGCGACCTTTAACGAAAGCTAAGCAAAACATAATAATTCACATACGGTAGTTTTGTACTGGTATTTGGTTTTTGTTCGTTTTTTTTTACAAAACCAAATTACATGTGAAAAAGTACCGAGTGCCGAACTAACAATGTAACGAGGTAAGTGTGAATACCCCTAATGTATCTACTCTATTCACATGCCTAAGTGTAGATCTTCATTTAGAAACAATGTAAACTTGAATAAAACCGGTCTTCCTTGAGTCACACAACTTCGCGGTTAATTAACCCTTTCGCTATTTTGTTGCCATATGGCAACATGCTACTTTGTGGACGTCTGCATCCTCTATGGTTGCAAGAATACATTTTTTTGTTGGTCTTTAGAATAGTTTGAAGTTTTAGGAAAAATACGAAATTAATAAACTGAATATTTAAGTTTAAAGAAGAGAAGTATACATTTTTTTAATGGTATATCTTGACATAGTAAAGGAAGAAGAAGCAGAAAAAATTAGAGAACTTTTTAATTTGATTTGAATTTGAGCTTTCTTTCAATTTAGATACTTTTTTTAAATTTTGGCTGAAGTAAATGAAGAACTATTCAAATTTTCGTTATGCATAAAAAGTTTTATGTTTAAGTAATTATTACAGCCACAACGATGTGGTTGCTCTCATAGAAAAACACTCTAAAGTACAGGGTCCGAGTATAAAAATTAAAAAATTTCTTATGGAATGTTGCTCTTATAACCACATAGAAGCCTAAGACGTAAAATTTAAAATTTTAACTTTCCCCAGTAAAAACCTGTTGCGAAAGGGTTAATTAGTTAAGTTCTTTTAGATGCTTTTACCTTAGTTCATAGCGCCTTAGTATGTAGGGACATTCTGTTTTATATTTATAGTCTGTAATAACTCTTGTTTATAATGTTCGAATCAAATAAATAAATAAATAAAATTTTAAATTTTAATAAAATTTAATTTCAAAAATCTCATGTTACCACACCCAGCAAAATATTGTTCACACCGTAATCTAATGTCTTAATTTACCGCAACCACATAAACAGTTAGCGAATTGCACACAAAATGACACCACTTCCATCGCACCACACACACACACACACACACACACACATACACATTCTCCGAGACCAAACCCTAACAACCCCGTTTCATACTTCGCCACACATGCGACGAGACCTTGAAGTAAGAAACTTGGCCAGACAAACTGTCTGCACGTGCATGAAATCGTGCCAAGTTGGAGAGTGTGCGATGACTGCTGCTTTTTTCGTTTTGATTTCATTTTCTTTTGCTTTTAATTTTATTACATTCAAGGCTAAAAATCGCCGCTCAAGTGCAAGTGTGAAGCATACACAACATAATCCACACAAACGTACAAGTGGAACACACATGCAAGCATGAATGCATGTGTGAGTGCACATAAACATATGCAAGTATTTATGCATGCATTTGTGTGTGCATTAACCTATTGCTCTAGTTTTAAAACTAAATCCTCTTGCTGGTCGGAGCAAAGTCCTTGCAGCCGGCGCGCTGTGCTGTGCTGTGCTGGGTGCAGACAGGCGGCTATTTGATTATTGCTTGGCCACAAACTCAACTCCGTCGAGACAACAAAATTGGCCCAACACCAACAACCGGCCGAAGCTAGACAAAAATCGTGTAGTATAAACGACCATAATCCTTTCGGTTTGCTGCCGCTGCGTGTGTGTGTGTGTGTGTGGTCAGGGCACATGTCGAGACGTTACGGTGCGGTACGCTGCGGTGGGTGTACATAAATTTCGGAATTTATCCATTTGAATTTAGAACGTTGACCATATTATGGAGTGTATGGAGCGTACTCGTCGCAGCCCCCAGCCAACGAGCCCACCCACAGCGGCCAAAATTCAATAGCACAGCATCAGTAGTGGGCGTCCGGTGGCTGCTTGGCATCGCATCGCAGCTCGCTCATTTGCCTCGGCGTAGGCAGTGCGGCGGCGGCCAGCAGTCAGACAGAGAGCCCGACAAGCGGCTCGCTGTTGTCGTAGTCTTCTGGTGTTCGTGTGCGTGGCAACTGCCATTTTCTTTGGCCCGTCTCTACTGCACACCACGGCGTCGCTGTATGGAAATTTGCTTGCGCCAAGGCAAGTGGCAGGTCAGCTTCTCGGCGAAAGGCAGCCATATGTACTGGGCAGCAGCGTCCTCCCCCCCCAAAGTTGTACTTCGATGCGTTGTTGTGCTGGGGCGTTGTACGACAGCAGCCGAAGCAAGTAACGCGTTTTTTTTTTGCTGCTTTTGCTCATTTTCCATACGTTTGCTGCATTCTGGTTGGACTGGTGCTGGGAGCAGTTATCGTTGTTGTAGTTGTAGCAGCTCTTGCACAATTCTAGCGACAAGCAAAATATTTGCCGTGGCAGCATACATCCTGACACATCAACGTCAGCGACAGCGCCCTTAAACAACAACATCGACAACATAGACAGCGAAACATCATCATCAACACTCGAAACATCATTGCGGCAGCCATCAAATGCATGCGCTGCTCTCGAGTCATTGAAGCAGCAACGGTCTCCGTTTGTCTATCGGTCCGTCTGACCGTCGGTTTGTTCAATTTGCATACATGAATGCCATATTAGGGTGTTGCCGTCGTTGTCATTGCTTGTTTGCAGTAAATTGTTTGACTTTTTTCCGTGCAATTTATCGCTAAAATTGCATTGTTTTTCATATGCAATCCAACAGATTATTGGCAAGTTCCATTTCTTCGCTTGTGTCGTTGTTGGTTAGTTTAAATGAAAAAAATTATACAACAACAACAAATTAGACGCCAAATTCCAACATCAATTGTGCTAGTTAATTTATGTAAACATATATCAGCCACAACATCGTATGGCGGCCACAAGTAACCCCAACGCAAAGACCGCATTCAGATACTCGGATCGTCGGCATCAAGAGAACTCCACATAAAAACTTCATATCGGTTGCACACAATTCGTTTGAAGCAACACTTCAACCACACTTTGCATTGTACGCGACGTTGTGCCTTTTGTTGTTGTGGATACAAAACCACAACACTTCAAACTAATAATGTAAAGTAACTTTAATGCATGGCATGTCGTGTCTGTTTATGTTTTTTATGTTATTGTGGAGCGGGTAATTGAAAAAAATAACAATTATTATGGACGTTCACTCTTCATTGAATTTTACTCATTTTTCTCGTGTGCTTCATGACTCTTGTCCAATCTAGAGTAGAGTAGAGTAGAGCAAAGCAGAGCAGAGAAGAGTAAAGAAGAGTAGAGTAGAGCAGAGCAGAGAAGAGTAAAGTAGAGTAGAGTAGAGTAAAGTAGAGTAGAGCAGAGCAGAGAAGAGTAAAGTAGAGTAGAGTAAAGTAAAGTAGAGTGAGTAGAGTAGAGTAGAGTAGAGCAGAGCAGAGAAGAGTAAAGTAGAGTAGAGTAGAGTAGAGTAGAGTAGAGTAGAGTAGAGTAGAGTAGAGTAGAGAAAAGTAGAGTAGAGTAGAGTGAGTAGAGTAAAGTATAGTGAGTAGAGTAAAGTATAGTGAGTAGAGTAGAGTAGAGTATGGATGTTCAAGATGATTGTACGTCCAATACTATCATATGGAGCTCTGGTCTGGTGGAAAGCCCTAAGGAGGGAATACAACATCACCAAACTCGGTAGACTACAAAGAGCAGCTTGTACCGGAACTACGGGAGCGATTAGATCCTGCCCGTCGATCTGCATATTATAAAGGCCGCAACTCTTAGTGCTCTTAGGCTGAGAGAAACAGGTTGCTGAAAGGACAGACCGTATGGCCACGGCAGTCTGTTATCACAAGTGCAAAGGTGCCTGCCTACAACGACGGATTATGCAATTCCTACCATGGCCTTTGGGAAAAATTACGATATCCGTATCCCCTCTCGTCTAGAATGGAAGAGAGGGAACTTCCTAAATAACCTGAGTACCACAATCTACACTGATGGCTCCAAAATGGAATACGGAGTAGGAGCAGGAGTTTTCTCCGAACATCTAAAGATGTTCGGAGAACATCTTTAGATGTTCCCCGAACCCCCAACACAGCAAGCGTCTTCCAGGCGGAAGTGCTCGCTATTAGGGAAGCGTGCAGGATGGCATTGACGGACACATCCTACAAAAGCCACATTACAATACTTTCCGACAGCCTATCCACGGTCAAGGCACTGGAATCGTCGATTGTATCGTCAAAACTTGTACGGGAATGCAGGACGCTCCTGATAGAGCTAGCTCAGCGGTTCAGAGTTACCCTGATATGGGTGCCAGGGCACAATAACATTGACGGGAACGAAAGGGCCGATGAACTGGCTCGAAGAGGCTCCGCTCTTGATGAGAACGAGGCGTTGACGGTTCACGCCTCACTGGGCTCTATCAAGGGCGAGGTCTCGAAGGACTTCCTTGCCAAAGCCAACGCTAGATGACAGAGGACGGAATCCTATAAAATCAGCAGATCACTGTGGCCAACATACAACAAGAACAGGACCTCGGAGCTCTTGAACAAAGGCCGACGGATGTGGCAAGACTGACGGCAGTCATCACTGGCCACTGGCCCATTGGAGAGCACGCGGCAAAAATGGGGATCCCATATAACACCAGCTGTCACAGCTGTGAAAACCCGGATGAGAAGGAAACCGTTCACCATTTCCTCTGCGCCTGTCCGGCCTTAGCAAGAGAGAGATGGAAAACGCTAGGAAAACCGATATTTCAGACTTTCGAAGAGATAGCAAAGTGCAGCGTAAACTCACTTCTCTCTTTCATTAACCTCTCGGACTTGATATAAGCATATGTATGGATAGATACATATAAGTGCAGATGACACCACACAATATACCTTGGGGTACCTACCGGGAATAGTGGTATCAAAACGGCGCTAACGCGCTAATTGGATATTGGAACATCGCCACTTAAACCAACCAACCAGAGTAGAGTAGAGTAGAGTAGAGCAGAGCACAGAAGAGTAAAGTAGAGTAGAGTTGTGTAGAGTAGAGAAGCCAATGTGTAGAAAATATTGATGTAAATGGGAGGGGGCCAACTCGAAACCAATTAATTTTTATAGTTTGCTAGGCCATCACATAATCACAACTAGTCTTCTTAGGACCCCATGGCTCACTGGATTATAGGAGTTTTCTTATAGAGAACTAAGAATCAAGTTTGAATCTCAAATAGAATAGTTACAGAAGTTGACCCAATTTTGACTGTCATAAAGGTGTGATATGGGTTTCAAATGAGGACCAGATGTGCTCTCTCAGATTCAACATACCAAAGAGGATATCTTTAAAATTTCACCGTGTTGAATTATTAGCTTTGGCCAGACTTTTTATTGTCATAAAGCTGTGATACAGGTTTCAAATAAGGATCTGAGATGTGCCCTCTCAGACTCGAAATACCAAAGAGGATCGCTTAAAAATATCACCGTGTGAAGTATTAGCTTCGGACAGATTTTAACTCTCATAAGGAAGGAGCTTTCAATAAGGTACAATCCTCTAGACTTAAAATTCCAATGAGGATCACTTTGAATTCTCACGAAGATTAGATTTTGGATCTTGGCTCTCTTTTAGCTTTCAATGAGGTTAGACTCTAATTTTCCTGATTCTATTTCAATTCTCATAGCGTTCACTCTGAACGCTAGACATTCATTTTCTAGGAAACTTGATATTTGCTTTCAAAAAGACTAGGTTTTTGATTTAAATGGAGGCTTCTAAGGTTTCGTTTCTCATATTCTCAGCTTAGCTTTCAATCCTTGATATTTGCTTTGAAGAATGCCAAGATTTTGAACTTTTGATTCTCATGTTCACTCTGAAGAAGTACAGTCTTCTTCACTTTCAAGGGGGTTTTCAATGAAACTAGAATTTTGACCCTCAAGAAGGCTAGTTACTCGTTTTAATAGTCTAAATGCTCATTTTCAACAAAGCTGGATACTCACTTTCAAGGAGGCTAGACATTTACTTTCAATGAGACTAGGATTTTGACCGTCAAGGAGCCTAGTCACTCGTTTTAATGGAGTATCTAGATGCCCACTTTCAGCGAGACTGGGCATTCACTTTCAAGGGGACAGATATCTGCTTTCAAGGAGACTTGGAGCTACACCCTGAAGGAGCCTAGTCACCCGTTTTAATGGAGTTTAGATGCCCACTTTCAGCGAGAAGCGAGACCGGACATTCACTTTGAATGAGACAGATATCTGCTTTCAAGGAGACTGGGATTTTGACTCTGAAGGAGGCTGAATGTAGAGGAGACTGGGCATCAAATTCAAGGAGATTAGTCGTTTACTTTCGAAAGAGTTAGAAATTTGCTTTTAAAGAGGGATACCTGCTTTTAACCCATTGCTGCCTAATGGGTAAAATTTTACCCATGAAAACTGACTTTTTAAAAAAATCACAGAAAAGTTCGTGGTAGAGATATCTCAAAATCATTGATAGGGATGGTTGGGGTAAAGAAGGAACTACCTTAGTCTAGTGGAGGTCACCCTAAAATTCCACCATCTAGCTAGAGTTACCAGACTCCAAAAATTGTGAATTTTCCGGAGGTGGAAAATGTGGCGAAACGTAGTGGCCCTAGAAACTCACAAAAATCTGCCTCCTAACTCACCTGTAAACAATACATCTTTTGTTCACGTGTTTAGCTGATCGCTTCACAAAGTATGGGAAAAAGCTACCATTGCTGCGTAATGGGTACAAAATACCTAATGAATATCTCAGCAACGTGCAGTGATATAAAGCTGAAATTTTGTTTCTGATCATTTTGGGTCACTTCTAGGTCACTTCGTGTATGAAATTTTATCAAAATCGTATGGGCGGAACTGGTACCCGGCAGCAATGGGTTAATGGAGACTAGATGCTCGCTTTCAAGTAGCTTAGATTATTACCTTCACGCTTTAACTATACATAAGTAAGATTGAAACTAAATGCGCAACTACACACACACTTTCTCTGTATCTTTTTGATACGAAAAACTGATATCCCAATTCACTATGTATACAAAAATTTACTGCGCAAAGTGTATACCCACAATAAACTACACATTGTCAAGTGGCAACTGCTTTTTTGTTAATCTTTTTTTAAATTATTTATGGGCTGCTGTCTGACTTGTTAACCGCATGTGCCGCGGATCGGAGCATTGCCGTGAACTTGACTCTGCTGTCGGCCTGAGTGCAAAACATGGCTCAGGTTTAAGTGGAGAGGTTAAGAAACGCTTAATTGACAAAATTTTAAACTGACAGTGCAGTTAATCAAGTTTATGTTGGCAAAGCATAAGTTAAGATTATTATTTTTGCTAAGCTAAACCATTAAGTCGTAGTAACACACTTTGCGTCTGAGTTTACTATGGGGGATTTTTAAGATACAAACACATACGCAAGTCGCAATTGCCATCATTACCCACAAGCAAAGCAAAGTACATACATATGTACATCAAAGCCATAAAGTAAACACAAAAGCAAACGCGCGCAAATCTTTAAATAAAATAAAGTAAAAAAATCAAAATAAAATAAAAGCAAAAATAATAAGGCGAAAGCAGCATGACGCCACCAGTGACAGTAGACCACGAGTGGCAGCAGACAACGAAAGCACAAGGAAGCTGAGGTTCAAGGACAAGGATACCGACGACGAGACCGCCACATAGCAGCGGACAACGCACAAGACACTGACATACTTCTGAAGCAGACAGCAGCGGTGACAGACCGAATGCCAGCTCAACTAACACACACACACACACACACACACACACACACACACAGAAACACACCAGCAACAGACAAGCAGCCAGACCAACGGACAGACGAACCAACGAACGAACACAGCGACAGACACAAAGACGGACATTTTTACAACCAAACTTTATCTTGTTGAATGAATGAAGAATAAAGAACGAAAAGCATGCAGCTTGGCGCTAACAGACAACTGGAGGCGGCGCAGCTAGAAAATGGTGTGAAAAGTGCGCTCGTTGCCGTCAGCGCCAACGCTGCCGCCGCCGCAGCTGCGGAAACGTCACAGCGACTAAGAATGTATGGAGGGAAAGCAAGTTGCGAACGCCACAGACTTGTGTTGTTGTGGTCGGTGCATTGCACTGCGGGCGGGTGGAAGGATGGATGGATGGACTGGTGGGTGTAAGCAAAGAGCGAAAAGAATAAAATAATAAAAAATGTACGAATAAAAAATGTACAAAAAGAAGCGCATATAAACCGAGAGGAAACGCTGGACGCTGGCAGTTGCAGTGTATAGAACGAACGACAGACGTTGCGAGGGGAGTGCAAAAAGTGTAAAGTGTGTTGGAAAGTAGCAAGAAATTGTGGTTGAATGAGATGATAATGTCGTCGCCTATAATGGTGAAGTCAACTGAGTTTAGTTGGTCTAAGTTGGTCATGAGTTTTGCTTTTTCTTTTGAATGAGAGTAAACGTTGTTTGCGTTTTCTTTGCATTTTTATTTTATTTTTATGCACTCAACAAAACTTTCTAATGATGTCAAACAGTCTGGCAAATGTCTGGCGGACATGTTGTGTAGGGTTGCCAATAACGGGAAAAGTTTAACACACTTTTTGACGGTGAGAGAGATAATTGTTGAAATTATTAAAGTATATTTTTAGTATTTGGATAATTAAATCTTTGTAGTATTTAAGTTAGTAGTAGTTTTGGTGTTTAATTTATTCAATTAGACAAATTTTGAATAGGAAGTCTTAATGATCAATAAGGATTTCATACAATAGGTAGGTAAGAGTATTTGCAATGAAAGCCCATAGTAACACTACAATCAATCGAGCATCAATGTCCGCTCACTAGTCATTGAACCAGTTTGAGCTCCTTACAAAGCCTAGTAGACTGTAAATAATCCTATCAGTTAGATTCCCTAGATTATCAAAGAAGTTGTCCAGGTGAGCCTACCTTCTTCTATGAATAGTTCTATGGGCCAGATTACCTAGATTGTCGAAGAAGAAGTTGTCCAGGTGAGCCTACCTTCTTCTATGGGCCAGATCCCCTAGATGGTCGAAGAGGAAGTTGTTCAGGCGAGTCTTCCTTCTCCTATGAATAGTTCTGTAGGCTAGATCCCCTAGATTGTCAAAGAAGAAGTTGTGTAGGCAAGTCTTCCTTCTTCTATAGAGTTCTATGGGCCAGATTCCTTAGATTGTCGAAGAAGAAGTTACCCAGGTGAGTCTTCTTTCTTCTATGGATAGTTCTATGGGCCAGATCTCCTACAATGTCGAAGAAGAAGTTGTCCAGGTGAGTCTTTCTTCTTCTATGAATAGTTCTAGCGGCTAGATCTCCTAGATTATCGAAAAAGAAGTTGTCCAGGTGAGCCTACCTTCTTCTATGGGCCAGATCCCCTACATTGTCGAAGAAGAAGTTGTCCAGGTGAGTCTTCTTCTATGAAGAGTTCTATGGGCCAGATCCCCTAGATTATCGAAAAAGAAGTTGTTCAGGTGAGTCTTCCTACTTCTATGAATAGTTCTATGGGCCAGATCTCCTACATTGTCGAAGAAGAAGTTGTCCAGGTGAGTTTTTCTTCTTCTATCGGCTAGATCTCCTAGATTATCGAAAAAGAAGCTGTCCAGGTGAGTCTTCCTTCTTCTATGAAGAGTTCTATGGGCCAGATCCCCTAGATTATCGAAAAAGAAGTTGTTCAGGTGAGTCTTCCTACTTCTATGAATAGTTCTATGGGCCAGATCTCCTACATTGTCGAAGAAGAAGTTGTCCAGGTGAGTTTTTCTTCTTCTATCGGCTAGATCTCCTAGATTATCGAAAAAGAAGCTGTCCAGGTGAGTCTTCCTTCTTCTATGAAGAGTTCTATGGGCCAGATCCCCTAGATTGTCGAAGAGCAAGTTGTTCAGGCGAGTTTTCCTTCCTCAATGAATAGTTCTATGGGCCAGATCCCCAAATTCTTCTTCTTGTCGAAGAAGGATTTGTTCAGGTGTCTTCTTTCTTCTATGAATATTTCTATGGGGCAGATCCTCTAGATTGTCGGAGAAGAAATTGTCAAGGGGAGTCTTCCTTCCAGATCCCTTAGATAGTGGAAGAAGTTGTCAAGGTGAGTCTTCCTTCTTCTATGAATATTTCTATGGGGAAGATCCCCTACATTGTCGAAGAAGAAGTTGTCCAGGTGAGTTTTCCTCCGTCTATAAAGAATTCTATGGGCCTGATCTCCTACATTGTCGAAGAAGAAGTTGTCCAGGTGATTTTTCCTTCTTCTATGAGTAGTTCTATCGATTAGATCGCCTAGATTGTCGAAGAAGAAGTTGAAGTGCGTTTGCTACCACTTTCTCGTTCGTACAGCTTTGACGACAAAAGTCATTAGAAAGGAAACCCAACTTTCTGTTGTGGGTGCCAAATACACAGTGACCTGTGCCGTCTTAGGCAGAGAAGTTCCCTAAAGTTGACCAAATTTAACGCACAGTCAATCCTGTGTTCCTGAAACTATGTAGAAATGCACGCAGACACCGGCAAGGAACAGCGCTGGCAGTACACGAGGTGGAACGAGGGTGTTGCTCTGAAGAGACTGCGCAGACAGGGCGGCAGACATGAATGAAAAGTTAGCAAAATTTGCGGAACATTTAAAATTAGAAAGTCAGACACAGGAGACATAGTCAGGGGAAACGGGGCTGTAGCACTTTTGCCCGAAAGTGGGCAGCGGTGATTAGTACGTAAAATAGGGCAAACTAACTGAAGTGGAAAGTGGAGGGTTGAGCGGCAGGTTGATGTCGGAGCGCTGCTGCAACAAAATGCTTTTAAGCTGAAAATATTTAAATGCAAATGTTGGATTTTGCCTTGAAGCTGAATGCACAGGAGGAGCGTCTAGTGAGGGCATAATGTGGGGAAAATACCAGCAATTTGATGTCGGAATAAGTAAAATGAAACGACAAACGTTTATGGGATATTAAAATCTGGTAGCGGCGCCCAAAAAAACCAAATGCCGGAACGCAACACAATCACACGTGACTCACGCCCAAATTTTGTGTGCGGCTGCTGTTGCCAGTGTGTGTGTGTGTGTGTGAGAAATTTGCATAGAATATTTAGCGTGTGTGTGTGTTTATGTGTACTTTGCTTCGGTGCGTGTGCGTTCAAAAGTTTTTCTAGGTCAAGTTTTTGGCTGCTGTGACTACGAATCTATATGTACGTCACAGGTGCGTGTGTGTGTGTGTGTCGAAAACTGTTAAGCTGTACAATGAACATTTTAAAAACAACTTGACCTTCACACAAACACCAAAACACCACACTTACACACACACACATTCACATTCACGTGCATGCATGTAGCTATGAATGAGTTCACACATCGAGCACACAAAAGTATGCAGCAAACTTTGCACTAGAATTCCACAGCTAACCACAACACTGCCGAAAACCATGCAAAACCGACGGCCCAAAAGACGCTAAGGGGGTCAGGTTAGCGGTCGGGTCATTGCTTCAGCTTGATGGCCCAAAAGTATGCTATGGTGTTATTTTAAATAAGGCAAAACATTTTAAATTTAATGAAGGTGAAAGTGTTTTCGGCTGGAGTGTCTGGCTGGCTTTTGTGCACAAAATTTAAATGTGTTTGAGCATTGCAGCTTTTGGGTGTTTAAGCAAAATGTGTTGAAATGCTGGTGTGTGTGTGTGTTGTATTTGTGATGTGCATGTGTGCGGTAACCAGAGAATAAGAAAATACAACTGGCACGTGGTTTAAATTACTGATTGTTGATTGTTTTGTTGTTGGTTTCTGTGGGTGAAATTGTTGCGGTAGGTAATGTCGAATCTGTGATAATTAGCTCTTATAGCTATTTAAGTTGGCCTTGCGAATATGGAATATTGTGTTGCTTAAAGAAGTGGAAGAAATCCATAATTTTACCAATACACGGCTTTAGTAATCTATATTTCGCATTGTATAAGTGCGATCGAGTTACACTAGATGGCGTTGGAAAGACAAGATTTCATACTAAAGAAACTTTTCAGACAGTTTTACGATTACTTCACTCAGATTTGTTTAAGAATGTGTCAAATATAGACAAAAGAAAAGGGAAAATATGCAATTTTTTTGTAGTTTTTTTCACAAAAGCGATATTGCAAGTTAGGTGGCTAAACATGTGAATTGTGTTTCGCAGCATCGATTCCGTTTCGGCAATTTTTATGTCAAAGATGCACCACGCTCTGGAAGACCAATTGCCGAAAATGTCGATCAAATCATGGAATTCATCAAGTCTAAACGTCGTTTAAAAAGCTAAACATTGCACAAAAAGGCGTTTGGAAAATCAGCGATTCTAATTAAAAAAAGAAGCTTGACGTATGGGTGTCACACCACACCAGATAATGCAAAAAAAAAAATCAATTTTTCATCTGTAAATGGCTGCTGAGTCGTAACAAAATTTACCCATTTCTGAAGAGGATGATAATAGGTTATGAAAAGTATATCTTTTACGACAGTTACAAGCCAAAATCAGCGCAAACGCTGCCAGGATTGACGGTCAGAAAGGTTGTGTTGTGTGTTTGATGAGATTGACAGGGAATCATTTACTGCGAACTGCTCTTCTGCGAGCAAACTGTTAGTTCTAACCTGTGAACAATTGTACCGTCTGAAGGAAGCAATCTACCAGAAGGGGCCATCTTTGACCAATAGGAGAGGAATTGTGTTCCATCAGAACAATGCAAGGCCACGCGCATCGATAGTGGCAGACCACAAGCTCTGAAAACTGGGTTTGGAGGTTCCTATGCATCCAACTTTTAGTCCATACCTGGCTCCAAGTGATTACCACCTGGCGAATAATTTTGCCGGTGAAAAGCCTTAAATTTCATGCAACCATAATCAATTTCTTTCTAATATAACAAATTTTTTTGTTAAATATTTCTTCAAACCAGTTAATACCTTTAAATGGATAAGTTGTTTTTATGAAAATTTTTAAAATGAATAAATTCAGTTTTACGTGGTATGTCACAAAAACTGGCAATGTTGTCACTCATAAATTATGGTAAACGACAGCAACATAAATTAAGGTGTGGCAAACAGCGGCGACGACAACCAAAAAAACAAAAACGGCACCACATGAAAACGTGAAACGAATTTTTTCGCATTAATCCCATTTAATTGCAAACTTCATATGCAATAATTGCAAAAGCGTAAAAACACACGAAAGTGGTATCAAAGAGTGGGAAGTAGGGAGAAAGGAAGGGCGGCAGCTTAAGTATGAAAATTGCATAAGGAAAAAGAATGAGACAAACGACAAAAAATCGCAACGCCGAAAAAAGGCAACAATGCACTTTTAAATTAAAAATACATTTTCCAAGCCCTCCTCGACCGCCAACCCCGCGAACCCAACCAAAAAAGGAAAACAACAACAACTGGAAATATGTAAAAAGGTTAACGCAGGGAGGAAAACCAGAAACAGCGCAGGAAGGAAAATAGCGAAAATTGCATTGCAGCAACACTGGCCACAATATATGTGCGTACAAATACACACACACACACACACACCCGCGCACGTTCACATGGCGGCACATGTACACCGCATGTTAACAATTTCATTAACAACAACATTGAGCATTGTTGCTGGCAGTATTTTTTTCATTGTTTTTATTGTGCTGCAACACTGACAATGCACAAATAAAACTGCACCCACATAGTCCCCTTCAAAAAAACAAAAAAATGCAAAGCCAACGAAGCCAAAAAATTGTAGCAAATTAATGCAAGTAAAGTGGCGGCATACGTGCGCGTGCGGCGAGGGTCGAGTTGGAGGCAGTCGAAACAAAATGAGTGGGCGTAATCATGTCGAGAATGTTGGAAGCAGGAGCCGGGTGCAGTTGTGGACGTGTGGCGCGGGCGCATAAATTGCTTTTTGCCGCCAAAAATAAAAGCACACAAATTTGAAAGCTGTCGGTTGGTGAAAAACAATAATAATAGCGCAACAGCACGAAAAAAAATAGATTAATAAAAATTAAACACATTTATTGTTGTTGTCGACATTTCACTGTTAATGGCGGCGAATCGGACGAATGAGCGCTGTGCACAAGCGCAGTGGCCAGCAATTTGGCGCCTCCAGTTGCAAGCGCCAATCACAAGTGACAATAAAGGGGGATGGAGAAGGCGTGGGGTAGGGGAAAATTAAATGGCGCATTTCGTGGCATAAAACGCGACTGTACATAGTTCAGAGTTTTATAAAGTAAACTGGTTGATGAACAAAATTTTCAATTGTCAAAAATTTAAAAAAAAAATTTCCGATTATACTCGCAGCGAAAAAGGCCTTGAAAGAAATCTTTTTAGACAGTAAAGTAAGAACTCCAAACCACAGCTTTAAGGTAGTAAAATCAAAGAACTTAATACGGTAGGTAGGTAGGTAGAAGTGTGACACCACCATCAATCGAACTTCGAAGTCCAGTCATTAGTCACTGAACCAGTTTGAGCTCCTTACGAAGCCTAGTAGACTGTAAATAGTCCTATCGGTTTGATTCCCTAGATTGTTGAAGAAGTTTTCCAGCTGAGTCTTCCTTCTTCTATGAATAATTCTATAGGCCAGATCCCCTACTTCTCTTCCTTCTTACTCAATCTTAAGCTACTTGAACCAGGCACGGTTAATGAAAGCCATTAGACTGTAGACTTAAGCGGAATATTTGAAATCATTGTATGAAAAGCCGCTAAAGTAAATTATATCGGCTGATTAAAATTGGCAAGGCTCAGCTGTGCCTTATGATTCTTTCACGGTTAAGCCTATCAAGGATGAAAGGAATGTGAGCACATTTATGTGGACTAGTTTGACAAAATTATAGTGTAAATATATAGTTTAGTAGAGTAGAAAATGTAGTACTTTTAGCATTAAATATATTCAGTTATGTGTTCATAATGTAATAAACAACAACAACCAGCCTACAACTATGCAACAAAAATTTTTAATTTTAAAATTATAAGATTATACAAAAGTTATTATGCATAATCCATATAAAATCTTAGCTTTTGCATTATTAGAAATCGTACAAATCTTTAATTTACCACATATGGTTACTACACATGGAATATTTTTCGACTTGAGAATGTTTTAATGTTTTATTAGAAATCGTACAAATCTTTAATTTACCACATATGGTTACTACACATGGAATATTTTTCGGCTTGAGAATGTTTTAATGGGGTTTTAAAAAACCCAACTGTCTTAAAGGTGTCTGCAGCAGAATTTTCACAATACATTACATGCTTTCAAAAAGCCCAACAGTCTTAAAAACGTATGCTGTAAAATTTTTACAGTACATAACATGCTTTTAGGCTGACATCTCTCCAAACACCTAAACCTTTTAACGTTTAAGTCCCCATTAATCGTTGAAATCATCCTTTTATTTTCTTCATTGCACATTAATTTTTCTGAAACATATTTTTAGGTCAAAATTAAGTTCTATTACAAAATCAATTTCTAACGATACAACGGTTGTAGTTTTATGTCTCATGAGCAGTGTTGCCATTTTGGTGCTTCTGGAGCTAGATTTAGCTTTTTTATTCAAAATTGCTCCAAAAATTTGGTTTTAGCTCCTAGCTCTTTTTTAGCTCTTTTGAAAATGTTAAAGCTCTTTTTTAGCTACAAAAATTTATAAGTATAGCTTTATATTTCAATGATTAATTGATCAATTTTCACGATTAATTACATTTTCGGGTCGAGGTTAGGGAGTTCAAGAACTCAGTCAATGAAAATCTATATAACGACCTGGTAAATTTTGTTTTTTACTCTTCTTGTCCTACCGCTCAGCAATGCTAAAGTTAAAAGATAATTTTCCATGATGAACTTTATTAAAAACAAGCAACGGAATAAAATTAATTAATTTATGTTAAACTCGCTGTTGGCATTAAGTAGCCTTAAAAGACTGAATAAATGTGGTCATGATTTTGCAATAAATGATGATCTCTTAAACTGAATGACTGCAAACAACATTTACGATAACGATTAATAACGATTCTTCTTCGGAAGATGAAATATTTGATTTAAATATGTAATAACTATAAGTGAATTTTATTTCATTTTAAATGAACAGATATTTATTGAACAGATATATAAGTTGTTGTTTAGTTAATAAATATATATTTACGTATAATACGTAAACAAATATTAATATTGATAAATGCTTAAAAAATAAATGTAGCTCTTTTTTTTTAGCTCCAAAACAATTTGTTTAGCTCTTTTGTGCTCGTTTTTTCACAATTTTAGCTCCAAACCAAAATTTTTTTTCTGGCAACACTGCTCATGAGCAGTAAATAAGACCTTTTTATATAGCATCCATTTAGGCTAACATCAATTTTTAGCTAGTAGTAGGTCTAATTCTAATTGAACGCAACATGGCGAATTTCCAAGCTGCATCAGTGTTAATTCAATGTTTCTTAATAATGCATAGTTTTAGGCTAAAGGCTTTCATATATCAGCTTGGGTTGTATTATGTAAAATTTTTTGTTCAGTCTTATATGAAAATTCTTTACACTGAATTAAATCTCAGGGTTAAGGCTTCTATGTGTCTAATTTCATTGCTTTTATCTTCTCTACTCTTAACAATTTTTATAAACTCTTTTAATTTAAAAGCCACTATCCAGTGGTTATTTCCGAGCTTACTACGAGTTCATTCGGCTTTAAAGCACCAACATGATTTTCTTTGTTTCAGCAAACCTTTCTCTCCATCATTTTGTTGAATTTAATTTCATGCAGTGTGTTCATGCATCGCCCACCCATCAACCCAACTAACAACTGATGCCGGCACGCACAGCATTTGAACTTTAAAAGAGGCCACGCAGGTAAGGCGCAACAGAAAGAGCACTTCATTTGGTTTATAAGAAAAATTACATTTCGTGTCTTTTATTCAATTTTTGTCATCGCTTGGCGCATGCTGCTGCGTGCCAACACATACACACACACACACATTCACTATTCTAGCAGGCGGTGGAGTATGTGCAGCACGCAATCCATTTAAATGCAGGCGGCACATATGTAGGCACAACGCGATGTATACGTGTGCGTGTGTGTGTGTGAATGCGTATATGGCATGTATTGCAAATTCAGTGGGAGTGAAGTTGATGTGGAAGTGGAAGAGCGAGGGGACCACTTGCCCGCTGCGTACAACCGCCAATCCAATATATTTCAATCAGCGTTTCCTCTTTGATTTCTAGTTTTGCAGCTGCCGCCGACGCTGCCATCGTTGTTGCCTGCAACGTGTACTGGCAGCATTTTCACCTTCTGCACATTTTCGGGTTCTACATGAACGACACACACACACACACACAACGCATGCCTTCCACTGCATACAACAACAAAAGCAGGCATTGGCAAATGTGTACCTGTAGCGTGGCATTTTTTTCAGTTCATTGCGGCTGCACCGTGGAGTGTGTTAAATGAAATGAAACCATTTTTAAGGTATCAACAAAAAATGTTGCATAATTTTCGGCTTAATAATGCGCACAATATATATAAAAATATATTCTATATACAAACAGCATTCTGTTTAATGTAATGCATTGCTTTTGGTCCCACTGTGCACAATTGCAGCGCTCCGCTGTGTGTGTACGCTCCAGCTGTTGTGCTCTTACTCATGCTCGAGCGCATTGCCTACTTTTAGGCCCCATACACGCACAAACGCACATACGCACGCAACGTCAGTTTCTCTCTCTTCTGCGGGCATCATTGTTGTTGCTGTTATTGCATTTCATATTTTGCACGCACGCACTTGTGTGCGTACGCTGCACATACGCACTGGTCGCTCTCTGCTCTTCACCCGGTTTGCTGCTGTCGCTGCCGCTCCCGCTCCACGCACTCTTAGCAGGCGCCATTTTTGCTAGCCAGCCAGCGCCCCGGCCGGACCATGCTTCATGCCTTGTTTACCAATTTATATGGCCGACCCTCGCTGTCAGCGGGCGCTGTGGCTGGGGCGAGTAGGCGCCTCTTCACTGCCACATAGCCGCCTGTATGGCAACGACAGCGACGAGTGCGCTAGCCCACAAAAAATTGCATTCGGCTCGGTTTGACCATGTTTCGCAATGCTGCTTCGCTGCTCTGCACTGAATCACCCCCCGCCTGGCTTTTTTCATTTGCTCAGCATGTTGCGTTGGTTGCTCGATTGCGCACTGTTCCCGGCGTCCGCTGCTCCCACCAACACACCGCTGACATTTTGCACTGACACACACACACACACACACACAAACCCATACACTGCGCCGCTCCCTGCATTGCTGAGCTCTCTACGTGCTATGGCATATTTGTAGGCGCATTTGTGTGTGCTTTTGTGTGCGTGCGAGTGTTCGCATATCGATGCTGCATTTCCGTTTTGATCGCATATTGCCCCTTTTTGCCCACTTTGCCAGCGGTTAATGCGAGTTGCCATTTTGCCTGAATTTGCATTTTTCTTTTTCTTTCGTTGGCCCATAATATTAATTCCCGTTTTCGTTTCAACTTCAGATTCGTGTGCTAAAAATTCGCTAATATAAATACAAATACACTGAAAAAACTGGAACTCTTCAAAATACTATGCTATTACTACACTCGGATAAAGCGGATAATGTAAATGGTCAATTTTCTAGTGACACATTGAATCAAAATTAGTTTTATGGGTTAAAGGAACGTAAAATTACTTAACTATACATAATTTTCAAGCGCGGATAATTCAGATAATTTACAAATATGTTCAGATAAGCAATTTTGCAAAATGTAAATTAATTTAATACATAGCTACTGCCTTTTACACTAACATTACACAAAAAAAATATGATTTACTTATGGATATCCGGTTTCTAAGTCAGATATTTAGTCAGAACTAGTTTTGCATATGAAAAAAATAGTTTCATAACTATAGCTGAAGCTGCGAAAAGGGCAATTTTGAAGTTGTTTTGATGAGTAAAGAAATTATAAAAACCACTGGATATCCGGCTTCAAAGTCAGATTTTACGTCAGAATTAGCTATGCGTTTGTAAAAAATTAGTTCCAACTGAAAATAAAGCTTCAAAAAATTTAAATTTTGGAGTTGTTTCGATGAGCAAAAAAAGTACAGTTGAACCTCGATTATCCGGGTTGCTCGGGACTGGGCTCATCACGGATAATCGAAAAACCCGGTTAAAAGAGGTTACATATAATCGTTTATAAATTGTATTATTTTTATTTTTGATAAGAACATGTGAAACTGCTTCTATAAAGGTACATTTGCATCAATAAATCGTATTCTATTAAAAAAAATGCATTTATTTAAAATAAATATGTATATTTATATGTGTGTGTCACGGTTAATAGAGGTATAAAATCAACCACTCAGCATCCCGGTTAATAGATCTTCCCGGTTTATGAAGGCCCGGATAATCGAGGTTCAACTGTATTAAAAAATACAAAACAAATGCAATGTTTGTTTGCTGGATATCCGACTTAGTCAGATTTTACGTCAGAATTAGCTTTGAAAAAAGTTTCAATTCCAAAATTTTAATATTATAACTGAAGCTTAAGCTTAAGAAAACGAGCAATTTTTAAGTCAATTCGATGACTAACAAAATTATAAAAAATTAAAAAACAAATAAAATTTTTGCCTAAACTGTTTATCCGACATCAAAGTATTGTATTTTCCCTTAACTTGTGACTTGGATAAAAACACCAATGACTTCAGTGCACAATTTTTAGATTAACTGGTATTAATGATTTGAATTAGTAAAAAAAATATCGGATAAGCGTTTTCTTGCATTAAAAACTTTTCGGATAAGACATTTTTGCACTAAAAACTTTACGGGTACAATTTTTTTTAGCTATTAGAACTTACTGATAACATGTCAAAGTCAAATTATGCGTTCATAAACAATTTTCACTGTGCGGATAATGCACTAAACCCCTTTCAGATAAAACGATTTTTAACATTTAAGTTTGTTTATGTCACATACAATAAAAAATATAAAGTTATAGTAATTTTTTCCTGTAAATATCATCAAAATCAACTCAAAATGTTTATCTTTTGATATATGAAATTTTTTTGTGCACTATATTCAATTCATTCGGTGTCAAAGCACCAACAACAATCAGTCTGAAGAAATTTAAAAAAAAGAGAACATTTTGAAATTGTTAAATTGGCAATCATAGCACAAATTGGCAACGCACAACCGATTTTATGCGACTGCAATGACTGTAGCGACACACACAGACACATGCACACATGTAGAAAAGCATATGTGTGCGTACGCATATAAGGCATTGGTGTTATTGCTTTTACGACTGACAGGGGGTGGTAAATATTGCCATTTGTGTATTTTTGGTTCTTGTTTTTTTGTGTTCTTCTCTTCCAATGCAATCCAAACGCCCACAAATCGAACGTTCAAAATTCAAAACGAGAAAAATCGTTTCACTACGAAGTGAGTTTTTGCTGCAATGCGAGCTTGTTTGAAATTTCTACATCGATATATGGAGTAGGCAAATACGTGTATATGATTGGAGACTGGCAGAGGTGCAACTGCTCAACTTGAACTAGTAAAAAATTTAGTAAAAGAAAAGAAAGTATAGAAAATGCGTACAAGCGTGTTTGAAGTAAAATTTAAGTTCATTGTTAGCCTGAAAATATGCTTTGAGAACTAAGTATATGTGATTTTAAAACATCAAGTAATGTTAGCTATGTTTGAAATTGATTTCTAGAGCATACTTTTAGGCAGATAGATTACTTCTAACAATAAGCAGAACTATGTAGAATTTAATTGAAAAATAACTCAACAAGTCTTGAGTGGGTAAACCTAAACGGTTTTGAATACTCCAGCTAAACACTCAGCGGCTACGCTGGCTTGGCCATGTCTCCCGTATGGACGATGAAGCTCCAGCGAAAAAGGTCTTCGACGCGTTAGTTGAACGTCAACGACAAAGAGGGATACTGTGTATCCAGTGGAAGGACCAAGTTGGAAAGAGTGGCCTAATAACGCCATTGTTGTAGTAGCCATTTAAGAAAAAAAATTATAAAAAAAATAAAAATATTACAAGGAATAAAAACTCGCATGAAAAAATCCAACCAGAATAAAACAGCTCAAGTCTATAGAAAGTCAAAGGCAAAGTGGCACAGGCCATGACCTTCAATGGGTTCTAAAGACAGGAAAGAAAAGTTACCTGCATTAAAGCGCCTCGGTGTGCTCTCAAGGCAAAGATTTTGTAATGCAAATAAAGAAATTATGGTCAGGACCGTAAGGATAATTAATGAAATCAGGATTATTTTTTCCATAAGATAAAACACAAACATAAAAACTCATTTAATGATGCATAATCCAGAGTACAAGAATAAGAAGTAAATAGATTCTAATAAAACTTGTTTGGTGCGACTTTCCATCTCTCTCTCTGAGATTTTCACTAAAATTCGCCAACAACTAAACCTAAAGGAACCAAAACCTAAACCTAAAAGGGAAATCAAACCAATTGCGGCCACTGTGAACCGACGACGAGGTCCAGTCCGCGCCATCCCTCTGCGAATCACAACAACAACGACAGCGGAAAGCAACATAAAGATGCGCTGTGCGCTGGGATCGCACTCCGTCAGAGTGGGCACAGGACACAGCGAGATGTATTGGCCGCCGATGTTGGTGGTAGGTCAACGATGGATAATGGCATTCAATTGGAATGCGAATACGAGGCGCGTTGCGTAGAGCGCAACGCTGGTCGGTGGCCTGGAGTGTGGTGGCGCGGCGCAGGCAAACGAAGGGCAAAGCAGAGGCATAAAGCACAAATTTACGCAATCGGAAAAGTGCAGAATGCACAAGCAACTGCAGCAACACTCAACCATACAGGCGGCCGCTGGTCGCACACAAACCAGGGGTGGAAATCAGATGCGCGGCTACGACGGCAGCAGTCAAGACTGCGCGCATAACACGCTGCGTCTTCGTTTGTAATTTGGCTAAATTTTCATTATGTTCGCTTTTTCCCCGAAACAATTTTCATGTGATGGCAAAGGGTGGCGCAACAAAATAAAACATTGCAAGTTTATTAGGCAGGCCGGCCAAGGGGTGGCGGTGTGCGCGAATAAAAGTTAGATTCCCGTTTGGGACAGGCGAACGCAAAGCGCATGTGGTGCGCGAGTGTGGTTTTAATAAGCAATGGCAATGCCAACGACATGAAATGCGCCATTCAAATGGGAAAATTTTCGGGAAAATGCAAACTGAGACAAGGGTGGAAAGTTGAAGGAACATGATATCGAATATTATGGAAGCAAAGCAATGCAAGTTGATTTTTTCAATGTTTTTTGCTTTGAGGCAGACTTACGAGTAGAGGAGTGGGGGGAAAGATGGCTGCACTATGAACGCAATGTGGGATTATGCGTCTTTAGGTGAGTTTAAGCGAGTTAATGCAGTTTAGCTGGTGATTTTGTGGACATCTAAAAGCGTTTATTATTTCGTTGGACAGCTTAAAACACATTTGATGCTATAAAATCGAAGAAAGTAGCAACAGTAACAAAAGCAAATAATATAAAATTAGTAAAAACCCAAAATAGCCAAGTTGTAACTAAAAGTAATTTAAATATTACTTGCAAAATATTTGACATAACATTAGATATATTTTAATTTATTTACAAGAAGTTGGTTTAGGTTATTTTGGATTTATTTTTTCATATTATAAAAAAAGCAAAAAAAATGTAAATATTGAAACAGACTTAATTAAGTATTTAATTATGAAGATTTGAATAAGTTGAGAGTTTCAACTAATTTTTTTTCAGAAATCATTCCTTTTTACAAAAAACAACGACAAAATATTTACTTAAAATATAATAAATCAAAATATAATTAAAACTTGCTGTTTAGATTCAGTAGAGCTATGTCCACGCAAACGTATTTAAATAAAAGACGTAAATGTTCTGTGTCGGGATTTTGTGTAAGGTTTTATTAATTGTTGAATGTTTGTTAAATGTTTTAGAGATTAAGCTTTAGTTTTAAATTGATCGCGGGGAATTCGTTGACCGTTCGTTCGTACCGGAGTTCATACTTCGAGTGCCTGCCGGCCGCGCAAACTCCCTTCGGGATGGCCAGGGTTGCCATCCGTACATATAAACACATAAATGGACAAACACAATACAATATTATTGACAAATATTAATTTCTAAGAGCTGCGTGGCCGGCAGTGTTTAGCGATCTAAACATCCTGGGGCCGGATGCACTCGTGCATTGATGGGACCCCCCGGAGGTCCATTAGGGTTTGGATGGCTTGTGGAAGGAGGGTCCGAACTCGGTGTCCGTGCAGCTTGCTGGTCTGAAGTCTTGGCTCAGATCTCCGTTGGCTGTAGCTGCTGTCTCGAGGGTGGGGCTGATTCGCGTGCGGACGGCATGCGCTGTCGAGGCGAGGCGAGTGAGACCAACTGGATTCCTGCAGTCGTCGTCTACGTCTTGCAGCTGACTTGGGATGAATGTTGCGCGGGGGTTGCGTATCTTCTGCAGTGTGACCAAACTGTCTAGATTTAGACGTGGGGCGAGGGGCTGTTTCCTTAACCGTTGTGCTGAGGGACTGCACAGGACGGGTTTTCCGTCTTCGCGAGGTGACGGAAGATGACTCATTTTGAGAACTCCGGGACTTTCTCGAAAAGGATGAGCTATTTGATGGACTTCGAGGCAGAGTCGTGAAAATTGGTGAGATGGTATCTCTTTGCCGATTTGGGATGATGTCAGAAGAGAAGTGGAGCATAGAATGATGCTGCTTCTGACATTGCGAACAAGTGTGTTTACTTGTGCAATCCCGCTTCAAGTGAGTATGGGACAGGCAGTTTGTGCACAAGTTGTGGGCACGTACTGCCTTTACTCGATCATAAACAGATAACTTTTTGAACTTCGAACATAGTTTGAGCGCATGAGCCGCACTGCAAACCGGACAGAGGAAAGTCCATCTGCTCTCAGCTAAGTTTTTAGCTCTGTTATGATCCCGGTTGTGAGAAAACACGGACTTGGTCGGCCTCATAAGATTTAGTCTTTCCACGACCTCATATCTGCTGGTCAAAAAGGTGTTCATTTGCTCCCAGGTTGGAAGATCTTTCCGGGAACTAAGGGACTGTTCCCACAGGGATAAAGTCTCTTCCGGGAGTTTTGTTGAACAAATGTAGACCAGGATCGGGTCCCAACCCTCTGTCGAGACGTCTTGAGAAGATAAGACGGACAGAGAATTGTTTATTGCATTTTGAAGGCTTTGCAGCGCTTCACTGTCTTCAACAGCTACTTGAGGGAGGCTCAAAAGCGTGTTGACTTGTTTATCAACCAGAATGCGCCGATTTTCGAATCGGGACTTCAGCGCATTCCATGCCAATTCGAAGTTCGAATCGCTCAATGGATACTGCCTAACGATGGCTTTTTCGCAAGTCGGCATAACCCCTGATGACGACCTGCCTAAAACTTTTAAATTGATCGCGGGGAATTCGTTGACCGTTCGTTCGTACCGGAGTTCATACTTCGAGTGCCTGCCGGCCGCGCAAACTCCCTTCGGGATGGCCAGGGTTGCCATCCGTGCATATAAACACATAAATGGACAAACACAATACAATATTATTGACAAATATTAATTTCTAAGAGCTGCGTGGCCGGCAGTGTTTAGCGATCTAAACACTTGCATTGACAAAATTTTTAATTAAGAAAAACATAAATAATTGTAAATAAAAAAATTCACAAAACTAAAGCAATTGCTAAATTTTATTTTATATAGTTGCTACAAAAAAAAACTACATATTTAATAAAACTTAACACTAGAAAGACCGCAAGTTTTCCATATCTACAAAGACTAGATATTATATTCGCTTATATCTCGAAAATTACACATCGGATTTGGCTTATTGTAATTGTTGAACCCTAATTGTAGAACTAATTGTAAGCCCGATAAAAAAATAAAAGTCATCAAAGCAAAAGTTGATAGAAATACTAAAGAAAAGAGATATTAAAAATGAAAAACCGTCAAAATGACCGGAATTGTATTTCTAGTGTTAAATTAATTTGTCCTTAAAAAATGTAAAAAAAACCGTCAAGTGTAAATTAAATGAGTTAAAAATTCTAAACAATATATAGTTTTCTACGGATAGCATTGTGCTTTTAATTATATTTTCTTATTATTAATTATTTTTTTATTTTAAGCATTATTTTTTAATATTTTTAATATTTAATATTTTTTTATTTTAAAAACATATTACAGTTTTTAGTTTAGTTTTAGTTAACTAAAAAATAGCAAAAAATGTTAAATAAATAAATGAACAAAATCAAAATCAACATAACCTAAAAAAAACAAACACCCAAGTACGGTCAACATTAACTGAAAAGCTTTGATGAAACTTGAATGAAAATCCATAAAACCCCATTTCTAACATTTCAAATTATGGAAAACTAAAAAAAATATTACTGGAACAAAATCTGAATCAATTTTGAAAGCAATTTACGAGTTTACAGCTCCATAGTGAAGACAATAAGACTTCATGAATAAATAACAAACTTCAATGGTCTCCCAAAAACGACCCTACTTGCATTTGGAAGCTGTCCCACAACTTAAATCGTACATAGCCTCGGTGCTCAAGGGTTAAAACGACTTCTGAACTAAAAACTGCATGGAGTTTATTGCCAATAAGTTGACCAACTCAATCATTGTTTTGCAGTAAATCTTCCATTTGTTTTAATTTGCCAACCTTTTGTAATTTTTTTTAGTTACCTCTAGCAGCACGTTCAGCTTTGCATAAATTCCCAACATGAACATTCAAGTATTTCGACTTACCTGCACCATGTTTTCTTCAATGCAAATTCACTTTGAGCACTTTTCGTTTAGTGAACGCGTTGTTTTTCGTAATAAATTGAATTTGTTGTTGCCGCTATTGTTATCGCTTCTATTGCCGCTGTTCCACGCACGTGTTCGGGTAATTCTTTATTTTTAATTTATTTTTGTTTTGCCGCAATTTTTTTTTTTTTGGCGCACGAAATCAACGCGACCAAATTTTTTCGGGCAGCTTTCACGCGCGCAACAGCCACTTTTTCACTATTTATCGACTTTTAAAACATCGATGAGTTCTTGCACTTGAGTTTGTTTATTTTTTTAATAAATTTAGTTGCTGACTTTTGGCATTTTTTTAATAAACATTTTTTGTGTTTCTCGTAAGCAGCGCAATGCGTTTTACATCCGTCAGCTGGCAAAAGTCAATTTTGAATGATTGTCTTCTCGCAGTCGCCTGCTGCTTCTTGACTTTTAGCATTCACAATGGATGGACACATGGGAGTGTTGCCAAATTCATGCTACTTCTTTGGGATCAATGGGTTGAATTAGTTGAAATGAATTGAAGAAATAATGCAAAAATTATTACTTATTAATACTTATAAATTTAAATTTATTAAAAATATTTTGGGAAATATTGCAAAACTCCAACTAAGTTAACCGTTAGAACTGTACGATATAGTTATGTGAAAGCTTCAACATTGAATCCACCACAGGGTTGCATTTTTAGCAGCAGCAGCCTGTCGAGAATTTTTATTGCTCAATCAACCCCAAACAGCTGTTTGTAGAACGACGAAAATCGTTTTGTGTAGTTTTGTTTATTTCAGAGGTTTTTCAATTTTGGTCGATATTTTGTACATTTTTCTCCCAATTAACAATAAAACAAAAAACCAATTTATTAAAAGAAACTTACGCTCATTATGTCCGATAATGAGTACGAACGCTTTGAAATCACTGATTATGATTTGGACAATGAATTCAACATAAACCGGCCGCGGCGCCGGCAAACCAAACATCAACAAATTTATGGTAACTATATGAAATATAAAATTTTTCAATCAGTTTTTTCTCGGCAAGTACTAATCAAGAACGTATTTTGCGCAGGCATTTGGGCCGACGACAGTGATAACGACAGCGCCGATGAATCGAGCAGACGACGTGGTCGACGCGGTCGCGGTGGACTGGGCAGTAGTGGCAGCAAGCCGAAGGACTATACGGCACCTGTCAGCTTTGTAGCCGGCGGCATACAGCAGGCGGGCAAAAAGCATAAAGACGCCGAGGCGGACGACGAGCAGCCCATTACCGACGAGGATGAGGACGATGAGGAGGACGCGCGTCCAGCGTTTGGGCGCAAGCAGCCACAGCTCATGGACACTGGCACACCGCGCAGCAGCGACAGCTCGGCGACCAGCTCGGATGAGGAGCAGAGTCGCAAGCAACGAGCAGCGGCGGGCGCACAGCAGCGCCGTCAGAACGCACAACACCCGAGCCACAGCCGCAACGTGGGCGCCTGGGAGCAGCATACGCGCGGCATTGGTGCCAAGCTGCTGCTGCAGATGGGCTACAAGCCGGGCAAGGGTCTGGGCAAGGACCTGCAGGGCATATCGCAGCCGGTGGAGGCGCACGTGCGCAAAGGTCGCGGCGCCATTGGTGCCTACGGGCCGGAAACGGCAGCTAGTGTGGGCGGCAAAGGGGTAAGTGGCGAATTAGCGAGCCAGAAATATTCAACACAACTTCAATTGTTTGTTTTGCAGCCAAAACCAAAGGAAGATGAGGATTTGCGCGAGACAAAAGAGTTCAAGGAGAAGCTGAACAAGTGGAAGAAGAGCGGCGATGCGCGACCAGATAAGAGCAAACGCTACTACTACAAATCGGTGGAGGAAGTAATTGAGAAGGGCAAGAAGTCCAATTTTCTGCTGTCGGAGAAGATTAGGTACACATTTGGTTGGCGGCGCGCAGCGAAATATAAGCTAAATTTTTCTGTTTGCAGCAAGAAGCTGGGCAATGTGCCCGTCATTGACATGACCGGTCCGGAGAAGCGCGTGCTCAGCGGCTATCATGCTTTCGGTCAGGCCAAAGTGTTGGACGAGGATCTGTACGAGTTGGAACTGGGCGCCAGTAGTAGCGGCGCTAGCAAGAAGCCAGCCACCAGCGTAGCGTTTGCACTGCCCGAGCTGATGCATAATCTGAAGCTGATTGTGAACATGTGCGAGCAGGACATTATAGCGCTGGACAAAGCCGAACGCGAGGCCTGCGATCAGCAGACTGCGCTGGAACAGGAGCGCAAAAACTTGAACGAGATTGTGCACTTGGAAAAGAATCACATTGACACGCTGGAGCAGGCGCTCTCACTTGTCGAGGAGCTGACCGAGAGTGCCGAAGAGCTGTCACTGGATCGCGCGGAGCGTATCTTTGTGCAGCTGCAGCAAAACTACGCCGCCGAGTACAAGGAGTTTGCGCTGGGCGATCTGGCAGCCAGCGTTATAGCGCCGTTGGTGAAAGCCCAACTGGAGTCGTGGCAGCCGCTGGAGGCGCCCACGCAGAACATTGACCTGGTGAAACGTTGGCGCGGCATACTGGAGCCGAACGGCGCCGATCTATCCGTCGAGCCGCGCAACATTTTCGACCCGTACTCGTCGCTGGTATGGGCCGGCGTCATACCCAGTTTTCGTGCCTGCGCCGCAGCCTGGAATCCCAAGCAACATCAGCCAATGGCAGCGCTGCTCGACTGTTGGGCGCCGCTCTTTCCCACCTGGATACTGGACTCGGTGTTGGAGCAGCTGGTGCTGCCGCGTCTAAGCGGCGGCGTTCGCGATTGGGATCCGCTCACCGACACCGTGCCCATACACATCTGGATACTGCCCTGGAACACCATACTCGGCCACAAGATGGAAGAGTTCATCTTTCCGACGATACGCGAAAAGCTGGCAGCCGCTTTGCAGGCGTGGATGCCGCAGGATCGTTCGGCGCGTGCCATGCTCACACCGTGGAAGGGCGCCTTCGACGATGCCGCCATGCAGGTGTTTCTCATGCAGCACATCATACCCAAGCTGCAGCTGGTGCTCAACGAGTTCATCATCAATCCGCTGCAGCAGGAGCTGGAACTGTGGAATCAGGTGTGGGAGTGGCACGAACTCATACCGACACTGTTGATGGCGCAGCTGCTCGACAAGTACTTCTTTCCCAAGTGGCTGCAGGTGCTGGTGCTCTGGCTGAATCAGTCGCCCGACTATGCGGAAATCTCGCGCTGGTACAGCGGCTGGAAGAGCATGTTTTCCGAGGAGATACTGCGCGAGCCTACGATCAAGGAGCATCTGCGACGCGCTCTCGAAATGATGCACCGCGCCACCGATGCCATACCGACGCCGCTGCCTGGTGCCGGCGTAGGTGTGGGTGTGGCACCGGGCATGGCCACGGCAACGCCGCCTCCACCGCCGCCGCCAACAGCAACGTTGCTCGACCTGCAAATGAGTGCACCCGCACAGCTGGAGTTCAAGGAGCTGGTCTCACAGAAGTGCGCCGAGCGGGGCATAATTTTCGCGCCCATGCCGGGACGACGCGAGCTGGGCAAACAGGTGCGCACGTGTGAATTTAACTATCAAAGCATTTCTGAATGGCACGTGTGTTGTTTATTGCAGGTTTATCGCGTCGGCAAACTGTTTTGCTACATTGATCGCAATGTTTGTATGCTGAGCGATAGCAGTTTGAAAAATTGGAGTCCCACTTCGGTGGCACAGTTGTTGGAGCGCGCCATAACCGGCATTGTTTAGATATAATCTGGATTGAAATTTGAAAATAAACACAATAAACTTTACATTTTGGACATTTGGCACATTGAAACGGCGAACGTTTTTAATTGTTTATTTGTAACGAGGCAAGAGACCTGGAAAAAATAATTCATTTAAAATTGCAGCTCTTTATAGCTTTTTTTATTACTTTTTTTGTACAATATTCTCGACTAATTGTGCTTTGTATGTATGCTTTTTAATGTTTTTTAACTGGTTTGATTTAATTAAGTTTGATGTTTATGATTTTTAGAATATTGGAGATTTTTCATGTGTAATATTTTTGCTATTATTATTTTTATTATTTTAAATTTTTGTTCTGTAATTAATTGTATTACTTTAAAGAACATATGAATTTTTATTCCGCATTATATTTGTTGTAATATTTTTATTATGACTTCATTTTTTTTTGGTAATTTTTCTTCTTAAATAACTCTAATATTTCTATATTGAATATAGTTTATATTTGTATTTAATCTGTAAGATGCACATTACTGCATTTGCTTGTAATTTTATAAAAAAAACAAGTGTTGCTTACGCACTAAATTCATCTCATAAAATATAGTAGAGCGCAGTTGCTGCAGTAACGTATTTCTGTCGGTCACTCAATATTACAAAGCGTTAAATCAACAATTATCTACACTCGCATGTAAAACAGTTCAATAAAAATAGTCACTCTAAAGATAAGCAACGATATCGCTCCATGATATATTGATTATTTGATGAATTTATTCAATTAGTGTAACGTTTGCTAGACAGCTATAGTTTCTTATCATTTGAAGAGCACTTCTAGTGATTTCTTGGAAACAGTACGAGTAAATACTAATATTGCTACTCATATTAGTATGACAATTCCTCAATGAAATTAACTCTTTACAGACCACTTCAGTTGCATGTTTAATCAGTTAATTGTATTGTTTTATGATAATTTTTTGCTTAAATCAAATACTGTTGCCTGAAATTGTGGTTTTATAGCAAATTTTGTGCGAAAAATATTAAAATAGAGAGGCAAATATTTCAATTTTATTGCATTATGAATATTTATTTATATTTTATTTTATTTATTAATTCATTTTATTTATTTTTTATTTATATATGAAATTTTAATGCATTGGTAAATGTCGTTGGTTCATATGCGATCAAAGTAAAAAATGTGAACTGTGTTAAAACGAGGATGTGTGTGTAAATTAATAAATAAAAAATGTACAAATAAAAAAACAACATTACGTAATATATTTTCTAATTTTTAAACTTTTAAATTTAGTGTAAATAAATAGAAAATGTATTAGTTAGCCATTGTTAGATGTAATTAAGATTTTGTGTCATTGCATGAAGTCGTAAATTTTTTGTTTTACATGACGTCTACACAAATTGAAGGTGTTGCTTTGGCGTCTATACACACTGTACACATTTAATTGGCTAATCTATTATTTAGTAAGTCATATAGCTGATTAAGTATTGTTGCTGATAATAGTAATTTTTAGCAATAATTGTTGATTTTCTGCTGCCGATACTAAGCTCCAGCGCTGCCGATACTGAAAGTGTTGGTTTATTATTAAATACAGTAGTGTCTGGGTATAGTGAACACCTCGATATAGTGAACACCAAAATTTTTATATGGAGTACTCTAAATAGCGAACAATCGAAAACCTCTAAATAGTGAATAAAATTTTGAAAGCAATTTCAAGCAAAGATCAACAAAAACCATAAGAAGGAATCAAAAATGAAAGAGGGTATTCCCCTAATTTGTATTTTTGCTGTTGATTGTTACAAAATAAGCTGTTTCTTGATCTTAGTGGTTATGTTTTTTGTCGAATGCAAACCGATTGTGTTTGAAAGTAGGCTTCTTTATGTGTATTTGAAACTTTGTGAACGCAAGAAGCAAACGTCTATTCGCCAATTCTTTCAATAAGCATACATTTATGTTTTCCTACTAATTTATTTTAATTATCTCTTGAATTTATATACACAAAGTGTATTTTGAGTAAATAAAACTAGTTTTTGATCAAAAATTCTAACCTTGATATAGTGAACAACCTCAATACTGTGAACAGACCGTTCAATAATTAGTTCACTATATCCAGACACGACTGTAGTAATAAAATTGAAAGTGTTAGCATTTATCAGGGTATTTCAAATCATGATTAAAAAGGTTTAAACTGCAAGTACTCGTATTTGTAATAAATGGTGTAAATATTGTATGGTCTTGGCCAAAGCAAAAATCTATAGGAACCTAACTTTGACTAAAACTAATATCATCACTTTCGTGCAGCATACATTCGAAATTAAGGCGTCAATGACGTAGAAATTATTGTGAAAACGGCAATGTCAAAATTACAATTAAAAAAAAGGAAATCATAAAAACAAAAATATGATTGTTTTTTGCGTTTTTTAAGCGGCACAAGCGCTGCCAACGACACTGCAATTTAATAAAACGCATCATTGAAAGAATAATTCCAAAATGCTGTGTCTCATGTTCGATGAAACGTACACCGACTACGCGTAAGTTGGCCAATTGTAAAAGTGTCGCAACACACTGTGTGTGCGTGTGTGTGTGTGTGTGTAACTTATCGAGTGCTCACTGTATGCGTAGTATTGGTGTGCAAATATGTGCACGCCCAATTCATTGAAATCAGTCAGTCAGCTAGTCCGTGGCAGCAGTACATGGATTGGCTAATCAGTCAGTCAGTCGTTTCAGAAGCGGCAGTTGTGCAGTTCAAATTATTAACAGCAGTTTTATGCAAGGAAGTGTGCAGCGACAAACATAAAAAAAAACGTAAAAAAGATGTAACATTAAAAAAGAAAATCTAAATAAATTCCTAAAGAGTAGCAAACAAAGAAACGGCAAAATTCGGCACATGAAAGTTGCAAGCTATTATTGGCAGCATTTGTTAAATTAAATTTGCATTTACACACACGCACACATATTAAAGTGAACTTGTATAGATTCACCATGAGGTAAACAAATACCTGCTGACCCGTTGAACATTGTTAAAAATAACTTTAATAACATAAACACAAAAATACCTACAAAGCATATGAACAAAACTTTCATATGAAGGTATTTTTTCTGTGCATTCGGTGTGCCATAAAATCAACTCGACTATAGTTTTCAAAAGAGATTTTTGAGTGCTGTTGCACACATGTTGCTGATCTGGTGTTCGGGAAAGTTCAGCTAACTTTTAAAATCAATGCTGGACTATTACAAATTGCAACAGAAAGTGCCAAATTTTAAGCATTGGAACTGTGGAATCAGTTGTGGGAGTGGCATGAACTCATATCAACGCTACTGATGGCGCAGCTGCTGGACAATTATTTCCTTTCCAAGTGGCTGCAGGTGCTGGTGCTTTTAAAATCAATGCCCAACCATCAAAAAATTGCAACTGAAAATGCAAAAATTGAATTAGTGGTTGATTAAAAAAGTTGTTTACAAAAATAAACAAAGGTTGTAGTAGGTTAAAGTGGCTGCCTCTGTATGGAACACACTTGGGCTATACATTCTTAAGGACATTTATTTTTATTATTATTATTATTATTATTATTATTTTTATTATTATTATTATTTATTAGAGCTAAGGACATTTAGGTCCTGGAACATGTTCCATTCATTAACATACTTATAGGATTTTCCAAATGAATATTAAAACTATAGAAAGTGTATAACATTGAAAGTTTGGCTGGGTGCACACATATGTTGGTCCATAAAAAGCATAGTTTCACATTTTCAGCTGATTTTAGAAAACTTAAACAATTTTGTAGCAAATGTATTTAAGTCTCTAGATCTTCACTCAAAGTCTAAAAAATATGTGCAAAAAATGTTATAACCTATAAAAAAAAAATGCAATTTTCAGTTGTCTTAATTTTGTATAAAAAAAGTGTGATTGCAACATTTGCAACGGACGTAAATCCCCAACTACGAAGCCGATGCAGTTATAATTATTTTTATTTTATTATAAACTTTACGTGCATAGATTTTACGATCTTTTCCAATCACGAAATGCTCCTGAAATGCACATTTACAATGAACACTACTGGGAAATGTAAACCTTAGAAAATTGAGTACAATTTCTTTACACATGATTTACATGATGACAGAAAGTTATTGTTCAGTTCAATTTTTTTAAATTTTTACTGACAGTTCTTTCTCTCATCATAACAAATTTACAGAAAAAATTCTGCCATAAAAAAGTTAAAGAAATATAATAAATAAAATATTGGTATATAGAAATGTGTACTTTTACAAATTTCTTGTGTAATTTTTAATAAAATTGCCAGAAAATCTCACGCCGCGTAAACGTTACTAGTTACTTTTTAATCAAGTCAAAAAACATTGTGAAAAAGTTTTCTACAGCCAGCATGAGGTGGTTTGGTCGACCAGCTAGACGTGCGCTGCATTCAACTGCGCGAAAAACAAAAAAGTACAGAACTTAACATTAAACATAAAACATAAATTAAAAGCTTATAAAATAAAATTATAAAATAAATACAATTAAAAAAAACAAAAATTTCAAAAAACAATTAAAATTTTAATTATTTAAAAAAAACTAAATCATTCAATAACAAGATATAAAAATAATTTGAAAAATTATTGAATAATATAAAATAATTAAAATTAAAAAAATAAAAATTAGAATCATAAAAAAAATTAAAACAATGAAAAATATCTGAAATTTTTAAATAACTATACATAGGTATATGTATAGTTATTATATAATAAATGAAAATACTACTACTACTACTACTACTACATAGGTATATGAAAAAAATGTATAAAATTATAAAATTAAATTATGAGATAAATAAATAAAATAAAAAAGCTTACAAATACTTCTGCTAATTACAAAATATTATTAAATATTTTAACATTTATATATATAAAAAAAAATATATGATAAAAAATAAAATAAAAAATAAAATATATAAATTTTTAAATAAAAAAAATAATTAAATTATAAAATAAAATTTGAACATAAATAAAATCAAAAAGAAGAGAACAAATAATATCAAAAAAATAATTAAAATTATAATTAATTTCAAAAACTAATTAAATATTTAAACATTTAAATACATAAATTAAATTAGAAAATTATAAAATAAAAAAACAGAAAATAAAATTATACTTAAAATATGATAAATAGGAAAGTAAAAATTTTAATAACGGCAAATAAATAAATATTTCAATACAAAAAAATATAAAAAATAAATTAAATAAATAAATATAAAATAAAATAAAAATAATAAATAAAAATAAAATAAATTAAATTAAAAAAAATAAAACTTAAAATATTACCACAAAAGTAATAATAAAATTAAACAATAAAACAAAATAAATAACTAAATATAAAATTCAATCAATAAATTTACAATTCATTACACTAAATCATTAAATACTTAAGTAAGTATAAAAAATTATAAAATAAAAATATAAAATAAGTGAAATATAATACAAAACACTTATATATTATCAGCAAAATAATAGACATTATAAATAGTTACGGAAAATAATTAAATATTTTAATAATTCAATACAATTTATATGAAATTATATAAATTATAATTACAAAATAAATAAAATAAAAAATTAAACTTCAAAACATTATCCAAAAAATTAAAAAAATTATAATCAATTACAAACAAGAATTAAATATTGAAAAATATTAAATATAAAAAATGAAATTTAAATACCATAAAGTAAAATTATAAAATAGATTAAATTATGTAAAATAGAACATAATAATATACACAAATTATAATTTCAACAAAAAACATAATCAATATAATTACAATTATTATAACAGCATTTCTGCAACAGAGTAACGACCGTATATTTCTGAAAGAGGACGTCGTACTGATCATTTTTGCCGAACAAAGTAATAGTCCAGCACGTCTGAGTTTTTTGTAATTTGCACATAAAGGTTAAAGGGTCCCTATAGACTTTTACACGGAAAGGATATAAACGTGAAGGTTTCGTGTTTAAGGCTTTTTATTTTTTTGGGGGAAGTTTTGAGAAAGTTTTGGTGTTTGAAGACCCCTCTATTTTTTAATGAGGAATATTTTCCAAAAAGACAATATAGTCAAGTGTTTGGAATTAACTGAATCTTTATTTCATAATTATTTGACTTAAAGGCTATTACAAGAAACTTAAAAGCTATGTGTCAGCTTAATTCTAAGCGTGGGAGGAGCTCACAGTTCCTTTGGGTGCCACATGATCACCAGGCTGCTGTTTGTGCAACAGCTGCGGTATTGTTTTGGTTTAAGTCACTTACGTGGTTTTCGGTTACGTTCGCTAAGGGCGATGTTATGTCTGCATGTATGAGTATGTAAATGTACGTACGTGAAGTGTATGTATCTTTAGTATTATTTAGGTACCATAATGTGACTATATAAAAAAAATCAATTTAAATACTATAAAGTAAAATGATAAAATATATGAAATTATGTAAAATAGAACATAATAATATACACAAATTATAATTTCAATAAAAAACATAATCAATATAATTAAATACAATTATTATAATTATTAAATAAATGTTATAATTACCAAAAATAATTATAAAAAATTAATAAATTATTAAAATTAATAATTCTAATTATTAAATTATTAATTCTTATAAATAATAAAATAATGAGAGAATTGATGCACTTTATTTGTAAATATAAAGTATTTAATTAAAAAAAAATTTTTATAAAGTCAATTACATATTCAAAGAAAAGAAAAAAAATAGTTAATTAATCCATACGCACACTTAAATGCTGATTGTTCATTAACACTTGCCGTTTTTTTCTTTCCTCCCGCGTATGTCCGGTCAGAATGCTGCCACCGCTGAGGCGTGATCTGCCTTTGCTGTTGCTGTCGTTGCTTCTTCTTATCGGCATCTTTCTGGTCATGCAGAGCGCGCTGCGAGACAGCGTTGCCGTAAAGCAGCCCGGCGCAATCACGCCCTACGCCCTTTGGCAGAAGGTCACCCACTCAAAGCTCAAACGAACGAAACCCCGGCCCACCTTAGCTCAGCGCCTAAAGAAGATCCTCCACTGCAAGGACCGGCCGCTGGAGCTGGCGAAGGTGCAATACGGCGACTACTGGCTGGTGCGCAACTATGTGCGCGGCACCTACAGCACCGATGTCGGCTGTGCGGAGTCCATCACCTACACAACGCACGGCGACTATACGTTCTTCGATAGTCTGTCCATGCTGGTGAAACGGTAAGGCGACCATTTGATTTGATTTCGAACCACCAACCATTGACAACTGCATTGCACTTTGGCAGCTGGCGGGCGCCCATCAGTTTTGCCGTCTTCGCGCCCGGCTACGACATGATTGCCACACTGGACTCCATACAGAATGTGCGCACCTGTCTGCCGGAGAGCGAACTCATACGCAAGTTCGTCACGTTCCACATCTACTTTCCGGCAGCGCACATACCCGACTACATACCGTTCGACGATGCTGAGATACTCGAGTGGGAGTTCGACTGTCTGCGCCAGAGTGCGCCGTACGAGAATGCCAGCGCTGCGCTCATGTACAAAACCACGCACAATCTCACCTATCCGATCAATGTGGGACGCAACATAGCGCGCAACTCGGCCAACACACATTTCATTTTGGCCAGCGACATTGAGCTGTTCCCAAGTCCCGGACTGGTGCAGCAATTCCTCGAAATGATTGCTCGCAATTGGACTGCAATAATTGGCGATGGCACCTTCAAACGGTTAGTGATGGCAAATTTGATTTATTCACACTTAAAAGTATTATAAATACTCTCGCTGTCTCTCTCGCGGCAGTGTGTTTCCGCTGCCCGTGTTCGAGGTGGCAGAGAATGCCAGCCTGCCGGACACGAAGGCGGAATTGGTGCAAATGCTGCGGACCAAGCAGGCCATACCGTTTCATTCGTTCATCTGCAAGTATTGTCACCTGGTGCCGAAACAGGACAAATGGGTGAATGCATCGTGTGCCAGCGATCAGCCATTGAGGGTGTTTAGTGTGACAAAGCGCGAAGGCAAATTCATGTACTGGGAGCCGTTCTACATCAGCGACAACAAGGAGCCCATTTTCGATGAGCGCGTCACGTGGGAGGGCCAATCGAATAAACGCATACAGGTAGTGCTGGGCCAATCCATTTAGTTGCACAATTTAGTTCCAAATATATAAAAATACTGCCACTTCCTCTTGCAGGGCTATGCCATGTGCCTGCTGCGGTACCAGTACCACTTGCTGCATCCCGCCTTTTTGGTGCACTCACCGGGCTTCAAGTACTTCGATAAGGAATCGCCACGTCTCAAATATGTGGCCGAGATGAATAAAATCATCAAAACAAAAATTGAGCCCGAATATCGAATACTTTATGGCAAGAATCCCAGATGCACAACGTAGCCCCGTAGTGTCTGTGTGTGTATGGATAAGTGTGATTTTTATTTGTAGACGCACATAATTTTGTGAATTGTTCAATAACATGTAGGCGACTCGATTTTATTACTGCTTTGCATTGATTTTAGTTAGCAATGCAGAGGTATTAGTCAGACATTGATGTGTTGAAAAACGCTCAGCTTTAATTTTTAGCATAATTGAAGTGATATTTACATAAAGAGTAAGAAAATTTAATAAGAAAATATTGCTACGAAAATTACATGTGGTTGTGTGAGTGAAATGAATCAATGTTAGTTTACATTTATGTATTTAACTGCATACATTGTTTATTGTGCAACATTTTAAATATTGAATATAGTTTAAGAAATGTTTTAGACCTAAAAAAAAAATTATATAAATTTTAAGTAAATAATAAAAAAATAATAAATGAATAAGTTTTAGAAACTCATAACTAATTAGAATTTTGTTCTACTAATGCATTGATAACACCGTGCGACAGCATTTTTCACACCGGGAAAAATCCATATGTGCGTGAAACCAAACATAGTAATACTGCATACATAGTTTTTGATTTCTACATCCTTTGTCCTTTTAAAAGGACTTCAAAATTTTGAAGGGGATAAAAAATAAAAAAATATAAAAAATACTTAACTTTGTTGGAATATGGCGATATGTATATCAAATGAAAGAGGAAAGGCTCAAGAGTTTAAATAAAATTAATTTTTTATCTTTTTGTGAAAAAAGAATATGAAAAAGGTCCTTTGAAAATTTTAATCCTTTATATCCTTGAAAATTTATATAGAATTTTCTTGAAAAGTAAGTATGTTAAAACCAAATCTCCCTGATCACGTGTCAAAATTTCATTACTCTAACTTTATTAGTTCGAAAGTTATTAAAAAAAAGGCGGAAGCTGCAATTCTAATAAAGTACAAAAATCAGGGACCGAAAATAACTGTTATTTTACAATTTTCAAATCAAAAAGGCATAACGAAAACATTGTTGGTGGACTTTTTCAAATATACCATATGATCGTAATGGCCTCAGCTTCACGAATATTAAACGCCTATTAAATTTTAGACTTTTACTATAAAAGTTAAAATTAACTGTTATTTTGTGCCTTTTATCATATCAGGCAAAAATAACTGTTACTTTTGACTTTTATTTTATCGGTCAAAAATAACAGTTATTTTGTGACTTTTATTTTTTCGGTAAAATATATCAGGCAATTTGAATTTTTCAAAGGCCGTTTGACCGACTAAAAAACTATTGATACTATTTTTTTCGTCGCACAAGTCTTGTAGCTCAGAATGTGCGGTCTGCTGAGACGAAAAAATGGTATCAATAGTTTTTTAGTCGGTCAAACGGCCTTTGAAAAATTCAAATTGCCTGATATATTTTACCGAAAAAATAAAAGTCACAAAATAACTGTTATTTTTGACCGATAAAATAAAAGTCAAAAGTAACAGTTATTTTTGCCTGATATGATAAAAGGCACAAAATAACTTTTATTTTTGTCGGTAAAAAAAAAAGTTAAAAGATAACAGTTAAAATTTGACTTTTTTGATAAAAACCATAACCGGTACGGTCCCTGACAAAAATTCTAATTTATTTGAGTATCAGTATTTTAAATATTAAACAGATACAAAATCAATGAAGCGAGAATAATGAAATTTTGACACGTGATCAAGGAGATTTTGGGTTTTAACATACTTACTTTTCAAGAAAATTCTTCAAAATTCAAGGATATAAAGGATTAAAATTTTCAAAGGACCTTTTTCATATCCCTTTTTTACAAATAGATAAAAAATTAATTTTATTTCAACTCTTGAGCCTTTCCTCTTTCATTTGATATACATATCGCCATATTCTAGAGAGGTTAAGTATTTTTATATTTTTTTTAATTTTTATCCCCTTCAAAATTTTGAAGTCGTTTTAAAAGGACAACGGATGTAGAAATAAAAAACTGAGTACGCAGTATTACTATGTTTGGTCTCTAGTTTCACGCCCATATTGATTTTTTTCGGTGTGAAAATTTTTTTAATTTTTGTCGCACGGTAATGGGCCTTGAACTTCTAGGAGAAGTAAATATGAAGTAAAGTATACAAACGTAAGAATAAAACAAATAATGGAAGCCATTAAGAAAATCTACTTAACTAAGCAGTCCTACTCAGATGCCAGAAAATACTGCCTCAAAATTATATATTTAGGTTTGATGAGGCTTAAGTAGGGCAGCCTTTTTATGAAAGCTTAGTTATGCAATTTTTCGGTTGTTACCAAAAATTGTCAATATTTTATTGAATTTTTTAATATCTTGAAAGACTTACATTCAATAACTCTGTTGCAACCAGCTCATCAAGTGGCCAAACATGTGTTAAGCACAGAGAGATGACTAACTCCACATTGGATATAATGTCTCATTTAGGACGCTGGGAACCTCCAGTACTTCAAACATAATCCTGACTATCTTCCTGTTGTCTTTTAATGCCTAATAAGAAATTAAAAGCTCAGTCAATTCCTGGCCAGGGATGGCTGAGAGATCTACGACTGGCTCATGAGATCCAAGACTATACTATGATCCTGACGATCACCCTAATGCTTTGAATTTAACCTTAACCAGTCCAATGAGGACCTAAAAGCCCAGCGTTTTTAGTGTATTTCTGACTGACCCATGAGATCTAAGACTATGTTATACTGTGTTCCTGACTATCTCCTTTATGTGTAGAGTTAAAGCTCAGTAAGTCTAAACCCAGGGTTTTCAGTCTGTTTCTGGCCAGGGATGGCTGAGAGATCTACGACTGGCTCATGGGATCTAAGACTATAATATGATCCTGACTCTCTCCCTGATGCTTAGAGTTAAAGCTTTATTTATTAATTATTATTATTACTATTAATCTAATGAGGAACCAGAAGGCCAGTGTTTTCTGTCTATTCCTGGTCAAGTCTGGCTGAGAGATCTAAGACTCGGAAATGAGATGGAAGACTATACTGTGATCCTGACTATCTCCCTTTGATTAGAGTTGAAGTTCAACAAGTCTAATGAGAAACTATAAGCCCAGTTTTTTTAGCCTATTTCTGCTCAAAGCTGGCTGAGAGATCTAAGACTGGCAAATGAGATCCAAGACTATACTATGATCCGGACTATCTCCCTGATGGTTAGAGTTGAAGTTCAGCAAGTCTAATGAGGACCTAAAAGCACAGTGTTTTTAGTCTGTTTCTGGCCAGATACCAGAGTCATTAGCACATGAGATCAGATACTGTTTCTTCTTCCTATTCAGACAGACAACTACAACAGAAGTCCCTAAATAGCAAAGCTAGTCTTTAAGTATGTTAACCCATTAGACAGTGAACTGTGAGTATTGAAATTGCTTTGTGAATAAAGTTCCGACCTGGGTTAAGTAGCGTTCTGATTGTTGTTAATTTTTTTACAGATTTTTTGTAGCAAGATTGAAGGTGTATTTTACGATACTGAGTCTATTGAAGACATATTGGACATAATGTTTCCTTGAAAATTTATTTAACTGACGTAAAGAAGATGCCCGCCGTAAAGGAGAGGCATATCGATTAGTGTTTCAAATCTGGCTAATTGCTTGGCCTCACAATTTTCTGTGATGCCTGTGGGACCGCATACAGAATAAAGATTTTACTGTTTCAAGTAACGTATTTTTTTTTAAATTTAATTTGTTTACCATTCACCGTTGAAAACGTAGAGAAAGGAGGAAAGAGGCGCTTTTATTGGCGTGTGATGTGAATTGGGTTATGGGACAGGAAGGATATTTTTATGAGGAAGTAGGCCAACTTCTGGCTAACTAATTCTCTTCGTTTGGGAAATGAAAAGGCGCCCACGAAATTCTAAATAAAGGACTTTGATATGTTGGATACCCCTGCAGAACAAGAGCTGCCTGTTTATCTGAAAAGTTGTGAAGTTTGTAAATTGGTTATTGTGGAAGAGCCATTTCTCTGTTCTAGGACCATCAGTTCAGATTGACAGAAGCTGTTGAAGTTGTGTAGTCGAAATACGAGTCTTTGTTCCAATCTATTGCAGCTACTTAATTACATAACATATCCTATATCGACCCTATTCGGATGTTATTTGGGCAAAAAATTTATAAGTTTGGGCATTTCTTTCTGATTCAAGTTTTCGACTTTAAATAGAAATTTCCAAATTTTGTTTATCGTAGATATGCAGCTACACAATAAATATTGTTCAGAAAATGCCTCAGCATCCTTTCATCCTTCAGCAAAAAGCAAACTCTTAACAGGGTTACCAAAGTTTCTTTTATACTTTTTTAACACTTTTAATTTCTGTTTTCCATTGTCTTGTCCAACCAGAAATGGCTTCTGGGCTTCCCCACAAATCTATTCAACTATCTATCTCAACAATCCATACACTCTGCAACTCTTCAAAATATATCTGCATTAGTTTGAAAATGATAATTTTAGTAACAAGTTGAACACTAACAATAACGATAACAAACTGGCGACAATCGCCACTTAGAGCAGACCAACATTTGTAGTCGTATTCAACTATAATATTTACTTAAGTGCTTCAGTTTTGACGCTCCGGCAATGCTTTTCAACTGAAGCGTCTATTAGTTGCAATGGCAAAAGCGAACGCAACAGTTGCGAAGCGGTCAATAGAGTTCAGTGCAACGGCAAATAACATTTAAAAAAACATTTAATAAATACACATTTCATCTAACAGTTCTGCCAAGTGTGTGAAATGCATTTTTAAATGCCGTTTAAGCTGATTGCTTTTGTGAAAGCCGACCGAGCCGACTATAGTATCGCCTTCAGATACCATCGGACTGTGGCTATGGCCGCAGACAGTTAGTAATAATGAACAAGAGACCCTGCAAGTCCGCGTCTCTGTGTCTGTTCCTCGTTTTTCTATTCATATTTGTTGCTTTTATGTTGGCCTTAAATGCTTACTGGCCTCATATATTAGCCGGCGATAGTACAGACTATCGAGTACCCGATAAGGATTTCAGTTATGAGCAACAACAAAAGCTTATCGCAACGGCAGCACTCAAAGCCAGATTGCAGTGCAACGATCGTCCACTACAAACCGAGCGCGCACAGCACGGCGACTACTGGGTGGTGCGAAATCTGATAAGCGGCTCTGTCAGCCGCAATGTGGGCTGTGCCGAGACAATTACCTACACAACGCACGGCGAGTATACGTTTTTCGGCAATCTGCCTACGCTGGTGAAACGGTGGGTCACACGGCAATCTGTTCGCTGATTAGTTAGTCCATGAATGCATCGAATCTGTCTTTGCAGCTGGCGCGCGCCCATCAGCATTGCGGTCTTCACGCCCGGCCGCGATCTCAGCACAACTCTGAGCGCAATGCAGTATTTGCGAAATTGCATTGACGAACAGCTGCTGATACGTCAATATGTCAGCCTGCACGTCTTCTTTCCGACAGCGCACTTGCCGCCAACGCTGCCGCTGAACGAGAGTGCCGCACTGGCCTGGCCGTACAACTGTCGATGGGAAGATGTGCCGTTGTACCGTCACGAACATCGGCTCACTTATCCCATCAATGTGGCACGCAATGTGGCGCGCAAGTCTGCCAACACGCATTTCGTCTTCGCCAGCGATATTGAGTTGTATCCGAGTCCCGGACTGGTGTCGCAATTCCTCGAAATGGTCACCAAACAACCGGACCTCATTGGAGACAATCAAAGACAGTAAGTTGTGATAGCCGCTCTGTCACGGTGATGTGGGTCGTTCGCAAGTCACAATACATACCACAATACACAATACACAGTCGATGAACACAATGAAATTTTGGGACACATTGAATTTGTAGGTCAGAATGAAGCTATGTGAAACCAGAAAATCGTGACACACAATGAAGTATTAAACTTTATTAAATTTTGGGACACATTAAACTTTTGTGACATAATGAAGTAGTGAATTTATAGAATTTCGTGTGAAATTACGGGACACATTGAACTTGTGTGACAGAATAAAGTAACAAGATTATAGAATTTCGTATACATGATGAGACACATTGAACTTGTGTGACACAATGAAGTAGTGAAATTATAGAATGAAGTATCAAACTTTATTAAATTATGAGACACATTGAACTTTTGTGACATAAAGAATTAGTGAAATGATAGAATTTAGTGTGAAATTTTGGGACAAATTAAACTTGTGTGACAGAATATAGTAACAAAATTATAGAATTTCGTATAAAATTATGGGACACATTGAACTTGTGTGACACAAGTGTGTGACACATTGAAGATGTAGGACACGATAAAGTCGTGCGAAAGATTGAACTCACAATACCCATTTGACGTAATAAAACAAAGTGACATAATAAATTCGTTCGACAAAACGGATTCATGTGACACAATACGTTCGTGTGACAAATTGTAGTCGGCACAAAAAATTGGTTGATATTAAGTTGTGTGATATAATGAAGTAAATTAGCCGAACCAAGTCATGTGACATATTATGTGTGACGTAATGACGATGTGGGACATATTGAACTTGTGAGACCCAAGCAAGTTGTGGAATAAGACAAAGTTGTGGTACACGATGAAGTTGTATCATACTTATAATGAACTCACAATACACTCATGTGACGTAATAAAATAGTGTGACATAATAAGTACGTTTTATACAAGAAATTTGTGTGAGAGAATGAAATAGTGTGACACATTAATTTCGTGTGGCGTTGTGAAATGATGGAAGACATTGTAAGGACTCAATAAAAGAGTAGAAAATTATGAAGTTGTGTTATAAAATGAACTTACAATAGTTGTATCACATAATAAACATTGTGACATGATAAAATCATTTGACAAAATAAATCCATGTGACACAATGTTGTCGTTTAACACCAACAAATTTTGTAATACTATCAAATTGTGTGTAATGAAATGAAGTGACTTAATAAAGTCATGTGACATTTCTTGATATCATGTCACATAAAGAAATGTGTAGTAATGAAATGATATGAAGCAGTGCAGTTGTGTGACACAAATTTTTATGTGAGATATTTTTGTATTGTTAAGCACTAACAACGTAGGACACAAAATCGCGGGACATTATCGAATTATGTTATATTTTAATTTTGACAGAATAAAGTCTTTTAAGACATTGCTGTTATGTGATGTTATAAAGTTTGGAGTAATAGTCATGTGAAGCAGTGAAGTTGTGTGACACAATTTTCGCATTTGGCACAATTTTGTCGTATGATACAATAATATTGTGTGAGACACAATTTTAACTCAATGCAATCGTAATGAAGTTGTGCGACATGATAAAGATCTTTTACATAATAAAGTGACAAAAATAAATCGTGTGACACAAATAAATCGTATAACAAAATAAATTAATGTGTCATACGATTTTTTCAATTGAAATGTGCCACACTGAGATGTGACACATCGAAGTGTGACACATTGAAGTGTGCCTCCCTGAATAGTGACGCAAACTTTAAAAAGCTTGGCTATGACTTGGCTTGTGAACGACCCATATGGACATATCTCGAGTTAACATTTTTTTTGTATTTGTATATCTTTTATGATTTTTTTTTAATATTTTTATAATAATTTAATTTTAATTTTAATAATAATAAATATTTTCTTTATTATCATAGATCTAACAAAGTCGTGTTAAAACAAATTACAATATTTCACTTTAAAAAACTATTAACGTGATTTTTGCTCGATAATTTAATCTGTAATTAATTCGAAACAATTTCCAAAACTTTTAGCTATAGCTTTTCTAATATCAGCAAACGATATTAAAATATTATAACACATTTTTTTTAAATGTTAGCGTCTTTCCATTGGCCGTTTTCGAGTTGAAGACTGGCGTCAGTTTGCCGGAAACGAAAAAGGATTTGGTGCAGCTGCTACAAGCCAAGAAAGCTGTACCGTTTCATTTCTATATTTGCCAAAACTGTCATCAGGTGCCGGAAGAGGATAACTGGATAAAAGCTGCCGATCAACAAGAGTTGAGAGTTTTTGCTTCGGCAAAACGCGAGGACGATTTTCAGCATTGGGAACCATTCTACATAAGCGACAATAGCGAGCCGCTCTTCGATGAGCGCGTCACATGGGAGGGTCGTTCGGACAAACGTATACAGGTGCGTGTAGGATATAAAGTATATCTATGAATAATTAAAATCTATGAATGGTGCACACTGAATTAAATTTTGAGAGAGGAGGACAATTGATACAGAATTTTTCCATCAGACAGATATTTCGGGGGGGTTTGAATCGCCAAAACCCCTCTTGTGTGTGCCAGTGCATAGTCTCATGTCACAGTTCGAAGCTGAATTTGTGTTTTTTTCATTGCAGAACTACGCCATGTGCCTGCTCGGCTACGAGTATCGGGTACTGCATCCTGCTTTTCTGGTGCACGCGCCTGGCATCAAGCTCCCCGTTGCCGATGAGCGAAAAATTGATGACCTAATGAAGCACATAATACCCACAAATCGTTTAATTTCGAAGGTTATACGGCCCGAATATAAAATATTATATGGCGAAAACGAGGCGTGCATTGTTTAGTATTGCGTACAATTTATTGTTGTACTAAGTTTTTAGATATCAACATATATGAAGTATATTTTTTATATTTTTTCCACTTCTTTGAATTCTTTGTCTAGCGCAGTGCCACATTACTTACAGCATGACCCAATATTACATGAATTGCAACGAATGAAACTCATCTGGCAGCAGGGCTCAATTGAGAGGTTTAGCAACTGTTTGAGGGCAACAAAAACGTATGAAACGAGAGAAATATATTTTGTTTGTATTGTTTATAGATTACAATTAGCTTTGTTGATTGTGTATTCTTTTTAATTAATTATGCAATGCGACAAAGTTCTTACGTTTTCACTATTCCCGTTCAACGCTTTGTGTTGGCCATTTTTCACTGGGTTAAGCATTTGTGTAGTGCTTTCAAAAATATGACAATTTGACAATTTTTACAGTAATAATTGCCTCAGCTGTCTGTATGAATCAAATAAAAAAATAAAAAACAACTATAAACCAAAACATTGACAAAAAGTGTGAAATTCGGGTTGTAATTTTACTTATAGCCATCGAGAACGGCACGCAATGATATCGGCGCGACTGCAACGAAACATTATAATAATTGTGGTGATTGTTTTGCTATATTTGATGCTAAACATGGTTAACTTCCATACAATGGTGGCTTATTTAAACAGTGATTTAAATGCATACTACTAGGTACTATATGTTGTAAGAATGTATAATATAAAGTCTTCTAAATTTCACAACTTTACTCAAATGAGATTTAATTTTGAATGTCTTTTGATGTGCTTGTTTCAGAAAGAAGTGCAAAAATGAGTGAAACAATGTGCGTTGTGCCAAAATATATTTCAGCTGAATGTTGTTGTAGTACTAAAAAAGTCTCTAAATTGAACATACAGATGGTGTGAGTGGGATTAGAAAAATATTCAAAAGCAAATCGAATCAAAAGCAATGTGAAGTTTATTTAGTGCCTAAATATTTGCAATAAATGCTTTTTTATGGAAACAAAATAGAGAGTTATATTATTTCTGTGAAAACCAAAAATCTGAGGACTTATGATACTTAGAATAGTTTAATAGATACTCAGATATGTATTAAGAATCTTTATATACATATAACGCATGTATGTATAATGCATTATTTTTCCAAAAGCTGGCTTTAGTAATCTATATCTCGCATTGTATAAGTGCTTTCGGCTTACGCTAGATGGCGTTAGAAAGACACGATTTTGTTCTCAAAAAACTTCTCAGACAGTTTGGCGATTGTTTGACACAGTTTTGTTTGAACGCGCGTCAAAGATGAACATCAGCAAAGAGAAAATACGATATTTTTACTATTTTATACTTTTTTTCGATAATAGGAAAAATACAAACCAGGCGGCTGAAAAAATGAAAAGTATTAATGGTCCTGACGCTGCAAAAACCAATCACGTGCAGTTTTGGTATTGTCGATTCCATTTCAGTAATTTTGATGTCATAGGTGGTGCAGCTTTTGGAAAGCCAATTGTAAAAAATGTTGATTAAATCACGAAAATCATTGAGTTTGACAGTCGTGTAAGCATTGTTTTGATTACTCAGAAGCTCAACTTTGAACAAAAACCGCTTTGAAACCGCTTGAAAAAGGATATTTTTGTATGGGTGTCACATGAGTTAATGCTTGGAACAAATTTCCATTTGTTGAATAGCGAACATAGTTGGTTGAATAAAATCGACACATTTCTGAAGCGGCTGGTAATTGGTGATGAAAAGTGGATCACTTTTGACAGCGTCCAAGCCAGGATTGAGGGTCATAAAGGTTTTTCTGTGTTCTAGTTGAGACTAGCAGGAATTTCTCTACTATGAGCTGATTCCCTATGACCAAAGTACCAATTCGAAACCATTTTGTCAACAATTGGACTATTTGATGGCAGCGATGCTCAGAAGCTGTCAGATTTGGCAAATAGAAGAGGAATTGTGTTCCATCAGGATAATGTCAGGCGACACACAGTGACTTGTTAGATGCTTCGGCAGTTTGGTTGGAAGGTTCTTATGTTTCTATCGTCCTTATACTCCGAACCAATCTTCAAGTGATTACCATCTGTTCCTGTGTATGGTGAATGATTTTGCTGATGAAAAACTTGCCACGAGATCCAGTTTTTTGCCAATAGAGATATGAGAGATGCATAATGGAATCACCTTAAAAATGGCAAAAAGTTATGGAATAAAATGGTGACCAAAATCGGATCATTCTATGTAAACCCTTTCCGGAAATTTGTACGATATATCGTACAATTTTTTCTAAAATTTTTTTTTGACAGCGAACGCGTTTTTTATAGAACGGCTTTTTAATTCTTATTAAGTAGGCTGTGTTGTATTATTCTGTTTAAAAATATAAATAAAATAAATTTTGTAAGCAGCTCTTTGCAAGAATATGGAAAACCAGCAAATGACGGTGCTTCTGCGGAGGAATTTTTAAATATGTAATACTTTTTGGTAGCAAAAAGCTAAACAATTTCAAAGTTTGAATCTCAGTTGATTTATAAAACTTATTAAATTTAACATTTTTTGCGTCAAAATATTTTTCCCGAGTCTTTAAAAAAATTGTACGATATATCGTACAAATGACCACAAGTGTTGCAAAGCTTTGTACGATATATCGTACAAATGGAAAGCAAAGTTATGTTTCTTTTTTTTTAAGTTATGGGTTTGGTAATAGAATTTTTCCATTTGCATGCCTGCCACGCCCATCTGTAAACCACGTGGCTAATAAAATTCGACTATTCGGCAATTTTCGATTAAAAATAAGAATTACTAGACGATTTTGTGTTTTACTGGGCAGACACAGGTTACGTAAGGTAAGACATGCATACTTGCCACTCCCACTACGATAATAAAAATCGGCTATATTCAGTATCTTTCTACAAAACTATATGTGTACAATTTCGTCGCGGAGCGGGGTAAATGAAACGAGAAGGTTTCGGTTTTTGGGGTGTTTATTCATGGACGTATGAATAACAAGTAACAAGTAGTACGAGAAACATTAAACGATACAAACGGCCGAAGCCGGGGAGCAGAAGATAGGGGGAACATGATTACAAAAGGAGAAGGAAAGATTGGGATTAGGGATGGGATCGACGGATCACTGAAGACAGCACTCATCTGAACAATATGAATTTTAATTGATTCTGTGATTTATTGAGGGAAAAAGGGTTTTGCAACAACAACAACGGTTATATAAAGCCGAATAAATGTGACTCAATTATTTATATACATATACAATTTATATAAGTTTCGATCAAAATGAAATCACGTTTTGATTTTTTGTTGTTATAATTTATGTTTTCTATAAAAAAACCAATGAATTGTTCAAAAAACTTAAAAAAACGAAACAAAAATTTCATGCATTTTTACTCCTTTGCGGACCATTGTACGATATATCGTACAAAATTGATTAAGCTGTAAATCTTAACCTAAATGATTTTTTTGATTTTTTGTTGTATTTTATTGCTAAAATGTTCAATGAGGGTCAATATTTTGAAAAATTTGTATCTCAAGACATGTGGAAATTGACCGGAAAGGGTTAAATTTTATGAAAAAATTTTGAATTTCTTTTGGCTAAACTTTTTTATTGGGTTATGCTTGTAGTCAGTGGCGCACACAGCGGGGTTTTTGGGGGGTTCAAACACCCGCAAATACAAAAATTGCTGGTACAAAATATGGCTTCAAATGGTATTCGGTTCAAAAGTTGTACGCAAAACCTGTGTGCACCACTGCTTGTAGTGTAGTGTTTTTTTCAGTAATTTGATTTGAATTTTTGCAGCAACAGTTGCCACAGTTGTCGGTACAAATTGAATCAAAGAATATTTCAAAAATTAAAACCAAAACATATGTTTTATTTAGCCGAGGCCGTCTCTCATCTGAAATCCTGTGTGCACCACTGCTTGTAGTGTAGTGTTTATTTTCGCAGCAATAATAATCAAAAATTAAAACCCGTGCAGATCTTCTAGTAACAAGAAACCGAGGCCGCCTCTTATCTGTCCTTGAGGTCTGCAGATTGCAGAGTTATACACGCGTTGAGAAACCAATAATCTGGCAGCTCTTATAACATTACAAATTTTTTTTAAACAAACATCTTCCACAAAAATGGTTTTGCTGGTCTTGAAAGCTATCTATGCCCTATTAATAAAACCTAAAAAATTTGCAATCTTTTTATTTTTCAGTTCTATTTTTTTGTTGTTGCAAAATTGGTTTTATAAAAAATTCTTTTCCAAAAACTCTCTCTTGTTTTCAACACTTTTTACTGGGTTATGATTTAGTATAGTGTTTTCAAGTCATTTGATTTGATTTTTTGCAGCAATAGTTGCCACAGCTGTCTGTACAAATCAAATCAAATCAAGTCAAGAAAACAACATTCATTGAATTATTGTAGGAAACTTAACTTTGCCAACTGGCTGCAATGATCTTCTCGCGTGTGCAGCGTGTCTTTATCGGTGTGACGCTGGTGCTGGTGTTCCTGTCGATGGTGCGGATGCTGATGCATCACGAGAATGTAATGAGAAGCGAACACAACCAGTACGACCATCCAATGTTGCGCATGCCACGCAACGTTTGCTTCGAGCGCGCCGTTCGTCAGAGTGGCAAATATTGGATAATCTACAATTTTCTTGGGGCCCAAGTCTGCTACCAGCACAACGAAAGCATAACACTGACCACACATGGCGAATTCCAGCACTTGGAGCTGTTGCCTGCCCTTGTCGATCGGTAAGTCGAAGGGGAATTGAATTGTCTCCTCATACGAGTGGGTTCCATAGTGTTTTGCATGACTTACAGTTGGCGTGGGCCCGTTTCGATTGTGCTCTATGTGACCGGTACGGATTTCAAAGGAACGCTGAACATGCTGCGCTACCTCTACGACTGTCACTATGCCAAGAACATTGTGCGGCGACTGGTCACCTTTCACCTTTGCCTGCACTCCGACTATCTGCCCACGTACATACCGAAAACGGAGTACGAAATTCTCGACGACACACTCATGGATTGCAGAAGAGATTTCTACGAATGGCATGACCAGAAATTATCATTCAGGCAGGAAAATCGATTGCGATATCCCATAAATTTGCTGCGCAATATCGCCAGGACAGCAGCGCGTACATATTTCGTATTTCCATTGGATTTTCATATACTTCCCACACCGAATTTCATAGAGAGGTTTTTACGCTTTGTCGAACAACCGTTGCGAATTTCACATAATACAAGAAAGAGGTAAATGATTGTCGTGGCCATCAGATTTAATTCAATCAGTAATTCTTCTCATTCGTCCATCTAGCATCTACTGCCTGCCCATCTTTGAGTTGACGAACAGGACGCACGCAGCACCGACGAACAAGTTGGAATTGGCGGTAATGATGAGTAAGGGGCTGGTCCGGCAGCAGAACGTAAGCGGCGAAATGCCGGACAATAATATGCCGTTTCTGGCCGGCTGGATGCAGACTCGAAAGTCGGACTTGAGAGGCGACATAAACTTGCTGGGAAAAATCGGCGGATTGAGAAACAACTGGGCGCCGTACTATGTGACGGTGAACGAATTCGAGCCGCTGTATGATGTGCGCTTCTCGGCCAGTGATTTGTACGACATTGTCTCGCAGGTAAATTTCAATCAGACAATGCCACACCTCATGGGCTGCTAGGCACCTAACATACATGTCCGTCAGAAAATGAATTGTAGCATTGTTTCAATATATGAAATATGGAATTATACTTTGAACTTGTTTGCTTACAGTCCGACTTACTGCAACTGCTGAACTATGATTTTCTACTGTTGAACAGTGCATTTCTGGTGCAAATGCAGGGTATACGAAGTTATGATAGTTTGTCCTCCGATGCGACGCCATACATAAAGCGAGCTGCGGGCTTGCGCAAAAGTTCAATAACGGAACGCAATATACTGTTTGTGCACAGTAGTCCTCCCGAATCCGTGAAAACTTGAATTTTTTCTTGCAATTCTGTTGTTATTTAGTATTTAAATGAAATTTTTTTATATAATTTTCCTTTCCAATAAATGATTAATACAAATTATTCTTGGTTTGTGAATTTAAAGCTTTAAAAAGGATTTTTAAACATTAAAAAAACTTAAATGAAACTTTACAAACTATAAAAATAAAAAAAGAATAAAAAATGGATATTAAAAAAATTATATATAACAATAAATTACAATAAAATAAAAAGAATTGAAAAAAAATATTAAAAAAAATATGAAATATATATTAAAACTATAAAAACGAAATAAATAAATCAAAAAAGAATATAAAACTGAAATTAAAAAAGTATGCATAATAGTTACAATAAAATAAAAAGAATTGAAAATAGAAATATTAAACGAAAAATAAAAAAAAAATTAAAAAAATATATGAAATATGTCAAAAAACCAAACAAAATAAATAAATATATAAAAAACGAATATAAAACTGTAATTAAAAAATAATAATATGTATTAAGAATTACAATAAAATAAAAAGATTTAAAAATAGAAATATTAAACAAATAAAACTATAAAAATAAATAAAATATTAAAGTTAAAATTAAAAACTAAAAAGAAGAAAAAATGGTATACAAAAATAAGATACAAAAAAAGAAGGAACAGAAAAATATTTAAATATAAATTGTATTATAATAAATTATATCACAATAAAATAAATAGAATTGAAAATAGAAATATTAAAGAAAAACATAAAATGTAAAAGTTAAAATTAAAAACTAAAAAGAATAAAAAATATATAAAAAATAAGATAAAAAAATAAAAAGTAACAAACTAAAAAGAAACTAAAAAAAAATATTTACATATAAAGTATAGATCATAAAAAATCGAATAAATATTAGGAAATAAAAAATAAAAATATAAAATATAAAGTATAAATTATTTAATGTAAACTTAAAAATAATAAGTATAAGCTTAAAATATAGAATATAGAAAATATAAAATATAAAAAATATAAATAAAAAATATTTAATTATGTATAAATAAAGTTAGGAATTAAATTTAAAAAGAATTAAAATTTACCAATTACAAATTTGCAGTTAATAATCAAAAACTAACATTTTGGGCATTCCACGCGAAGCGGACAGGTAAAAAACTCGATGTTTCCGATTTCAGTAATATTTGAGTATGTTCTACCTATACGTATTATCACAGAATAAACAGTATACAGAAGGCGCATCTGAAATAATTTTGCGATTTCATTTCGGACGCGGGCGGGAAGCAGCAAGATGAGGAAAATGTATATGGAACCGATATTGTTTGTTCTGTGGTATTATTGATACGTGTACCAAATATTTGGGTCATTCTTTTACAAACCGAACAACTTTTTTGACCCCATAATTTATATTCATCCCAAAATTTTTTTTTCACTTCTGGGCATAAAATTAACCGACACGTATATCAGAATTTATTCGAAACAAATTTTTTTTTCTTTACATAATTATTTAAAATTTTGAAAGTTACACGTATTTTGCTAGATTCTAACATGTTTAAAATTCAATATCTCCGGTTCGGCTTATCTTATCGACACAATTTCAAAACCGTTTTTTAGCTTATTGCATGCACTTTAGAGGAATATGTTTTACAATTTTTTTTATTTTTAATAAAAAAAGTATATTAACAATTTGATTGTTTAAACAATTTTTTGATGATGTTCCCCAAAATCAATTTGATTGAAAAAAATACTGCTATTTTCGCAATGTTATTACCTACAAAACGCATATTTCAAAAAAGTGGAGACTTAATTAGATCATAAGATAGAAAAAAATTTCCACCGCAAGTCAAGCGCGCGCGACTTGATGGGACTCGTCACGCTTGACTTGCGGTGGAAATTTTTTTCTATTATAACATTGCGAAAATAGCAGTATTTTTTTCAATCAAATTGATTTTGGGGAACATCATCAAAAAATTGTTTAAACAATCAAATTGTTAATATACTTTTTTTATTAAAAATAAAAAAAATTTTAAAACATATTCCTCTAAAGTGCATACAATAAGCTAAAAAACGGTTTTGAAATTGTGTCGATAAGATAAGCCGAACCGGAGATATTGAATTTTAAACATGTTAGAATCTAGCAAAATACGCGTAACTTTCAAAATTTTAAATAATTATATAAAGAAAAAAAAATTTTTTTCGAATAAATTCTGATATACGTGTCGGTTAATTTTATGCCTAGAAGTGAAAAAAAAATTTTGGGATGAATATAAATTATGGGGTCAAAAAAGTTGTTCGGTTTGTAAAAGAATGACCCATTTTTGTGATATAATGACTAGTTAAAGTGTTATGGGACTTTGAAGTTTTCGACAACCGGTTGGCATGCAGTACTTCAAAGCCGATTATGGAGTCATAAAATTATATATTAAAATAATTAAACCACTGGATTTCTTACTTCATTTACTGAGCTTTTTAATTGTATTTTTGGAAAAGAAAAAAAAATTTTTTTTCGTAATAAAAAAACCAATTAATTTTTTTCCTTGATTTTCACTAAGTTAGACCCTTTCGATTTTTTTATTTTTTTTTATATAAATTGCTAATATTGTATAGAACATTGGTGCCAACTTTTATAATGGGCGTGGAAGTGGATTAGGAGCTAGACTGAAAATACTGCCGATGGGTGGCGTCAAGCACACAGTTTCACTAAACGCGCACAAGCGGCGGGCATCAGGCGCGGCAGTATTTTCAGTCTAGCTCCTAATCCACTTTCACGCCCATTATAAAAGTTGGCACCAATGTTCTATACAATATTAGAAATTTATATAAAAAAAATAAAAAAAAACGAAAGGGTCTAACTTAGTGAAAATCAATGAAAAAAAAATTAATTGGTTTTTTTATTACGAAAAAAAATTTTTTTTTCTTTTCCAAAAATACAATTAAAAAGCTCAGTAAATGAAGTAAGAAATCCAGTGGTTTAATTATTTTAATATACTTATAATTTTATGACTCCATAATCGGCTTTGAAGTACTGCATGCCAACCGAAATCGGAAACATCGAGTTTTTTTACCTGTCCGCTTCGCGTGGAATGCCCCATTTATATTACAAACTAAAATTTTATATCTAAAAATTAAAATGTATCACATATTAAAAATTAAAAACTAAAAGGTATAAAATAAAAAACATAAAAAATGAATGATATAAAATAAAAAAGGATGATATAAAATAATATAAAAAAATATAAAATATAGGATATAAAATACAAAATATAAAATATAAGAAATAAATATTAAAAAAAACTAGTATAAGGTATAAATTTAAAAAATTACAAATATAAAATAAAAAATTGGAAATTAAAAAAGAAAATAAAAAACTCAAATTAAAAATCAAAAAGTAAAAAGTACTTACAAATTAAGAATTAAAACTTAAAAAATTAAAAATTATTATTATTATTAAAAAATAAAATTTATCAAACATTACTAATTACAAATTAAGACTTAACAGTTAAAAAGTAAAAAGTAAAATAAATATGAAAAAATAAAAAAATAAATTGAAAATTTTACATTAATCATTAAAAATTTGAAATTAAAAATAAATGAATAAAATAAAATAGAAATTAAAATAAAATAAATAAAATTAAGAATTAAAAAAAACCTTAAAAAACAAAAACAAAAATTAAAACTGTATAATTCATAACTTAAAATTAAAAACAATTTAAAAAATTGAATATGAAAATCATAAAAAAAATAGAAATTCAAATTTTTATCTTAAAAATTAAAATTTAAAAATGTAGAAAAAAAGAAAGATAAATGTAAAAACAAAAATAATAAAAAAATAAAAAAAAATTAACATTAAATTTAAAAAAGAAATAATTTAACCCTTTTAATGCCGGAGGCCGATATATCGGCTCTGGCTGCACTAGCGAGAAGTGCCAGAGCCGATATATCGGCCCGCGCCTTGTAACGCTTTACTATTCGCATTGCGGGAGAACTCTATCTCAAAATAAATTTGTAATACGTTATAAATGATCTAATTTCATTACGAGAGAATAAAAAAAAATAGTTTTTTGCTTTAACTCTTTGTGGACGTTTATGTATGTTATCGGAACTTTTTTTGTTTGAGGATCCTCGCGAAATAACGTTGCATTGCCGCAGCGAGACGTTAGGATCAGTTAGTGTCTCCTCGATCGTTGTTATGAACAGTATATTTCGTCCCAGTTGCAGTTTGACAGCGTCATTTTTGTTATTGCCGTTGTTTTCCACTTGTGTCAAACATTGTTGTTTTTGACAAACCAACAATTAGCAATACAAGATTTCGAAAATTCTATTCATTCTCTATTTCATGCTTAGTATACTGCTTTTTGAATCATGTAAATATTGTTTCTCGTTTGGTTTTTATGAGCATTTTCCCAAACCCTAGTAAAACTGTGAAATTCGGCCGGTTATTCTCGCATAGGAACCTCTAAAAGGCACTAAAAGGGTTGAGAATAAACAAATTAACATTAAAATTAAAAAAAAAAATAATTAAAGAAAAAACAACATTGAGATTAAAAAAGAAATTATATATGAAATATAAAAATGAAAATAATATCCAATAAACCAAAATTATTGAAGTAATGATAAATTGTTTTCATTTGTTTTGTATTTATTTATTTCTTTGTACACTCACAACATTCACAATTTTGCTGACACATTTTTATAAAAGCAATTTCAAAAATGTCCCATTATTCTGACTAGAGTCTCACCAATTCTGTCCAATGAGCTTCGAACGCTGCTTGGCACCGCCCACAGCCAACTCCGTCCACTGCCAGTTGCCGTAGTCTGCATTGTACTCATTGCGCTGGTGCAGTGCAATTTGTTGTTGTCTTTGTTCTTGTTGTTGCTGTAGCCAACGTTTTGGTCTTCGACTTAAAATGGGCACTCGATCATTGCTTTGGAAATTTGATGGCAAAACGGCTATGACCAACTGTTGCTGCCTCTTCTGCTCGTCGATTTCATTGGCATTGGGTGTGACCAGCACACGTACATTCTCGATGGTGCCGTAGGCATGTTGGCCACTTGACTGCGGTATGTGCGGGTTGAAAGGATCATTGCCGTACAGCTGACGATAGCGTTGGGTGTGTATGAGTTGTATGATCTGAAAGAGTGCCACACTGGCTGCCCAATTGTAGCCCAAATACACTGGAAATATATACGAAAAGGGTTTAGAGAATTCAAAATTTGTGTGATATTTAGTATGGATCGTACAGATGAGAAACCCGCCAGCTAAGGTCACTGCAATCAGCACGCCCAAGTTGAGTTTTTTCTTCAACATAATCATGAGCAGAATGTGCCAGCTGAGACAGTAGACGACGCGTAGAAATTCGCCCACTATGAAAGGCATGAGAAACCATTTTTGTAGCTGTCGGAAGAGATGAATACTTTTTTAATTTTTTTTAAGTTAAATGGTGGATTCAAATAGTTTTGTATGGAATCTGCCCTAAATGATTGTAAAGGTTAGGTTATTTAGGTTCAACTGGTTGGCCTTCAGGCCTGCATTGACTTTGTTCGAGTCTTTGGATTTAAGGGATGAATGTCCTTAACATTGAGAGGAACCGTACATATCTGTTTTAGAGGACCTTAACAGGGCGTAGGTCTTTATTTTGAATGCCCTCTTCAGTGCCTCAATCAGCGGAGTATATACTATAAGTGAGTGAATCGTAGTCTTGAGAGCGCAGAGCAGAGGCAGAGAAGATGTTTCTCTTACAGTCTGTTCTTTTCACTTTGTGGACATATGACTGTGGATGATGCCCAGTCTATGAGTCTGGTCTTTCATGATTATAAAAATCTATATAAATATTTTTTTATATATTTAAATGTATGTAACATATTTATAAATGTGTTCAGTATTTAGTGAGTGACATACCTTAAGTGCACCAAATATAGCCAAAATACAAAGAATCATATGAAAGAAAAGCGCAAAGGTTAATAGAATTTCGAAGTCAGTAGTTTCTAGAAATGGTAAAGAAAAAAAATTTATTTGACTAAAATCCATCTCCGCCAAATCGCTCACAACTTACGCGTTTCAACCCAATTCGTTAGCCTAATAACTACACCAATTTTTCTATAATGATCATCATTTTCGAATAGCTTTAAAATCGGTTCGATTACTGCAAGGCCAAATGTTAGCAACAAAATGGCGGGTATGAAAACTTGTAGCTGCCGCAAACGAGTGAAAGAGACAAAAAACACATTGAAAATTCTTTCGTCATGTGTAGTGTTTGCCTACTTTCAACATCTTCATACACTTACAAACGTGAGCACAGCAACAATAATAACGCCCAAACGTACAGAACAGTAGTGCAGATATGTTTCCATCCATAGCATGTTTTCTTGTAAATTTAACTTCAAACTTAACTTTACATTTATAATTTTTTTCTTGATAGTTTTTTTCCACACATTTTTCTGTGCTTTGTGGGCTGTTGTATTCGTATGTGTGATACGTTCAAAGACTGAAATAAAACTGACAAATGTTTCCATAGTTTATGAAAAAGATTTTAGTTGATGCATGAAAAATGCCACAATGGCAGATAAAGATCGTTGTAGGTGTGGGAGAAAACATGGAAAATTCATTTGTGTACGAAAATGTATGCGTTTGGTTGTGTGTTGCTGTATGTTCATATCCATGGTTGTTGTTGCTGTAACAGTTTTTTTGTGTTTTAGTATTTAATACGTTTTTGTTATTGTGATTGTTGTTATGAAATACAGCAGTGACTGAAAGGTGTTGTTGGCGTAAAAGTCAACTGAAGTTATAGTATATTTTTAGGGGAATTAACTGAATGAATGAAAGTCAGGTTTGAACTTTTTTTGTTGGCACAGTTTTTGATATGAAAAAGTTCTAAATTATTAGAGTGAGTTTAGATATTGTTCTATATTGTTTTAAAAACTAGACAAAAAATGTAATCTATATCTGTCAATGAATAGTTAAGTATTTGTCAGCATACTTGAAAATTTGTAAGAATTTATTTAAGTTAGTCAATCCCAGAATTAAAAAAAAAAACATATAAAGCAAAAGTTGTATCTATATATTTATTTATTTTTTCAATTTTATCTCTATATTTATTTATTTTATTATTTATTTTATTTATTTATTTATTTTATTTAATTTCTTTGGGAAATTTTTTTAGAAAATAAGCTCTTTTGAAATTTTTTTTTTAATTTCAATAGACTTTTTCCCTTTTCACAGTTACAAACCGCATTCAAAGTTGAGTATATGTGGAAATATCCTGAATATCGAATCAAGCTTTGAAAAAGCTTTCAAATTGCTTAACAGTTTGGTTCTAAAACCAACCAACAAAGGGTTTTTTGAGCTTTTCTGCTGTTTGGTGAAGCTTAAACTGGCATTCAAAGAGTTGAAAGCTTTAATATTATTTTGTTATTGTTACCAAAAATATTTGTGCTTGCAGGGATAATTGGATTGATTTGAAAAAGGCTCAAAAGGCTCAGTGATAAAAGCATTTTAAGCTTAGATTAGGTTACGTTAAAGTGGCTACCGCGACATGGGTCTTGCCCAGAGACGCACTTAGGCCTCAAAATGGGCTTGTTGTGATTCCACAAGAAGAGAGTGAACTGTCTTAGTGCAAATCGGAGAGCCTAGAGAAGCCAAATTGTTTTGTGTATAAGTCTAGCAAGTGTTTGTCCAGCAAGTCTCTGGTGTTGACTGAACTCAGGTTATCCAAGTTGTCAAAGAAGGGAGAGCCCAGGGATTCCAGAGAGAGCCGGGCTGTGACAGAGAAGGTGACTTATAGTCTCTTCTTTTTTAAGTTCAATGACATCATACCCTATTATACCTTACCTTACCTTACCGTACCTTACCTTACCTTGCTTTAACTACCTTATGTACTTAACTCGAGTAAGCTGGAAGGACATCCTTTTAAACTTTAACCAGAAAAGTGTTCAACGTTGAGTTCAAAAAGACAGCAACGAGTTGATGTCTCGTTTGCCGCTGTTAGAAGATCCTGTTTAGAACAAGTTGGGTTAAATTAGGGTTGCAGCTAAAGGAAGAAGCTTGACCCGTTCAAATTCTAACCAGAAAACTGGTCAACTTTGAGGTCAAAAAAAGACAACGAATGGATGCTGTGTGCCGCTGTTGGAAGTTTCTAATCCGTTCAGCCTTGGTTACATTAGGATTGTAGCTAAAGGGATGACCTTGACATGGGTCAAAATCAGGCGAGTCAGGTAAACCGATCACAAATTATTGTGACAAAGTGGAAAAAATTTACATATCTGGCTAAGGGATCACAACAACTGAATGTGTTCATATTAATTTACAATTTAATTTTAATTAATTTGGAATTTATTTAAAAAGTAATTTAAAAACATTTTCTGAATGTCCTGTGTCAAAGTAGAACCTAATTTGTTAAACTTTTCTTAGCTATTCCTTAAATGTTAATTTTTGATACCTAATTTCCCTACTACTTTTAAACTACCATTAAAGAGTTACAGAAATTGTATTAGGACCCTTTAGTTTTGCAATAAAAATGATATATGTACATCTATTTTGCATTTGTGCAGTTTTTCAATTTTTCATGCTGATTGCATACTTTTAGGGATGGATAAAATAAATTTTGTCGAAAAATACGTGATTAGACCATTTTTCAAATTGAATTATTTTATTGGATCGGAAGATATCGGAGGATGTAATTACATTATTCGACAAAGAAAGAAAGCTTCTTAAAATAAAATAAAATCCAGGAACATACTTTCACATACTTTTTAGATATTTTCCTCTAATTTTTGCCAATTTTTAGATTTTTAATTTAGAAAAATATTTTGAATTAAAAGTGATGTGAAAGTCTCAGCTTTGCAAATTTAAAAAAAAAAACATTAAAAGCGAAAATGGCCACATCATTTCTTAATCTACATTGAAAGTTTTAGCAACTTCTTGGTAACCATGTATTTTTACAAATTTTTTACTCAATAGACTAACAAAATCAGAAAATATGTGTTCACATTTTTTGTGAAAAAAGTTACAACTTTGAGCCGCCTTTGCACACATATTAATTAGTTTTTTGCACAGATTTTTTGGGGTTTTCTTAGTTGGAGTTTTACCTTTCAAATGACATCAAAATCGTTAAATTCTGAGACTATACATTTTAGAATTTGTTACAACCCAAAAAATTAATTTCAATAGAATCGAATTTCAATACAGCTACCACCAAAATTAGAATCAAGTTGTTTCAATTGAAAATCAGCCTAACCAGACGCTCATATTTCATAAGCTGGCAGCTTAGGTGCGCTGGCGGTTGGATGCCACTGAAGTGCGGTTCAAATCACCTTTGAATGCGTTGAGCGAAGTGAATTGCCTGGTGCGATCCAATCAACGCAGCGTGAGATTTGAGCAGCAATTGAGCGAATCTATTGGAGATGCGGCTTTGCATTGAATTGGCTCGCATAGGCGGACAGTGAGGCCGAAGCTGGGCAGCGTGGGGAAGGAAAAGCGGAAGGGGAAAAGAGTGGAGTATGGATTAAAGATGTGCGAAAAAATACTTTGGGAAATATTAAATTGAAAATGATTAGGTTCGAATGAAAATATTTTAATATTTTTTATATTTTTTGGTGTCAGTGGAACACTTTGCTTACTTTTTGTTGTGTGACTTTTAGGAAAGTTGTTCCTTTCTATAATGAGATGAGATCTTGTTAACCCTTTCGCTATTTTGTTGCCATATGGCAACATGCTGCTTTGTGGACGTCTGCATCCTCTATGGTTGCAAGAATACATTTTGAACTGAATATTTAAGAAGAGAAGTATACACGTCTTTTTAATGGTATATCTTGGCATAGTAAAGGAAGAAGGAGCAGAAAAAATTAGAGAACTTTTTAATTTGACGTTTTCTTTCAATTTAGATACTCTTTTTTTTTAATTTTGGCTGAAGTAAATGAAGAAATATTCAAATTTTCGTTATGCGTAAAAAGTTCTATGTTTAAGGAATTATTACAGCCACAACGATGTGGTTGCTCTCATATAAAAACACTCTAAAATACAGGGTCCGAGTATAGAAATTAAAAAATTTCTTATGGAATTTGGTATTATAACCACATAGAAGCCTAAGACGTAACATTTAAAATTTTAACTTTACCCAGTAAAAACCTGTAGCGAAAGAGTTAATGAGATTATTAGTGAGATTATTTATTTATTTTCAAGCTTCAAGAACGAAAGCTGATTCGGGTTTCTATATTATTTGATGTGTGAATCAAAAGTTAAGTTAAGCTCTTTTCTATGCGATATTTTATAAAAAATTATGAAGCAGAAGACCACATATCCGTTGGAAGGATCAATTGCAAGAAGCTCCAAAGTTACCTTCTTTCCTAGTAGATGCGATATATTGTAAAAAAATGTGTAGTAGAAGGCCATGTCTTCATTGGAAGAATCACTTGGAAGACACTCTGTGATCGCCTGGTGAAACAGATTGGAGAAGGTGCACAAGTATTGAAGCAGAAGGGTAACGATTGGTTATGGCTTACAAAGTCAGTGCTAAAAATCCTGCTGGATATAAATTTTAGGATTTCACTTCAGGTATTTAAAAGGTAGGTTGGTATATTCATTGGAAGGATTACCAGCAAGAAACTCTATCAATGTCTGGTGCGACAGATTGGGAAAGGTGCACAAGTATTGAAGTAGAACGGTTACTAAGAAAGTACTGAGAAACCCGCTGTATTCCCACTGGATATGAATTTTAGGATTTCACTTCAGGTATCTAAGGTAAGGTTGGTCTTCTCTCAGAAAAATCTCACATAAACACAAATTGATGGTTCCCTGTGATTATCCTTTCCTAACTTATTTCTCAACTTATTCTTATATTTCTCGTCTGGCAAATTTGTCCCAATGGCATTTCAACTTAAATGTCAGTGCCTTGGTCCACCTGTTATTGCTATGCAAATGTAAAATGAAACGAAATGAAAATCGTTGCAATGCGATGACAGCGAAAAGGACACATTTTACTTGACGATTTTTGGGTTTGCAGCAATTTCAGAGTTTTCGTTCTTTGGCTTCTTTCTTGCAGTTTGGTTGTTTGGCTGTTGTTATTGTTGTTGTTGTTGGATGCAAACAAACCACCAGCAACGGCGTTGACGTTTGCATAGAATCTACAGGATTTTGTTCTTATCATAGAAGTTTGTATTGTTGTTGTTGTTTTTTCTGAATAGCATTGGCTGCTGTCATTGTTGTTTTAGTTATTGTTGCTTTGCTTGGTAGCACAACTCGGCAGTGCGCTTAGATGTAATGCCCGTGAAAACAACAACAACAAAATCTACAACTTAATACCGTAGAGCACAAACAATAAAATTGTTGCCGCATGTCCTTGAGGATTTGAGCACAAACACTAAAATATTGTACATATATATATTTCGAAAAAGATTTGAAAGTACCAAACAGCAACAACTACAATAACAATAATGACAAAAATTGAATTTGCACAAATTTTCGAAGTTTCAATTTGGTGACTTGATTTTTTTCCTTACACGCCAGCAACCAAACTACTTTACAGCAACTAGTCCGAGCAACAACAAAAACAACAACAATGCCGAAATTGGCCATCACAGCTGCAGCACGAGTTGAGCATACAAAAAAAATCAAAAAGCATTAAGAAAATTACATTTGCGCACTCTAACCATAACAACAACAACAACAAATAAGTGTGCAGATATGAACGAACAACACAAATACAACGATATAAGAAATTGTTGCTGTTGCATTGCAGCAACTTACACTTAATTGTCCAAGGAATTTTTACGAAATAGAAGTTGCGCAATTTTTGCTCAGCGCCGCGAGCTGACTTTGGCGTCTTGTTGTTGTTGTTCTTCTTCTTCTTCTTCTTGTTTTTCTGCTGGTTGCAATTTTGCACTGGTTTGCTGAGTTTCTATGTTTTATATGGTTGTTGTTGTTGTTGTTTGTCCCACGCACGTCTGCTGCACAAATCGAGGATGCAGTAACTGCTGCCAGCAACAACAAATATTTATTATACCTATTGCTGTTAAGCTTTTGTTGGGCTTTGTTGTTGTTCTTTGACGTTGTTATTGTTGTTGATAGTGTGTGGCTCTAGTTGCCGGCAGCAATTGTGCTAAGCTGCAACTCTGTGCGGCAGCGTTGCACGAGTGGCAGTTTACAGTTGAGTCTGGGTTTGTTGTTGTTGCTGTTGTTATTTGTGTTGTTTGCTGATATTGTTGTTGCTGTTGTTGCTTTATTTGAAAATTGATTTTACGCCAACAAAAATGAGCGAAAAATCTACACTATGTCGGTCTTAGTTGAACTTTTTTATACGCTGCGGTTAGTCCTTTTGGTCAAGGACTTGAAATTTGTACACCATTCCTATGTATAAACCCATAGCTGCAATTCATTGGTTAGTGAATTCAACTAGAAATCAGAGGGTCATGAGTTTGTATTCCAATTCAATGCACAGTAAATATTTGAAAATTTTTTTTAGAATTTTTTTTTTAACAGAAAGCAGACTGTTGTGAGTTTCCGTCCTCAATCAACATTAAATAGTCGGAAAAAAATTGGTTTTAAGTTTCAGTGAACTTACCAAGGTTTTATTGGCAGTCAATGGAACGTTTGAATCCGAACTGAATCAACATTAAAAATTCAGAAATTTTTTTCGTTTTGAAGTTCACGAATTGCTATTTCGGCTCTAATAGCATTAAAGACTTGGATACAACACGTTTTTCAGTTGTGAATTCAATTTAAAATTACAGGGTCATGAGTTTGTATTCCAATTCAATCAAATACTCAAATATCAAATCAAATATTTAATCAAAGTTCAATCGGAAGTGAGGCGATTGTGTGTTTGTATCAGGTGTACAACTTTGCTTCCGCCGTTTTTTTCCAAAATTAAAAGCTTTATTGCGAAAAAGTGCTTACAGATGTATTATTCAAAGTATTGTCCGTCGCTAGCGACAACTTTCTCCCATCTTTCCGGCAATTTTCGGATCCCGGCTCGAAAAAAGGAGTCCTCTTTTGACGCTATCCATGAAGCAATCCATTTTTCCAATTCTTCGAAGGATTGAAAATGTTGAGCTGCCAGGCCGTGTGCCATCGAACGGAATAGGTGGAAGTCAGAAGGGGCGACATCTGGGGAATACGGCGGGTGGGGCAAGACTTCCCATTTCAGCGTTTCCAGGTACTTTTTGACCACTTTTGCGACGTGAGGCCGAGCATTGTCGTGTTGGAGGATGACTTTGTCATGTCGCTCTTGATATTGCGGCCGCTTTTCTTTTAGCGCGCGACTAAGGCGCATCAGTTGCGTTCGGTAGCGATCTCCTGTGATGGTTTCACCCGGTTTTAAGAGCTCGTAGTAAATCACACCGAGCTGATCCCACCAAATACAAATGTTTGTTTTCGACATCGAAATCACCATTTTTAAAACGTTGAAACCACTCCCGACACGTTCTTTCACTCAGAGCAGCATCACCGTAAGTTTCTGAGAGCATTCGATGCGCTTCAGCTGCATTTTTTTGCGAATTGTAACAGAAAAGTAAAACTTCCCGCAAATGGCGAGAATTGGGCACATAAACGGACATTTTCGAGCGTGAATAATACGAAAACAAGAACAACTGTCACTGAAACGGCGATGACAATTCGTTAGGCACTGTCCACACTCACTTTAAAGGCATTACCATCTATGTATTTCAACCAGCCTCAGCCGGTACAGCCACCTATCGGAAAACGGCGGAAGCAAAGTTGTACACCTGATATTTCAACTGAGTCAACATCAAATACTTAGAATTTAGAATTTTTTTATTGGTAATTAGTGAGTTCAATCAGAAGTTAGAAGATTACAGATTCCTATTCCAACTCCAACAACATTAAAAATTTGGAATCATAATTTTTTTCAGTTGTGAGTGCAATCAAAAGTTATACACTTCATATGTATCAAAGTGAACTCACCCCGACACTTCGATGTAGGGTAAACAAATTTATAAAGAAGCAACAAAGTTAAAAAGAAAAGCAATAGAATTGAGACTGCGATTTGCTGTTCGATGTGAAGAAAACCCCAGGGCGTATGTGGAACAGATTTGTGCAGATTTAGGAACAGAAATAGGCCTTAAAAAATATTCGAATAGCTTCAGGTGCTTCATAGCCTTCTGAATGAAAACGTGAAATGCCTAAAAGTATGCTATGAAAAGTGGCGTCAAATATGACTCAAAAGCCCTAGAAATATGTGGTACTTACTTTACTATGGGTTGACCTAATAAAAGTAAATGATTTGAATTTTGTGACATTTTACTTCTGTGCAAGTGGCAGCTTTGACATTTGATGGCTATTCCAAAATTTCAGGTGTAGCTTTCTAAATTTAAACCCTAAGATGCCTGAAAGTATACAGTAAGAAGTGGTTGTGGTGGTTTCTGTGGCTGTGGTTTCATTCTCTGGGATTTTACGAAATCTCTGGTTTATGCGAGTAATACACAAAAAATTCTGAGTTCACAGGTCGAGATCCAATGTGTCATTGGTGAGATGGAGACACATCTTTGAGACTTTTTGTTTCTAAATAACTACAACATACTTTTAGGCTGAATCAAATACTAAAGTGATCAATCATTGGAGCAGATTTCGTTAGTGAAAGGACATTTTTTTTCTAAAAATTTTAATGAAGATTGAAAAAGAATCTTAGAAGTGTTCTTACATTTCTCAATCATTTTCGTTCTTTGGGGAGCTGTACACCTTAGTTTATTTTAATACACTAGGAGACTATTTGTGATTAATAATATTAATATTTAATTGGCCAATAAAGTCAGTTGGAAGAGTTAATAATAAAAATGTGTGGTTGATAATTAAAATATTTAATTGGCCAATAAAGTCAGTTGGACGAGTTCAGCACCACAAAGACAGTTCAGAGATTAAATTTTACTCAACTTTGAAGGAACTCCTTTGAAAAACTTATATTTAAAATTTTTCTTCAACAACTATGAGGAACATTTTTATTTGAAAATTTTCGCCTTCTTAATTTGAATATAAATAAAAATAATTAGAAATAATTTGAAATTAATTAGACATAAACAGTAAAAACAGTAAAACAGTAAACTCAAAACTTGTAAAAGTTCATTTCAAAAAAACTAAATTGTTAGTTAAATGATCATATTTAATAAATAATTCAGTTACTAGTTCCTATTAAAAATAATTAAATTTTCACTACATTTTTATAATTTTTGAGAAATTTTAATTTGAATTGAAGAGTAACTAACAAATGTTTTGTATACTTAAAATATTAATCAACATGTAAAAGTTTTTGAGAAATTTAAATTTTATTTGAAATGTGAATGAAAAATTGCATAATGCACATTTCTATAATTGAATTGGTGAAATTGAAATAATTAATAAACGTGTTATTGTGATTGTATAAAGTTTTAATTTTAAATTAATAATTTATTTTAATTATTTTTATTTAATTAGTAAATTATAATTTTATATTTAATAATTTTTTTAATATTTTTATAACTTCTTTCACCGAGTCGACTTTGAAGGAACTTCTTTGAAAAACTGATATATAAAATTTTTCCTTCAACAACTGTGAGGAAAATTTTTATTTTAAAAGTTTTGCCTCCTTCTTTGATTTTTTCACTCATTACTTACTTTTGTCAACATTACTTAACACTTGCAGTTTGTTGCTGTTTAGCTCAGGGAATTATCAAGTTTTATTGCATTAAAGCAAAGCATTGTTACTTACTTTTGCAGTTGCAACTGGCATGAAAACTTCAAAAACTAAACTTTAATTGAAATAAATGTTGGCGTTAACTTAATAAAAATCTGCAGCAGCCACTTAAGTGGCACAATGTGTGCCACTTTTCACACCTTACCCTGCCACTTAATATTACTTACATGCACTCTTACCACATCTCTAACCACATCTCCTTATCCACACACACACACACGCACACACACACACACACACTGCCATAATCCGCTCTTCAACGTGCTGAGTTTTTTCAGCTCAAGTATTTACCTACCTCACAAAAATAAAAAAATGGCACAAACGAGCACTTCACATTTTACGTGCTCGTGATTATCTCACTTGGCGTGCTTACATGTCTCCATTTTCAAATGCCTCGAGCGTTCGCAGCATACTCTTAGGCGCTGTCAACATGTTGACAATTTTTTTCGCTTGCTCTCTTGTACGCAGCACGTTTAGGCAAACGGTGCCATTTCTTTTTCATTACTTTTATACTTAAGATATAATATTTCTTTATTTTTTTGTGTGCAACTCTCACATGAAGTGTTGGCAAATATTTGACTTAAGTGGATTATGAAAGCATTTTAAGTCAATTTGTTTGAACGTGTATGGGCTCAACTATTAGTAGATTGATGCCAAATATTCTACAATGACTTGAAATGGCATTTAAAAGAAGAATTGAGAGTGGAAAGGAGCTGAAAGATGAGCAAATTGAGTGATCACTGCTGCGAGAGTTGGTTTAGAAAAATTTGCTAAAGCTTTAGCTTTTAATTTTAAAATTTTTTGAATTAATTGTTTTTTATAACTAATGCAATTAACTGTTTTTTCTTATAACCAATTCAATTTATTGCTTTGTTTTATTAGCAATAATTTGATTAGCAAATTGAGTGATCACTGCTGCGAGAGTTTGTTTGCAAAAATGTTGCTAAAACATTAATTTTAAAATTTTTGAATTAATTATTTTTTTTACCTAATAAATAAACTGCTTTTTCTTATAACCAATTCAATTAATTGCTTTGTTTTATTGATTTAATAATTAGCAAATTAGCAAATTTTATTAGCAAATTGAGTGATCACTGCTGCGAGAGTTGGTCAGCAAATACTTTGCTAAAGCATTAATGTTGAAATGTTTTTTAATTAATTATTTTTTATACCTAACAAATTAACTGCTTTTTCTTATAACAAATTCAATTAGTTGCTTTGTTTTATTAGCAATAATTTTATTAGCAAATTGAGTGATCACTGCTGCGAGAGTTTGTTCGCAAAAATTTTGCTGAAGCATTAATTTTAAAATTTGTTGAATTAATTGTTTTTTATAGCTAATAAATAAATTGCTTTTTCTTATTACCAATTAAATTAATTGCTTTGTTTTACTAGCAATTAAAAAAAAAAGAGAAAAACAAATCCAATATTAATTTACTTGCATTCGCATTGAAAATTATTTCCTTCTTTATTGCCATCGTCTACAATATTCATGAGTATTTTGTATTTTTTTTTCAAGTTTACATTAAAAACTTACACAAATCTACAATACGAAAAACATTTATTATACAAAAATAATTGCCATATAATTAGAAGAAAAAATTTAAAAACAAATCAAAAGCCATTTTGAGACAATTTCGTTGTTTGGTTTAGTTTAGCGAGAATCAACTCAGCTTCGACATGAGGCAACTTCCGTCCGAGCTGTGCAACATTGGTGGCAATCTTGCACCGCTGGTGTTGCACTAAATTGTCGGCAAATGATGTTCGGTGCGGTGCAGCAGTGCGTTGTTCTTGTTGAGCGGCTGCAACTTGACATAGTCCTGATGATGATGTGACATTTGAGTGCTGGGCAACAATGGAAGTGATGTATTTGAAGTCTAACAGAAACAGAGAGAGAGAGAACAAGAAAAGCAAGTTGAAAACAAATCTTTTGCTATATGGAAAATTTGCACAATTTGTAACAAAACTGTAAAATTTTCGCTACAGAGATATGTCAGACTCACCTTGGATTTGTCTCGCATTGCTGCTGTGGGCAGCAGTAGTGATGTTTGTTGTTGTTGCTGTGGCGTATGTTGCCGTTGTTGCTGTTGCTGCTGTGTTGATTGCGGTTGCAGCAGCAGCATGTGCTGTTGTTGTTGTTGTTGTTGCTGTTGCTGCAGTAGTTGTTGTTGGCGCAGTGTGGCCGCCTCCAGGTTGCCGAGATTATCCAGCTCGCGCTGTCTGGCTATGTAGTCATCGAAGTAGGAGTGTTTGACGAGTTTCTCGCATGACCAACGTTTGGCGGGATCCTTGTCGAGGCATTTCTGTGAAAATTTTTCGTCAAATTGCGACATTGAAATGGTTTTTGTTTTTGTCTGATGCATATTTGGTGTCGCACTAACCTTCAGAAAATCGATGGTAAGAGGATTTTGCAATGATTTAGCGGGCATTTTATCCTCGAGCGGTTCGAGTGTGGGCGGCACAGGCAGTGTGATGCCCTGAAAATGACAATTAAAAAAAAATTATTAAAAAATTGCTTTTCTTTTTTTATGAAGAGAAATCAGATTGTAACAAAAATAATTTCATATTTCTTAATTGATAACACCGTGCAACAGCATTTTTCACACCGGGAAAAATCCATATGTGCATAAAACTAGAGACCAAATATAGTAATACTGCGTACTCAGTTTTTCTTTTCTACATCCTTTGTCCTTTAAAAGGACTTCAAAATTTTGAAGGGGATAAAAAATAAAAAAAATATAAAAAAACGAGTGTGCTTATGACCACACGACTGAAGTGAAACTTCTTTCGCTCCATCTGTATGTATATATATATATATATGTGTGTGTACAATATATGCATTTATGTACATATACATATATTAATTTTCTACAAATATTTAAATTTATTTTATGTTTTCGTGTAACGTTTACGTCACGCGTCCGCCAGCTTACTCCCCAAGTCAAGCGTGCGTAAACCACTCAACTCCCGTTCGCCTCGCCCGATTACACTTTTCGCAACGCTTACGTCACGCGTTCGCCAGCTTACTCCCCAAGTCAAGCGTGAGTAAACCACTCAACTCCCGTTCTCCTCGCCCGATCACACTTTTCGTAACGCGTTCGCCAGCTTACTCCCCAAGTCAAGCGTGCGTAAAGAAGTTTCACTTCAAAAATACTTAACCTCGTTAGAATATGGCGATATGTATATCAAATGAAAGAGAAAAGGCTCAAGAATTGAAATAAAATAAATTTTTTATCTATTTGTAAAAAAAGGATATGAAAAAGGTCCTTTAAAAATTTTAATCCTTTACATCCTTGAAAATTTATATAGAATTTTCTTGAAAAGTAAGTATGTTAAAACACCAAATCTCTTTGATCACGTGTCAAAATTTCATTACTCTAACTTTATTAGTTCGAAAGTTATTAAAACAAAGAAGGAAGCAATTCTAATGAAGTACAAAAATTCTAATTTATTTGAGTATCAGTATTTTAAATAATAAAAAGATACAAAATCAATGAAGCGAGAATAATGCAATTTTGATACGTGATCAAGGAGATTTGGGGTTTTAACATACTTACTTTTCAAGAAAATTCTATGTAAATTTTCAAGGATATAAAGGATTAAAATTTTCAAAGGACCTTTTTCATATCCTTCTTTTACAAATAGATAAAAAATTAATTTTATTTCAATTCTTGAGCCTTTAGTCTTTCATTTGATATACATATCGCCATATTTTAGCGAGGTTAAGTATTTTTTATATTTTTTAAATTTTTTATCCTCTTCAAAATTTTGAAGTCCTTTTAAAAGGACAAAGAATGTAGAAATAAAAAACTGAGTACGCAGTATTACTATGCTTGGTCTCTAGTTTCACGCCCATATGGATTTTTTCCGGTGTGAAAATTTTTTTTAAATTTTTGTCGCACGGTGTAATCAAATAATTTCAATTCAATTAATCACCTTGAAGTATTCGTTTTGGCCAAAAATTTGTATATGTCGCGGCAGCAAATCGCCCAACGATTTGCGTATCAAATACAGTTGATCGACATCGCTGCGGCCCGGCCACAGCGCCTCGCCGCGCACCAGCTCCGCAAACAGACATCCAATGGCCCAGACATCGACGGGCGTGCCGTACTGTGTGTCGCCGACGAGCAGCTCGGGCGCGCGATACCAACGCGTTGCCACATAGTCGGTGTAGTTTTCGCCAGGACCTAGAAAAGCAAAGAAATTGAGGCCATATATGAAAAGGGAATTAGCCAGAAATCGCACAAAATTTCATTGCTTCCATTTTGGCTCCCTCGCCTTCTGGACAGCACTTACTCAACATGCGCGCAAAACCGAAATCACACAATTTGACTTGTCCCTGCGCTGTCAGCAGAATATTCTCCGGCTTGATGTCCCGATGCAGGCAGCCCTGCTTGTGACAGTACGCCACCCCCTGCAACGTCTGGTAGACGATCTGTTTGGTTAAATGCTCCGGACAGCCCTGCGGATGCCGCTCCAGCTCGTGCAGCACTGTCAGCTCGCAGAATTCGAATACCAAATGCAGGCGCCGTTTGCGTCGGAATACCTCGAGCAGGGACACCAGATTTGGATGTTTTAGATTCTATGCGAAAAAGAAAGAGCACAAGCAACGTAAAAGCAAAAAACTACAACAATAAATACAAATGGTATATGCGTATATATGCACAAACGTACACACACACACATGTACATGGAAGGACGATTCAAATTTTGGGCCATGGAAATGCTGAAATGCATTTGAAATGGCAGTAAGGGAGCAAAATTGCAGCTCAGCTGGGTTGATTGTTGTTGTTGTTGTATTGTAGTGTTGCCATGTTTGTTTGGCAATTTTTCATGCAATGCTGGACGAGTCGCTGTGAGTGCATTTTGAATGCTTAAACTTTTGAGCGACTATTTGCCAAAGACTTGTTGGCGAAGCAGACATTGCAACGGAATGACAGTGAAACATCAAATAGTTTAAAGTGAAAAGACGCGTGGAGGGAGTTAAATTTGAATAACGATTTTAAAGTAGTAAAAAGTTGAAAATGGCAATTTTATGGTTGAAATAGGTTCCACATTTTTAAAACAAATTTTCATCTTTTGATGAGCTGTAAACTAAAGTAAATTTTGTTTCAACTCTGGCACAAGTGTTTTGAAAATATATTTAAAAAATTCGGTTACTAACGATTTGTGAATAGTAATAGAAATATCTTTATTTTAATTTAATTTTTTTTATTTAATTTTTTTAGTCAATAAAGTTTGCTAGGAGAGTTCAGTATTCCGAAGATGGTTCTGAGACTATGTTGAGCTTTACTTTGAATATTAATTTGATTGATTTTTGTTTGAATGATGCAGCTTTTGCACTCAATTAAGTGAATCAAATTTAAATTAAACACAAATTTATTGAATCTTTATTTTAAGCATGAATATGACCTCTGTCCTTTTTCTATATAATTTTTTGTGATTAATCTACAGTATGGTCTGTGGTGATCTCTGTATAGGAAAATAGTGAAGTTTTATCATATGAAAAAAAAGTACATAATAATATAGAATGTAAAAAATAAAGTAAAGCTTCACTGATCGTATAGGAAAATACTAAAATTTCATCGGTCATATGGGAAAATAGTGAAGTTTCACTGATCTCCACTGAAACTAATTCAAATATGCTGCAGTACATACATCATCCAAAAAAAAGCTTATCATAGACACCAACCACTGGGTTTTCCAACAACACCTCCTACCCAGCAGCAATGCATGCACAGAGGTTGCTTTACGCAACCCAGCAATAAATTTCATCTAAGGAGAGAGATAGAGAGACACCTCTCTCTTTTATTGGGGCTCCCCTAACTCACTTAGAATCCACTCTGATAGAACTTTAATTGATTTATGTAATAAACAGCCCATGCTTTCCAGCTTAGTGAATAAGTAGAAGAAAAACTCTATGCGTGGACAATGTAATTTTAATTCATAAGCAGTCCAATTGCCCAGTCATTGCGACCACAAAGATCTTATTGTCCTTTTTTGTTATTGAGCTATGCAAACTCTCTCACCTTCAGTAGTCTAATTTCTCTGAGTGCAATCTTTCGAATGGCTGGATCATCTTCGGACTCAACAAATCGTTTAACTGCCACCAGTTCGCCCGTTTCACGATCGCGACACTTGTACACAACGCCATATGAACCTGAAAAATCAAATGCAAATCAATTAATTTGGTAGAAAAAAGTTTGCTAAATATTAACTTAAAAAAATCTTTTAATATTACAATAGAGTTAAATATTAATAAATTAAAATTAATTGAACATAATTAAAAAATATTTAAAAAATATTAAAAAGATATAAAAAATGATTCAAACATATTTTTAATTAAAATATATTCATATAAAAATATATTCATTCAAATAGTTGGATAGAATTTTACTAAAAGAAATGTCTTATACAACTCTGGTTAATGTCTTTTACATTGTTGTGTTGGTTATTAACAAATAAAATTAATTAGAAATGGAATAAAATTAATTAGAAATTAAATAAAAATAATTAGAAATCAAATAAAAATAAATATAAACGAATTGAAATTATTTGAAAATAATTGAAATTAATTAGACATTATTTGAGATTAATAATAAAATAATTAGAATTAAAAAGTAAACTCAAAACTTGCAAAAGTTTAATCCTAAAAACCTAAAAAAACAAAACAAAAAAACTAAATTGTTAGTTAAATATGGTAAACAAATAACTCAGTTACTAATTACATTAATTAAATTAATTACACTTATTAAAAATTAAAATTAACTTAATTATTAATTAAATTAATTAATTAATTATATACATGAATTTATTGGGGAAATTTGAATTTAAATGCATTAAAAAAATTGTTAAGACAAAATTAGTATCGTTAAAATAATTAATAAACATGTTGTAATAGTTTTTAATAAATTTAAATTTTATTTCAAAAGTGAATGAAAAGTTGTATAAAATTTTTAAGACAAAATTTTTATAGTTAAAATAATTAATCAACATGTTGTAATAGTTTTTAAAAAATTTAAATTTTATTTGAAAAGTGAATAAAAAATTGTATAAAAATTTTAAGACAAAATTTTTATATTTAATATAATTATTAAAAATGTTGTAATAGTTTTCAAGAAATTTAAATTTTATTTTAAATATGAATAAAAAATTGTATAATACAAAGTTTGTATGATGAAAATTTTTATAATTTGTATAATAAAAAAGTAATACACATGTTACTATGATTGTGAAAGTTTTAATTTTAATTACAATTTACATCTTTTTCTAATTACCTTCACCGAGTCGACTCAATTTCTCGTAGCGATCCATTTTGCTGCTACCTTGGGGTCTGCAAAAGATAAAAAGGCCAAAAACAAGAAAATCAAGAAAATTATTAAATAATTTTAAACACTAAAATTTAAAAAAATTTCAAGTGATCTTCATGCCATTGCACTGCTAGATAAACATACATTCCTCTATATATATGTGTGAGTGTGTGAAGGTGTAATCAAAATTCGAGCTAAAATTGAGCTAAAATCTCTACCGTGTCAATCAAAATGTATTTTCCAAATTGCAGTTTCAATTTACTTTCGACACTTTGCATACTGGATGCGACAATGTGGTTGATGATTGTTGTTGTTATTATTTTACCTTAAGCCAAAATGCTGACCACGCATCAGACTGCCACGACGCATTTCTTTGCGCGGAAACATGTCGCAGCGGCGGCATTTATTTCCGCATAATCGAGCACTTCAACAATGCGGAGGCTGGTAATGGATTTTGTTGTTGGTTTTTTATGGAAGCGATTTATGAAAATTTGCTCTAAAATGTTTGGACCTTCGTGGCGTTCGATGACAATGTCGATAAGTTGTGCGATGGCGAATGAGTTTGATGAAATTTTGGTAAAAAAAAAGAAAATGTAGTTGATTAGTTGCTTCGAATGTTAAATGAGTGATTGCGTTTGCAAAAATTCAGTGCATGCTTCCGGGCGCACAGCGCTCCTCTGACTTGGCGCAATGGTAATGATTAGATCAGAAAATGTTTGAAATGGTAAGAATATTCAAATTAGTCCTTCATACACACACACATACACACAAACATTACTTTTTACAATTACAATAAAGAGCGAAAAAAAATCGATATTTTCTTATGTCACATTTCAATGCCTGCACTCAACCCTTGCCGCTCGCCATCGCGAGGTAACTGAACTGTCCCTCAGCGTGTGGTGGCTCTTTCACTTTGTAATGTTATAAATAAATATATAAAATCATAAAATAATTACTCGTTATTGTTGACTGACTGACTGTCCACCAGCCAGCAACCACCACAACCGACGCATTGCGCCCCGTAATCTATAAAGCGGTTTCATTGTTTTATTTGCACGCTCGACCGCAACCCTGCCCTCACTCCGCTCCTGCCAGTTTTTGGTCACCCCATTGCAGTGTCATAGCAATCGAAAACCACAACAAATGCCGCCCGTTTTATGCCCAACGCGTGGTCGGTCATTTGCTGTGACCAAATCTGCGCACTGCCCGATTTGTGTTGTTGTAAATGTGTGTTAAAATTTTCAAGGAAATTGTAGTAATATTTCATGAAATTGAAGCTACTCAATCGTCTGAATGAGTTTGAAAAGATGCGACCTAATTTCAAACAACTGCGACAAGGTGCTTCAAAATCTTTGTATATGTTTAGTTGTGGAGGAAAAAACCAGGTGAGTTGGGAGCATAAGGTGCGGAGTGTAGTCTTCTTCTTCTTTTGTAAAGTTACAACAACAACTCTGTCCAGAAAAGAAGGAACACCGGGCTGCCTTCATGGTCTACAATGATTCGCTAAAACGGTTTCTGTTGAGTTATTAGTATAGTTGAAGAATTTGTTTGGCTGTTCTGTGTTCTAGTTTAAGTCACGTTTTCCTGGAAATTTTGCATGAGGAAACAATGGATCACTAATTGTTCACAAACTGAAGACCAAAACTCTGAGATACCTCCATACTTGCAAGCATAGTGTTGGTTCTACTTGGACCGAAAGGTTAAGATGGCAGAAAAATGTAGGAGGCACTTTTGAGCAACTTGATTGAATTTATTGACACTGTAAGTAAAGTGTCAGAGTCAAAAGTTTGCCTGGAATATAAGTCTGCTTGAGGGTCAATTTAAAAATTGTCAATAGAGCGCAAATTGTTTCAGCTATATTCAGGTCAGGCACCCATCATAAATGAGACACAAAGCACCTGGCGACTGGTTTGGAAGAGGTTAAGGCCTCAGAGTGTGACTTGATGACTGTCTCAGTGTCTGCGAATCCATGCACTTGTCTTGGTTTATCTAGAAACTTTCATAATTCCGGCAAGGTTTTTGAAGCCACAAAGCACTTGGCGAGCGGTATCGAAGAGGTTCAAGCCTCATTATCTGAGAATACATTGTCTTATCTAGAAAAAGAAACACTCATCTGGCCAACTTTTTTTCGTCAATCTAATCGACTATTCACAGTCTACTGGGCCTCATAAGGAGCTCAAATTGGAGCAATGGTTGACCGGAATTTAGTTCTATTGATTGTGGTATCACAATGGGCCTTTGTGGCCTAAGGTAGCTTCACTTTACAGGGACAGCCACTTCTAACTTCCCACCTCTCTACTACCTCAGAATAAACACACAGCAGAAAAACAATACCAAGTTCAAGCATTCAAACTTTAGAGATGACTTTAGAGTTATATAGATCAAAGTTTGGCATTCAAATATTTCCTGAAATTCCACTGCACTTGAATACAATTTTCAACTATTTGCTACTCCTTTTCTATATATTGAACCTTTATCCATATTTACATAAATTCCTATTCTCCCTCGAACAATACCTTCGATACTTAACACCAAAATACAGCATCGCCAATATTTTCTCTCACAATAAATGCACAATTTTTGTTTATAAAAATCTTTTTCGCTGCAATATCGCTGCCGAGATCTTCGATTTTGACACCTTCACGCACTTTAACCAACTGATGTGAATTTTAGAAAAATATATCCATTCATTTAACAAAATAAACACAAACATTACGCTTCATGCACGTCTTACCGTCGCAGCGAGAACAATTTGGACAGCTCAAACATGTTGTTCTAGTTGCGTCTAACACCTACACGAAAAATCGCAACAAAAATAGCACAAACAGCAAGAAAACAGTGCACGTCAATGCGCAACCGACGTCAATAGCGCACAACACCGACGCACCAACTCAAGACGGTGACTGAATGTCCTTTTGTAAAGTTGCCGCCGTTGACGCCTAAGCGAAACAGTGAAAATCGTAAAAAAAAAATACAAAAACCTAGGGTGGACTGGAAGGTAGCCAAGGAGGTGGCAGGGTAAGGCAATTTGGTTTGACAGCTGGGAAATGCGGCGAACGCTTGTTGGCGGCATGCAATTGTTGAGTTTCAATTAGTTGAATGTTGCACATACGCCACGTTGGGCCGCTTTGAATGTTTATTGGCTTTGCTGGTTGTTTTACATGCCGTTTTCTTTCACATTGCGTGCGCCATTAAATATACATTAAATATATAAAGAACAACAACAAAGTTGTGCATTCATTTGAACAACCTAAGGCATTTCTTATTCGCCGGCAGAAAAGTTCGTACGCGGCAAATGCATAAAAGAAATATTACATAAAAACACGCATGTGCGCGTACATGAACAAGCAACAAAAACAAGCACTCTGGTGGGAGTGGGAGTGAAGTTGAGCCAGTGGGGTACAGGGGTAGGTACTTGCTTTAGTTTAGGTTTATTTGCTGTAATGGCCACATTAGTTGGTTGCTCAACACCTTTTAGTGATTTCTAGGGGATTGGGAGTTGGAGAGGGAGAAGGAAGGGGAAGAAGACGCCTCGACGGCTTTGGACCTTAGCGGTCGGCGTTGTTTGGTGTTAGCATTTGTTGTAATTTGCATGTTGTTTGTTGTGCTGAGGTTTTGGTGTTGTTTTTTCTGTCTGTATTTGTGTCTGCTGCCTGCTTTTAGGCGCTTTATTTGGTTTGTGCCTCTTCTACTTACTTCTACTTTCTGCTACTACGTTTGCTTTCTTTGTTTCTGTTTACTTGTTGTTATTCTTTTCCTCAATGTTTCCATTACAATTTGCCGCATACGTTTCTGTCGTTTATTTTCTTTTGGCTTTGCTTTTTATTGTTCGTGTTTGGGAATTCTATTTGCATAATCATAGCCCTACTAGGATTGTTTAGGTGTTGTTGATGTTTGGTTGTTTGTTGATTATTATTTTTTGCTGTTGTTGGACTATATAAATTGTGTCCTTTAGATTATTGTTGCGATATGAAATAAGGTGGCAAATGTGTATGAAAAAAAATTACTGAACATTTAATGCGCTGCCAAGTGGTTTGGTTAATTAGCATTTAACAAGTTTATGCGGTCAGGCAGTGGCCTCAGGAAATGACAATTTGCAAAGCTTTCGTACACTGAGAGAAATTATACACATTCTGTGTAGTTTCATTTTTTATATGATTATTATTTTATTATTATTTATATTTTTATTTATTATTTTATTTATTATTATTATTTTATTTATTATTTTATTATTTATATTTTTTGTAATTGAATATTTAATTTTTATAAAATTAAAAGTATTTTAAAACAATATTGCATACAAATGTAATTTGAAAATTCAACAAATTTCATACATAGTGAATAATGCAGGGACCGTAAAAATTATGAGCTAAATATAAAAATCAAAATTTAAAACTTATTTTTCGATTTTTATTTTCCGCTCACCGAATAAAAGTTATTTGTTGATTTTTTTGTTTTGATCAGAAAATAAAAATTATTTGTTGTTTTATTTTTTTGGGGAAAAATAAAAATTATGCAGTGAGTTTTATTTTGCACTTTCAGAATGAAAATTATTTTTCAGTTTTTTTTTTCAACACAAAATAAAAATTACGGGACGATTTTTTGTTTTTGATTCAAAAATAAGCCTCATGTGGTAAGTTCAATTTTTCAAATTGTATTCTGAAAATTATTTTCTGAGTAATACTTTTCGCTCATGAAATAAAAATTCTACTATGAAATATAAACTTTTTCTTTAAAGGAATGAATGCAAAAATGCGATTTTTCCCGATACCCGATAAAAAAAAATAATTCTCATTCTGCAAGTGAAAAATGAAACTCACCGCATAATTTTTATTTTTCCCCAAAAAAATAAAACTCAACAAATAATTTTTATTTTCTGATCGCAAAAAAAAAAATCAAAAAATAATTATTATTCGGTGAGCGGAAAATAAAAATCGAGAATTTTTTTTTATTGCTTTTTTGATAACTGCTTTCAAAAACAATCACTTTATTGCACTACATGATATATCTGCAATGCTTCCTTCATCTTGATTTTTTTGATTAAAAATATTGCGATAATAATTATTTACGGTCCCTGGAATAATGTTTTGTCTTGGTTTGATTCCTGTTAACCATAGCAAGTTTTTTGTATTTGATTGATGCGTACTTCAGTTCATAAATAATTCAACAGGCCGTCAATTGTGAATAACTAACTTGAAAGGTGTAACTGTTAGTAGGAAAGTAGGTCATTTCAGCTGACAAATGAAAGTCATTAATGGATGAAAAGGCGCATTAAACTTAATAGGAAATAAGTTTTGTGAATTTTGTATTTGCTGATAAAAGAAAAGAAGAATGACAATGAAACATTATTGATTTGGGTCAATTTTAATTACATTCAAAGTAATTATATAGAATTTCTAATATTCACTCTTAGTACAGCAAATTCCCAATGACTTAGCAAAGCCACAAACCCACACTTAAGCACCTTCATGTTCCAGCTGCAGTTACAGCAGGTTTTTGCTACAAAATACATTTGCCATCAAAGCAAAATTTGGAATCTGAAAAATTACCTTTGCAACCTTTGCGTTGCAGTCTTTTCCACTCCCTACTTGCACTGTTTGCATACTGGCGACTGCATAAATTGCTGTATTTTTGTTGCGGTTTTGTTCGCTGTCACTTTCAGTAATGCAGCTGAGAAAACTGACCTTTGTTGTTGTTGACATTTTTAACTAAAATAGACTTTACTTAGATGCCTTGAGTGCGCTCTTCTTCCTGCCCCCACAATGGCAGCTAAAATGCTTAACCCTTTCGCTATTTTGTTGCCATATGGCAACATGCTACTTTGTGGACGTTTGAACTCTCAGTGGTCTCAAGAATACATTTTTTTGTTAGTCTTTAGAATAGTTTGAAGTTTTAGGAAAAATACGAAATTAATAAACTGAATTTTTAAGTTTAAAGAAGAGACGTATTAGCGTTTTTTTAATGGTACATCTTGACATAGTAAAGGAAGAAGAAGCAGAAAAATTAGATAACTTTTTAATTTGACGTTTTCTTTCAAATTAGATACTTTGTTTTTTTTTAATTTTGGCTGAAGTAAATGAAGAAATATTCAAATTTTCGTTATGCGTAAAAAGTTCTATGTTTAAGTAATTATTACAGCCACAACGATGTGGTTTTTCTCATAGAAAAACACTCTAAACAGCAGGGTCCGAGTATAAAAATTAAAAAATTGTTTATGGAATATTCCATATGTTGCTAATATAACCACATAGAAGCCTAAAACGTAAAATTTAAAACTGTAACTTTCCCCAGTAAAAATCTGTAGCGAAAGGGTTAAGTTAACTTTTGTTTATGCGAGCAAAAAATAACAACAACAACAACAAAATGAAGCAGAAGATAGTCGAAATGTGGCCAAGTAACTGCCACACGTGTCTAACACACTCACATATACATCATATTTCAACACACATGTATGCATGTATGTATGTAGTCGCATGTGTGCTTGCTCTGTTGGTCTTATACCGTTACTTATACGTATCTGTGTGCGCCTGTCTACCTGCTTGCATGTATGCGGCAAGTAGCCGCAAAAACCCTCAACATGCCGCAACCGTCATGTGGCAATATTTGGCCTTCTGTATGGCAACCAAGAGGCATAGTGGCGATTTAAGCACGTGTCCTTGCCGCATGCTTTTGCACTGCAATGAACCAATACATAAATAAACAGACAAACAAACAAACATACAAACAAACAGACAATTGCGGCAGCATACGCACGCAAACGTGAGTACTGCAAGGCGTCTGTATGTATGCCATATAAAATATCTGCGTTTTGCACAATAAATCAGTGCATATTTTTAGGCGTTTTAGCACTTTGCCACGCACAGCAAAGGCCAAGGTTACACATGGCCCGTACACTTGCGACATACACACAAGAAGAGCTCCACTACAAATGTTCTTTGCTGGCTGAAGTGTGCACTCGAGTGTGAGTGTGTGTGTGTAAAAGTGTGTGTGTGTGCATGTGGGTAAGTGGCGAATTGACCTTTTGCTGCACCAATGCAATTTTGTATTCATTAAAAGTTTTAATTATATGCACGCAAAAGTGCAAACAGTCAATTGGAAGGAGTTTTGTTCATATTCATGTTATGGATAAAATTAGATTTAATATAAAAAATTAAATTTAAAACCAAGTTTTTACTATCAGAATTATATTTTCTGTCAAAAAACTACTAGTTTTAGTGCGATAAGTTATAAACCAATGGCTAAATCAAAAAACAACAACATTTTACAAACAAAAATTTTTTTTTAGAAAAATTACACAAAATTTTTGTTTCTTTTCCTAACCATATTTTATCAAAAATTCATTTGAAAATTTAAATTAAACATCGTTTGTGGAATCCTTTTCAGAACTAAACGAAATTAATTTCATTTAAGTTAATTGAAATCAGTTTTAATTTTCTTCAATTAAATCAAATTAACTTCATTAAATAAAATGACTTGTTCATTTTATCAAACAACAAGAAACATTAAAAAAAAAGACTTTTTTGATTTCATTACACAAAATGAAATCAATTTAAAATAACTTAAATTTGGTATAAACAAAATTCAGGGTAATTGAATAAAATTTAATGAATTCAATTTTAATTTTTGCAATTGAAATCGGGAGAAATCAGTTTTAATCTCCTTTAATCAATTAGATTTAATGATTACCAAAATTTGCAAAATAAAAAAAAAATAGATATTATATTTAAAATTAGTCGATGAAAATTTTTTTTAATAAAACCATATTTATTTTAAACCATATAAATTTTTAATTCAATTCAAATTCTAGTCAAATAAATTCAATTTCCAAGTAGTAAATAATTAATTCAACTTCAAATCAAATAAATTTTAAATAAACTATGTTTGATTTACAGTCAAATCAATTTAGTTTGAAATGAAATTCAAGTTCAATGAAAGTAAAATCAATTCAATTTTTAATGAAATTTAATCAATTTCGATATTTCAAATCAAATCAATTTCCAGTTAACTTATTTATGTTTTTAATCAATTTAAACAATTAAAATATTTTTTTTTTTAATATTTGATTAATTATTCAAGATAATCAATTTGTATTTCTATACTAATTGAACTTCAAATCAAATCAACTCGATTAACTAAACAGTCAAATCAATTCAATTTCAAATTAAGTAAAATAATTCAAATAAAATTAATTCAAATTCTACTCAGATTAATTAAATTTCAAATCAATTACTTTAATATCAATTGAAATCGTTGAAAGTGTTTGATTAAATTATTTAAGATATTGAATTTAATTCGATTCTAAATCAAATAAGTTCGATCAACCAAACAGTCACATCAATTCAATTTCAAATAAAATCGAATCAATTTCCAATCAAATTCATTAAATTTTGAGTCAAATAAATGGAACTCCAAATAAATTCAACAGGAACTCAAATAAATTTCAATTAAGTCAATTCAGTTAAGTTTCAATTTAATTAAATTTTAAATCAAATCAATGTAATTTCCAGTGAAATCCATTCAATTTCCAGTTAACTCATTTATGTTTTTAATCAATTTAAACAATTAAATTATTCATATTTGTTTATGTGATAAATTATTCAAGATATTTAATTTGTATTTCTATACTAATTTAACTTCAAATAAAATAAATTCGATCAACTAAACAGTCAAATTAATTCAATTTCAAATTAAATCAAACAATTTTCAAATCAAATCAATATCTATTCAGATTAATTAAATCAATTAATTAATTCAATCAATCAATCAATTAATAAATTCAAATTAAATCAATTCAATTTCCAGTTAAATCAAATAAATTAAAAAAAAACAATTACGTAAATATCAATTGTAATCAAAGTGTTTGATTATATTATTCAAGATAATCAATTTGTACTTCTATACTAAATAAACTTAAAATTAAATGAATTGTAAATCAAATAAATTCGATCAACTAAACAGTCACATCAATTCCATTTCACATTAAATTGAATCAATTTCCATTTAAATTCATTACATTTTTAGTCAAATAAATGGAAGTCCTAATAAACTCAATTCAATTTCCATTTCATATCAATTAAATTTCAAAGGAACTCAAATCACTTTCAATTAAGTCAATTCAATTAAGTTTCAATTTAATTCAATTTCAAATCATATCAATTTAATTTCCAGTCAAATCAATTCAATTTCAAGTTACATCAATCGAAAAATCATATCAACTTAAATTTATCATTTATTTATTAGTCAAATCAATTCAGTTTCAAATGAACTTGAAATAAATCAATCAATCAAGTTTCAATTTAATTCAATTTCAAATCATATCAATTTAATTTCCAGTCAAATCAATTCAATTTTCAGTTAAATCAATCGAAAAATCATATCAACTTAAATTTATCAATTCAAGCTTTAGTCAAATCAGCTCAGTTTCAAATGAATTTTAAATAAATCAATCACGTTCATATTAATTGAAAAAAACTAAGAGTAATTAGTTTAAATTATTCAAAATACTTGAGGTATAGTAAAAATAAACTTAAAAATTTAGTTTAAACTTAAACATTAAATTTGAACTAAGTTTATAAATATTTTAAACCATTTATATTTTTTATAATCTAAAATTTTTTTTTTGTAAACATTTCACTGGAATCACCTTCTGTGGCTAAAGTGTACACGTTGTAAAAAACGCGACAGCAGCGACTGTTGCCACATTTTTCGAAATTCTTACACAATTTTCCGACAAGTTAAAAATCATTAAACAATTTTTAAAAAATTATAATCTGACAAAATCCTATTAACATCGAACACTCTACTTCGAAACAACCAATCACACTCGTTATCGGTGACCGGTTTTGTTTTTATGTGTTTCACTGAAACCGCACGCGAATCGTGACTGTCAATTGGATGTCGCATTCGCATTGGTATTTGTCATTGCTGCCGGCCAGTCGCATAACTGTCACACGCTCCCTCCATCCACACGCCCCCTTCACATCGGCTGTAAGCCAAACGCAGCTGCTAACTATTCCCGACTGTCCGCACACTCGAACGCTATTCGATTGATTTTTCATTTTGGTTATTTAAAAATTAATGTGACTATCCGAATATGTGACTTGACTGCCTCGACGCTTTAACTAAGACGCCTTAACTACTCGTAAGCGAATAGTCGTCGCATTAACGAACGCGGCGCATAATATTTTGTATGCTCGCCGTCGGTGCGGGTCTGAGGGAATGCAATTGAAGGAAAACGGAAAGTCCTAATGTATTGTGACATTGTCTATTCATGAAAGTCACACGAAAATTGCACACTTTTGGTAGAAAACACAACGCAGCCGAGTGTTGTGGGAAATGCAATTAGAGTCTCCATGGGAAAATGTATTTTCGAAATTTTGATTCGTGTACTCATGTCAATGTTTTGAAAGTTAAACACTTTAGCAGTTGAACGAAACTAAGTAATGGACTTTGTTGGCTTTTGTGAATATTTGTTTATTGACTTTTGTTATGTAATAAAAAGGATGCGCGCTGAAAAGAATTAATGCGTTGTTGATGTACTCGAAGTGTCGAAAGCGATTTGATGGAAGCCAATATGAATTCAATGAAATGAGTTGTTAGGACCAACTAACAGCGAATCAAAGTAATAAATGAAGTAAATTTTATTACTTAGATTTTTGTATTTTTATTTAATAGTTTCTGTTCATTTCTTTAGATTGGGGTCCTCAAAATATATTTCTGTTATGGAACTGATGGCAGTTATTAATCATAAAATTTAATGTCGAGTAGAATGTTGCCAAAATTTTGTTTGAAAAGTAGTTGTTAGAATAATGCTGGAAAGGGTTATGTGAGATTTTTAAAGGCAGGTTAAAATAAATATGAAGCATTTGTAAAAAAGATTTAAGTAAAACCCAACTGATTCTTTGTATAAAAACAGTGAACTTTTTAATATATTTGGATCTCACAAGTCATAGGTAGAAACTTTTGTCTTATCATTATTTTCTCGAAGTTTAACTTCAGTGCTTTGTTATGTATTCCTACTGAATAATTGAATGTAATCTTACTGAATAAATTACATAAAATTTAATCAATTTAATTTTAATTTTTGTAATGGAAATCGGAGAAAATAATTTTTAATCTCTTCAATCAATTAAAATTAATGATTACCAAACTTAATAAAATTAAATCAATGAAAAATATATTCAAATTAATCGATTAAAATTCTATTTAAATAAAATCAATTTTTAAATAAACCAATTTCTTGATGATTATCACAATTTTTTCGAATTTTTCTTTCAGTGCTGTACTATGTAATCTTTTTGTATATGAACATTTTTCCCATTCTGTACAAAGGCAGCAGAATATCTAAAATTCTTTCATAAAATCTTTTTAAGATTATAATTATTTGAGCTTACGAAACCATCTTATACAAAAGCATCAGAATATCAAATATGTTCTCATAAAAAATTTTTAAGATTATATCTAAGTATTTGAGCTCAAGAAACCATCCTATATAAAAGTATCAGAATTCCAGAAATTTTCCCATAAAATCTTTTTAAGATTATAATTCTATGAGCTTAAAAAACCATCCTACATATACAAAAGTATCAGAATATCTAAAATTCCTCTATAAAATCTTTTTAAGATTATAATTATTTAAACTGTAGAAACCATCATATACAAAAGTATCAGAATATCAAAAATTTTCCCATCAAATATTTTTATAATTATGATAAGAAACCATCTTATAAAAAAAACCTCAGAATACCAAAATTTTTCCCATCAAATATTTTTTTGCAGATTATAATTATTTCAGCTTAACAAACTATCCTATACCAATTAATCCAATGAAATATCTATAATTTTAGCCAGAAAATCCTTTGAAAAGTTTACTAAGGCAGATTTCACTACCTACTTATTTAAAAATGTTTGCAAAGTTCTGTGTATTCCAATGGAAAAGCCAAAGAAAACCATTTATTGAGCTGAAAGTCTGATTTTGATTTGCGTCGTCCAAGTGTGACCAGGTTTGCAATTCTTGGGTGATTCTGCGGCTTCACAGAGACTCGAGATTTTTTATGTCAGTCTGTTGTTTTTGTATCGGCTGTCCTCAGATTGGTTCAACAGCTTTGTGGACGGAAAAGCTTAAAAATACTAAGACTTGTCTAGATGTCTATATGAGATTAAGGCATGTAGTGATTCTAAGTGGAGACTGGCTCTTGCCGTCTCTGGATCTCTTTTAGACGGTCCGTCGCTTTTGAAAAGCGACTCCACTGGAGTCATCTGGCCATGGCATATGAGCCTGGAACGCCCAAAACCTGAGCATTCACATTAATAGTGAGCAGCTGTCTCATGGTCACAAATCCACAAATTCTATCTACTAATTCGATTGATGTATTCGTTAAACGCGAGCCCGTGACTGGCCCATAATGGTTCTCAAACTACATTCGCTCAGCCTCAGCAAGCAATTGGTTCCACTGGGTTGAAGTGCTTCAATAAACATCTTCGACTGCCTACACTGACACGCTAATGTCGCATTGGCCCACTTTATTTTGATTGTTTCACTATTCAGCTAAATGTGTTTCCTTTCAAAAATTATCACCAAAATTGAATTAATTTATATTATTTATTTTAAATTGAAATAAATATCACACATGGGCTTTCTCCAAAAAAATTCTGAAAATTCCCTATTTTAATGAAACAAAAAAAAATGTTTAAAAAAAATAGATTTTTTAATTAAAAACATAATTAACCTTACATCAATAAACTTTAAAAAACTTGGTCTATGTGAGACCCCTCCATGGGTCAGCCAGCCTAACCTAACCTAAAATTTAAACGAAAATATTTTTTTTTAATTTAACAATTAATTTGTGCCTAAATGCAATTCACCAGAACCGACCTTTCATTGCTTAACACTTTTCAAAATTTATATATTTGGTATTTCCAGACACGTTCAACTTGCACGATTGCAAATAAAATACTGAAAATTTGCTGCTATCAAAAATTGTCCATGACTTTTCTGACATGTTGGAAACCAAGTAAAATTCTATAAAAAAATTTAATCGCAAAAAACCAAGTCACAAAGAACTCCCATCTGTTTTGCTAATGACCACTGGCGGCAAAAACTGTCATTAACAAACAACTCAGTAAATCGATTTAAATCTCCAGCAAAGTAAAAAAAGGAGCAACAACAGGTAGCGACAATTTAAATGTAGCGAAAAAGAGTTGCAAAGAGCGAGAGAGGAAGAGTAGAAAAAGTAGTAAAACAAACAATAGTTGAAATATTTCGAAAGGACATTTCTGCAATGATGTCAGTGAGTGAAGGCATTTTTAAGGCAATTTTTAAAGAATGTAGGAAATTTTCTGAAAATTTTTATAATAAATTTACGAGCTTAGAAGTTGGACCAAGCTTGAAAAGAAAATTCTAAGGCATTTAGAAATTCGTGTGGACATTTTTATAATAATATTTCGAGCTTAAAATTTAAAACAACTTTGCTCTAAGAAATTTTGAAGTTTTGTAAAAATTTGTATGATAATTTTTCGAGTTAAAAATTTGTCATAAATTTAGAAAAATTCTTCTAAGGAAAATAGGAATTGCTGTGGAAATGTTTGTGATATTTTTACGAGCTGAAGAAATGGACCAATTTTGAAGAAAAATCTAACAAATTTAAGAAATTTTCCAACTATTATTTGGATAAGTTTACGAACTTGAAATTTCGACCAAAAATAGAGAAAAATTTCTAAAGAAGTTAAGAAATTTTCTAGAAAATTTTTATGGTAAATTCACGAGCTTAAAATTTATAACTTTCAAAAATTTAAGAAATTAAATAAATTTTCGAAAAATTTAAGAATATTTTTGCCAGTTTAGAGTATGGAAAATATCTTCTTGGAAAATTTGAAGACAACTCGGAGGAATTTTGGAATTTGTGCAGCATTTTTTTTTAATAATTTTAAGACCTTAAAATTTCTACTAAAGTGGAGAAAAATTTCTAAACAATATACGCCAATTCTATAAAATTGTTATGATAGTTTTTTCGAGCTTAAAATTTACAACTTTCAAAAAATCTGAGAAATTCAGTAATTTTTCGATAAATATTATGATAATGTTGCCAGCTTAGACTATGAAAAAATGTTTAAAAAATATTAATTTAAATTTTCTGGCAATTTGCATGATAACTTAACTTAAAATATGTCCCAATCTGAAGAAAACTCCAAGCAATTTAGGAATTTGTGGCGAAATTTGTTGAATAACTTTACGAACTAAAAGTTTCACCAAATTTAGGGAAAAATTTCAAAACAATTTATGAAATTTTCCAGGAAATTTTTATGATAGTTTTACGAGCTTCAATTTAACAACTTTGAAAAAATCTAAAAAAAAAAATTTGAGAAATATTATAATAATTTTGCCAGCTTAGAATATGGAAAAAATATTATATGAAATCAATAAAATTGTCTGCAAATTTTGGAACAAATCGTAAAAATTTTGAGGTTATACGAGTATAAAAGTATATTACAATTTTTATTTTTTAATTTAGCGCACAGATTTGCATTAAAAAAACGTATAACATGATTTCAATATGTAATTTTTTCAAACTCAAATTCAACAAAATATCGAAATGAGATATTTGTACCACTTCTTAAAACAACAAAAATAATAAAAAAAGTGCTAAAAACAAAAAGTACCGAACAAAAATACCTGACAAAAACCTAGTGAAAAACAGTCTCACCATCAATTGACTGCGGCCACAACGGACTTAAAATAAACCAAAAACAACAAAGTGTCATTTACGTTGCCGAAAATCGAAAGCTCGAAGAACAGTTTGCGGTTGGCAACCATACACAGACAGGGTAGACCACACGCTGTTGACGACATGCAATCGAGGTAAAATACCATAAGGAAAAAAGTGCAACAACAATAGCAACAACAACAACAGCCTGGTAAAATATTTGTGATTTTATATTTGTTTTGCCGCAGAGCAAAATCCTTTTCATGCTGTGCGCAGGCTACTGCAAAATTGCTGTCAGTCATGTTGTTGTTGCTATTGTTGCTGTTGACTGTTAACATTTTGGCTCTTTGTTGTGGTTTCGACTGTTGTGGCATTCTTCAATTCTTTTTCCTTCCCACAAATTCGCTGCAATCACTCGTCCGGCCGGTATTGGCTGCCAGTGCTGCCAATTTGGATTTTTTTGGTGCGTTTCGCTTTGGTATTAAGTTATGGCTTTTGGTTGCTTGTTGTTGGCGCTGCTACTGCTGGCGTTGTATTTATTGTTGTTGTTTGCGTGCATTGCGATTGTTGTGTGTTAGTTCAGCAACAACAATCACAGCAACAACGGTTTGCCATCAACCGTGAAATGAAATGAAAATTCGCTTATTAAATTGCAATTACTTTGGGTCGCGGTTGTTGACATTTATTGGCGGTCAGTCAGTTTTGGAAATGTAAATTTTATATAACCTCACGAACAGCAAAAAAAGTAAACAGCTAAAGTAGCTAATTACCATTGTGAGCGATTATAAACTTTTCGAAATGTCGAATGAAATTTTGCGGTTTTTAGATTGTTTTGGGTTTGGTTGAAAGATTTTTTTTAATGACGATGAACAATGATGAGTGTATTTAGTGATGAAAATAATTTAGGGGATAAGGCAAGGGAAAAGATTGAACAAAAGACAGAAGACTAGTTTTCTTAACAGTAAAATTCTATATTCGAATATTCCAAAAGTGTTCAATGCATTTTTTGAATGACAAAAATATTAAAAGCGAATCATGTTTCGTTCAAGAAAATTCATTCGTACTAATCAATAATTCAACCAAACTACAGTTAATTGCTCTAACATAGCAGGCGCACGCGAGGCTAAAGTGGCTAAAGGGAGTTTTAATGAGAGCTCATAGTCCATTAACCCATAGAAACCAATTTAAGTTATTTATAAATTTTTATATTGTATTACAATGACTTTATCCAGTGATGTCTACAGAAACTGCGGAGTTGAAGAAAAAGTAGAAACGATTCAACACTTCCTGTGCCACTGCCCTCCTCTGTAGGAATGCCGACTCTGTACCCTGGGGGTAGGATTCCTAGCGGACCTGGCTTGATATTCCGGATTTGCAATGCTTTTTCGAGAGATCGCACTGCTTGGCCCCGGATTGAGACTGATTGCTTAGCTCCAGAACCATTTAAGAAGGGACTCACAATGGGCCAATTTGGCCTCCGAGTGGAAGTATCTGTCTCTGTGCCGCACAGACCCTTCCCTACCTAACCCAACCATTACAATGTATACAACTGTGGCCTAAGTGTGTCCTGCGACCATGTCCAGAGAGCCACTATAACCTGACCTAACCTAAAGGTTTTTAAATTTAAGGTTCATATGTTCATGCATAGACTTTAGTAATCGAATATTTTTTTTAGGAATTTTTTTTAGGAATTTCAGTACAAGCAATATTTATCCAATGGGAAAATCCTATTGTGATATAAATTAACACAATTTTTTCATCATTCAGTTTACACTTTTATAGAACTTTTAATGCAATTTTAGAAATCCCAAAATATTTTTTGTTGGAAAAAATTTTAATTAATTTTACGATTTTGTAACCAAAAGTGCCCATGGAAAGGTCCATTCTAATAGGTTAACCTCAAACAAATTTAAGTAGAGTTTTGCAAAGAATTTACTACTTCTAAGTAATGCAATCAAAAGAAAGTTTTCATTCAACTTTTCTCTAAATTTATAAATATTTTTTTACGAAATATTCAATTCGATAAAATTCACCTTCTTGGCAGTAGTGGCAGATGATTACCAAACAACCACAAACGCTTCTCGCCGAACCATTTGTCCATAGACCTGCGTTCTGCGCAATTGAAGAATGTCTATTAAACTCCTTATTGTTTTTGTTTTTTTTCTTCTAAACCACGCCAGCACAATAGATCAATCGAGACGTATTGTGAAAGTGCATGAACTTTCACTTTTCAACGAACGCGTACGGAAAGTGCAAAAGTCAAGGCTAATTGTTTGGCAACAATTGGCGAAAATTCAATCTTACATTTGCACCGAGTTGCCAACTATTGAGACAATCTGCCAACCTTCATATTTCAGTGTATTTTTTCACTTTAAAATTTTATAAAATTCACTTTTCACTAGAGTATTTTTGAGAATTTTGCAATGTTCGCCAGTTGCGCCCCGGATGTGTGTCAACGTTTTGGGCGTTTTTATTTTTGGATAGAAAATGCGCGTTACCACAGCGAACGCTGTCTCTGTGCTTGTCTAAGGCAAGAGAAGAGAAAAAAATAAACTTTGTTTATTTCTGGTAAATTAGCAGGTTACGGCTAGCGGGGCTTGGTAGCGAGTTGCTGCAAATTAGCGCCGCAACAACAATGCGCTTGGGTTGACAGTTGCCACTGGCAACGCGTCAGTTTTGCCTTTTGCTATGGCCAGCTGCAGTTTTTCGTGTTGTTGTGGTTGGTTGAAGTGATTAGTTTTGTTGTTTTTGTTGTAGTTTTTTATATTGTCGAATATTTGTCAAGCGGAAATTGTCTTGGCGATTTACTTGATTTGTTGCCAATGACATGTTTTAACCAAAAACAAAAAACTACGAAATCAATCAACGCTATTAAAAGGAGCAAGAAATGGAGAAGCAAGACATGTTTTGTGGTCGGAAAATGCTATAGAAAAGTTAGGAAAAATCAATAAGTGAATTTGTTGTATAGGATAAGCAACAGTTGTGAGCGATTTGAGAGCACATGAAGGAGAGAGAGAGAGAGTGTACGAATTGGAGTACTTGGAGTATTAAAAGCAATGGGTGCGAGAGAGATAAACATTGAATTTGATGTAAATGAATGTTGAAAAACCTGCAAAATTTAAAGGAAATAAAACAAAATAAAATAAAATAAAATAAAATAAAATAAAATAAAATAAAATAAAATAAAATAAAATAAAATAAAGTAAACAAAAATAAATTAAAATTAAAATTAAATAAAATAAAATAAAATAAAATAAAATAAAATAAAATAAAATAAAATAAAATAAAATAAAATAAAATAAAATAAAATAATAAAATAAAATAAAATAAAATAAAATAAAATAAAATAAAATAAAATAAAATAAAACAAAATAAAATAAAATAAAATAAAATAAAATAAAATAAAATAAAATAAAATAAAATAAAATAAAATAAAATAAAATAAAATAAAATGAAATAAAATAAAATAAAATGAAATAAAATGAAATAAAGTAAAATAAAATAAAATAAAATAAAATAAAATAAAATAAAATAAAATAAAATAAAATAAAATAAAAAACAAAATAAAATAAAATAAAATAAAATAAAACATAAAATTATTATTAAATTAATAATATTTTTTTACTTTCTAATGTATTGTGAATGCAATCCGAACAAATTTCAAGAGTTTGCAAAAAAACTTCAAATTTGTTTTGAAAAATATAAAATTATTAATTAAATAAAATTAATGAATTAAAGAAAATAAAATAAAATAAAATAAAATAAAATAAAATAAAATAAAATAAAATAAAATAAAATAAAATAAAATAAAATAAAATAAAATAAAATAAAATCAAATGAAATGAAATGAAATAAAATAAAAATAAAATAAAATACATTAAATTCAAATAAAACATAAAACTATTATTAAATTAATAATATTTTTTTACTTTCTAACGTATTGCGAATGCAATCCGAATAAATTTAAAGAGTTTGCAAAACAACTTCAAATTTGTTTTGAAAAATATAAAATTATTAATTAAATAAAATAAATGAATAAAATAAAATAATGTGAATGCAATCCGAACAAATTTAAAGAGTTTCCAAAACAATTTCAAATTGGTTTTGAAACATTTTAAATAAAAAAGCTAGAAAAATTTTGAATATTTCTTTTTTTATGTCTTTTTGTTTTTTATGAAATAATTAGTTGCAAAAAATCACTGAACAAAGCACAACGGCCGCGGCGGTCCGTTGGTAAGTTTTGGATTCATTGTGTTGTGGATTCGTGTATTGATCAAATTTCAACTTCTGTTAACTCCTTTTAAACTTCTTTCAACGTATTGTTCTTATTTTATTCTTATTCTTAATTATTCTTTCTTAACGTATATTGAATAAAATTTAAACAAATTTATACTGAATCATCTAACATAATCTTAGATTACCTTTTATTTGCATTCATCAGTTTTTCCAATTGTGCTTTCAATTAAGTACATTTTATGCCCATTGCGTTGATCATAATTCAAAAAGAAATTTTTCAGCTGTACACCACTAAACACCCTAAGGACAAACGCATTTGGCAAAACTTGCAATTGCCTGCAATTTCCGAAAATATCCTGAAGCAGGAAAAAAATAAAAACTAAAATAAAAACTAACAGCTGGCAATGCCATTTGCCACAGGCACTACAACGCCTGCAGTCAGCGTAGCTCAAACTGCACACACACACACACATACAAACACAGTCACAGGCGCATAATAGCGAAAAATAAACAGCAGCACACCTACACACACACACATTCACGCAGTTGCATGCGCTAACACCCGAAATGGCGATAACACGTTGCGACTGCTGCACGCGGCGACGCCTCTGGCGTTGGCAACATTTTTGCCGGCGGCACAGAAACATTCGGCCCAACAAAAACATAAAGCACGGCAATGCTAAGCGACCACAGTGCGCCAAAAAAAAGAAATTTTACGCAGAATGTGCCCGAGAACAGGAAAAAGAGAAATATCCTCGAAATCTGCTGCTGTTGAGCGTTTCTGTGCATGTGTCTACGTGTGTGTGTGTGTGTGTGAACTGCAAATGTGCAGCTAAACCGCACAACGGTAAAATTTACGGGCGCATAACGCACACCGACAAAGCGGCAGGTGCTTTCTACCATGGAATAGGATAATGGCAAAAATAACACCAACAACAACAACAACAACGTCAAGAGCAACTGCCGGTTACAATTTGTGTGTGTGTGTGTTTGAGTGTGGCAGCGAAAAAATGACGCCAATGTGGTTGCCTGGCTGAACTTTTTCGGCTACCAAGACAAAACAAATTTCATTACTCTTGTTGCTAAATGGTATTGTCGTTGTTGCATTTTGTCGTTATTGTTGTTGTTGTTGGTGTTTGTTTTCGTTTCGTTTCGTTGCCTCGTATAACTGCTGTTAGTTGGCATTGTTGCCACACAAAGTTTCAATACGTTTGACGCCTGGAAAGCTGCAACAAAGCTCAACAGCTGCGCACTGGCACTGGTTGCGGCTAATGTTGAAATTGTTGCCGGTCTTGTTGCTGTTGTTGTTGTCGTTGTTGTGATTGTCAGTGCTGTTCTAATTGGTAGTGTTGCTGTTGCAAGTATCGTTGTTGTTGTTTTTCTAGTTGCTGACATTGTTAATGTTGTTTTTTGTTAGTGTGTGATTGTGCGATGATTTTTGGTAGTAGTAGTAGTTATTGTTGTTGTTGCTTTGCCGTTGGTGTTGATAGTGTTTTTAACCATTTCTTGCATAGTTTTTATAATTTTTTTCTTCTTCATAATTTTAGAATTTTGTTACTTGGTTTATTTAGTTTTTTCCTTCTTTGTTGGTTCTCTCAGTGTTTGAAGCCTTTCTAAGTCACTGCTCGGTCTTCTAAGAACTACAACTCAGTACGGAAAAGTGTGGGTTTTAATAGGTCCATCTGTAGTTATTAAATGTCTAAACTTCTTAGAGAGTTTGAAATTACTTGAACTTTATTACCAAAGCTCTGATTTCAACTTTAATCGTTACGGTCTTATACTGTCATTCCATTCAGAAACAAGGGGCCCTAAATTCGTAATAGTCTGGGTTTCAGTATGTTTATAGACTTGGACGTAGCTTAGCTTCGGTGATTTGACCATGTCTGCCATATGTATAATGAAAGACGAAATCTATGGATGATGAATAATGAATCGATGCACTAATTGAAGGTCGATGGCGAAGAGGGAGACCTCCGGTAGACTTTGATGTAAAGACCAAGAATCTGAGAATCTTAGAATCTTAAGATTAGATGTTGACTAGTTCTCAGAATCCGTTACTGGTACTGGAGCTGCCAGTTGAACGACAGACTGGAGATTAAGGCAAATTTTCACTACGCTGATTTTATGGTATACCCCTGAAGTCGGGCATTAGAGCCTCGTTTGTAAAAGTAGGTTGTACTAGGCATAGGTTGCACTAGGCACAGGTTTCACTACACACATGGCTGACATGGAGAGGCTATAAAACGCGGCGCATCCCTTACATCCTTCTTATCTTATCTTTTATGATATCTGCTCATTCCCATATTTTGAAATTCTAATTTTTCATTTCTTTACATTTCCTTATTCTCTTTAATCTATTAACGTTTTAGGGTCAAGGTTTCTTTCTGGTCAGTATGAGGCAGCATAAGCTGAACCATCGAAACTGCTAAACTCCATCAAGAAGACAAATTAGATGACTCAACAGAGCTAAGAGATAGTTGGATATTCTATGAGGACCTATAATGGACCTTTTTTAGGCCTCAAAATGGCAGTGCGGCTGGTACTACAGACATCGCTTGCAATCTAACCTAACTTAAACCGACCTAACCTAATAAGCACTGATACCGAAAGATTTTGATCCCACCTGAGCTAAGCAACAATTAAGAAAAGAGAACTGGGTGTTTCATCAATGTATTCTCGAAACTGGTTATGGATTGTGTTGAAAAACTTAATAAGTCTGGCCTATACTCAAAAGTGGATTCTATGGATTTGGGATCACATTGGGATTGAAGTGAATTCAATCACTGATAAACTAGCAAAGGGAGCAACACCGGTCTTCTCATTGGACCGAACTGAAGGGGAGTAACAGCGATCCTCTCATTGGACCACAATGAATTGGCTATTGGGAAAAGTAAGCAATTTCTATATTATCCTGAAAAAAATTAGAAGAACAATTTGAACATTTTCTGGGAAAATCAACGAGAATTGAAACACGTAAAGCACTCCTAAGGTTGTATAACACCATGCAGACTTGTTAAAAATCTCCTAGGAAATTGAAGAGTACATAATTGAAAAGACCTTACCGACATATTTTTGTTTTGAAAGTTAAAAAAAGTAAATCCAGTCAAAAGGCCATCATTTTATTATTATTTTATTATCATTTTATCAAATAGAAAAAAATTATTCAAAATATAAACCTGCAACCCAACTACGAAATTCCATCTTTGCCTCATTTGCCTTCTCGCTTAATCAATTCCACTCCCTTTCACAAAGATTTGCGAACCATACATTCCTCACTTGCTTTTGCAACATAAGTATACCCCACTTTCTACTTCTAATCGCGCTTTATTAAACTTAAACTCATAATTTAATGATTTTGTATTTGCCCTTTCAAGCTTTCCATGTTTTTTTTTTCGAAAAATGTCTCTCTACCCTTTAGCTTCTTTATTTTTGCTACTTTATTCATTGTATATCTTCTTTTACAGTTTTCTGCTGCATATCTTTTGGCTGCGCGCACTTGCACTTTCACACACACACACACATACACACATGCAATCGCGACGCTTTGTTTTTGTCGGATTAACACCTGTTCGTAGCGCTGCCGTATGCGTTTTGTTTCTACTTGGTTGCTTCTGTTTTTCCCCCTCAGTTTTTGTTGTTTTGTTATGAATTTGTTAACAAATTTATTTGAATGTCGGATAAGCACACAACAACAACAACAAATACAACCCATACATATGTATATACATACAAATTCATACTCGTATGTACCACTACACACAACTGAGTGTATGAGTTTTGTGTTCATGCCGACTGCATCTGTTTATTTGTTTGCGTACGTGTGTCATGCATTCTGTGTGTCTGTGTATGTGAATTTGTATGAGTGTACTTTTCTAGTTTAAGGGATTTTTAAATGTTGCAACAATAAAAGTCACATAAATATGCATGCGGTTCAGTTTGCATATTTCCATGGCCCGTCCGAGCGACCACATGTCTCAACTGTAGCTACGTGCGAGTGCACTTGTGACTTGGCAGAGGGAATAAGGACACATTTTAGTTGCAAACATTTTTCGTATTTAAATTTTGTTTTTTTTTGTTGTGTATGCAGTGAATTTTATGTTTTAAGTTTTACAAATTCATTTTCAGGGATTTTCATAGGTGATTAAGATTTTCAAGTGGGTCTTTACCATTGTAGCAACAGTGCTGACCGAGCATTAGTTGGCTGTAGGGCGAAAAGGAAAAAGGAGAATTAAAATTCGTTTTTCAGCAGTATTTTTTAATATATTTTATAGTATTTTTTAATTTGTAGAAATTTATGGAATGATATTTAAGAGGAAAATCGTTTAAAGATCGCATTGCCATATTGCCTGCATTTGTAGAAATGTATAATTCTTGGTATGTGAAGGGTAGGAAAAGTATACATTAGGTGCCCTACTTTGGACATTCGAACATCAGGATAGTATAAAAAATTTATAATGGACACGAGATTATTAGAATTTTTGTATACATGTATCTACCCTACTGAGGTCAATCTCCTGACAGTAAAGTAGCTAGAAAGTGGCATGGACACATGTTCATCAGAAATTTTTTTTAAATCTATATATTTTTGCATATCTATAAATAGGTGTATACTTTACATATAAGTGGCGCACGAATTAAGGGGTTTCGGGGGTCCAGACCCCTCCCAATTATTTTTGTATTGTTAAAATTTTAGGTTGTAAATATGGTTTCAACTGGTATTGGGCTCAAAATGAACTCCCCTTCTCCTAAAATGAAATCCTTTGTGGGCCACTGTAGACGCTAACACTATTCTCTCAACGGCCTCTCAACTATTTCTCAACTGATTTGGAAATTGTATTCTGCACAAGTAAGAAGTATTAGTAGAAGAAGTTCTGTAAGAAGTAAATATCTCTCTCAAAGGGGTTTGATTCAGTTTAGAAATATAGACAAGCGTTGATTAAATGTGAACACCTAGTTATATCTGTACCTACGAATAACATTCATAAGTTGCATTTGGCGCAGCTAAATGGATAAATTTCGATCCCGGAACGCCTCTACTTTACGTAATTCTTGGCAACATGTGAAATGTTTGAGGCTTTGAATTAATAATTTTGTGCAAAAATGTTAATTTTCTCGCAGCATGCCTACTTTATCTTTTCTATAACCACATTCGATGACTGTTTGAACTATAATATGCACTTTATGAGCTTTCTATAATCACACTCAACAACTGTTTGAACTAAAATATGCAATTTTTGGGATGAGTATGATGAAATGAGTTTCAAATGCATTATTCCGAAAATTCGGAGTACTACTTTTAACTCCGAAAATTCGGAGTAGTGCTTAAATTTTAGTTATTTTAGAGAAATACTGATATCTGCATTCAATAAAAAAAGTTTTATATTTGATTATATGAGTTTGACTTGTCTTTTCCGCGAATGCTTTCAGAATCGAATAATTAACGCTTTACACGGCAACAGCGAATTTTTTCATCAAATGTTTTTTAGATATAAACCTCAATTTAAAAAACACGTATTTTTTAATTTTTTAATATACTTTAATTTTGTCAGGTTTTTTTGTAAAAAACATTTGTTTGCACATCTGCAACAAAGCATTAAAACTTGTTTTTTATTTTAATGTGTTTAATTTTAAATGAAAAATTTTAATTTTTTTTAATTTTAAAATGAAAGCAATTAATGCGTTTGTTGTAGCATAGTTCTACTCCGCATTTTTCGCAAAGTGTTTGTGTGTTTTTTAGTAATAAGTTTTAATCACTTTGGTTTCACTAAAATAAATGCGTGCAACTTTTCGTAAAAACGGTAAAATAAGTGCTGTCAAGTAAAATTTAGCTACTTTTCCCCACTATTAATGCCAGTATTTTAAAAAAGGAACATTGCATAGTTGTAAAATAGCAAAAAAGAGTCGTTTTGATAATTACTTCCGAAATTACGTGCAATTTTACGGTTGGTTGCAGATATGCAACTGTACCGTGTAAAGGGTTACTTAGTAAAACTTGCAATAAAATATCAGCTGACTACTTGTACACATATTTTAAATTTATTTTTTTTTTATATAATTTTCTATATATTTGACTCCAAGTCTCTTGGTTTGAATAGTTATAAGTACTAATGTTCTCTCTGTTCTGTCTTTAAATACAAAACTGTATGCTCGAATCTTTGATTTTGACTTGTTTGTGTATGCCTAAATTTTTTATTATTTAATCAGTTGCAATTTGATTAAGCAATAAAAGTTGTTAAAATCATTTGATATTAGTTGTCTAGAAGTTGATAATTTATTAATTATTTATTTTATTTATTTATAATAATTTATACAACAAAACATTTATTATTCCAAGAACTTGAATCATAAATAAAAACTATAAAATAAATTAAAACTTATTAAAACAAAATCAGCAGCAATTTAGAAATCTTCATTTCGTTTGATTCTTTTCGTTCTAAATTTTGACCATCAACCCTCGTCAAACTATTTTTTATGACAAGTTGGTGCAGTTGCGATTTACTTTTCATTTTATTTAGTTTTAATAATTTATGCAATTAAACATTTATTATTCCAAGAATTTGAATCATAAATAAAAACTATAAAATAAATTAAAACTAACTAAAGCAAAACCAGCAGAAATCTATATTTCGTTTGGTTCTTTTCGTTCTAATTTTTTTACCATCAACCTTTGTCAAACTATTTCTTATGACTAGTTGGTGCAGTTGCGATTTACTATACAACCCCAATAAAAAATATTTACTTTTCTACTTTTATCTAATTTTAATGACTGCCTTAAAATTAACACAATAACTTTTCACTCAGCATTCAATTATCGCTTGTAACAAAAATCACTCGTCGTATTGATGGCCTGGTTATAAATTTTTATATCACTTTAATTGTGTTATTCAACAATAGAAATTCATGTAATGACAGTAATAATACTTGTGAAGGGGGATTATTACGGTGAGACCATTAACTGTGCCATCAGCAGCCAGTCATAACAACAATAAAAGCCAACAATAACATGAATAGGAGAAAACTTTGGCATGTTTGTTTGTGCGAGATTGTTGAGAATATGAATTTCAAGTTTATTACTTACCACACAGACCAAACTACTCGAAGACAGGCCACAGACAGACAGCAAGACAGACCAACCGACAGACGCAAGTGCGAGCTGTTGAGATAGAAAGAGATGGCAAGATACGTTCGCATAGATGTAGTTATGAGTGCCGACTTTGTGGTTGCTGCTGTGGCAATGAGGGCAATTGTCGGTGCGCCAAACATAGTGTATTTTCTTTTCGAAACCGCAACAACAACAAACACAGTAGTAGCAACATTGAAATTAAGTCAACTGCAAAGGCAAAAAAGCCATGGCACTAAGTGTGTTTGTGTGTGTGTGTTTGTGTGGACAGGCCATGAAATCGAGCGAAAGCAGGTGAAAGTTTTGAGCCAAGTGCGTTGTTTGCCGGCGTAAGTTGAGCGTAAGAAACTTTTGTGTTCCCCCGCCCCGTTGCCCCACAAACTCCTATAACTTTCGTAATGGTTTTGTTAGGCGGGCGCTGCAATGGAGATGAATGTAAAAATATGAATAAGAATTTATGTTAATGACTTTTGTACAGTTTGTTGCCGGCATAATGGCGCAGGCCGTAAGCCGCACGCTGTGTGATGGTTGTGCGGCGCTAAAACTTGCCGCCGCGTGGCGTTGGTGTTAATGTGCTGCCACGCTGGCGTTGATAGTTGTTATTGTTTCTACTGTTGAATTAAATAGTTGTCTGCGTTTTCGTTGGTGGCCTCGATGCTGCGGTGCAAGTAATCCGGTTGCATTGTGGTGTTGGTTAGGCGGCATGCAACTTGATGCCTTCGCGCTTGCATTACCAATTTGCGTTGCAGTGTAAATTTTAGTTGGTTTAGGTTGACTTCATTGTGGGTGAGTGTGTGTGTGTGTGTGAGTGTGAGTGAGTGCCATCTCAGTGTGATTTGCAGTGCAATTATTACAGTATAATTATTATGAAAGCAAAGCCTAATGAAGAAGAACTTTAAGTGGGAACTCAAGTCGCAGAGTGTAATTAATAAAGCAAAAATAATTTAATTAATTGTTAAAAATAGTATAAATTACAGAAAAGCTTCAATGAAAATAGTAGTACAATAATAATAATAAAAACTAAGAATGAAGAAATAACTTTAAGGATTAAATAAAATTGTGGCATAATTCAATTCAATTTAAAAGGATATCATTTAAGAATACATTGAAGTTAGTTTAGCTGAAAATCTCATACCAACACTAGTTTTTCTTGTATATTAAAGTTACTAACTTACTTTCTCCCGTTCTAGGAAAAGCTTTATGAAGACAAAGAAGTTAAAGCTTTGCCGGAAACCACTTTAACTGCTGGAAAAAGTTTTCTATTCTATCAACTAAGACTAAGAAGTTAAAGATTTGCCGGAAACCACTTTAACTACTGGAAAAAGCTAAAATTCTATCACCAAGTTGAACAATTTTTATTTACTTTTACTAAATTTTGGTTGTAAACTTTAATAATAAATTGAAGAACCTGACAGAGATTGGTTTTTCTTGTTTATTAAAATTAATAAGCAGAATTTTTGATGTTCTAGAAAAAGCTTCATAAAGGCTAAGAAGTTAAAGATTTGTCGGAAACCACTTTAACTGCTAGAAAAAGCTTTCTATTCTATCGACTAAGACTAAGAAGTTAAAGATTTGCCGGAAACCACTTTAACTGCTCGAAAAATCTAAAACTCTATCACCAAGTTGAAAAATTTTTATTTACTTTTACTAAATTTTGGTTGTAAACTTCAATAATAAATTGAGAAACCTGACAAAGATTAGTTTTTCTTGTTTATTAAAATGAATAAGCAGAATTTTTGCTGTTCTAGAAAAAGCTTCATAAAGGCTAAGAAGTTAAAGCTTTGTCGGAAATCACTTTAACTGCTAGAAAAAGCAAAAATTCTAGAACTAAACTGAAAACTTGATATATACTTTTACTGAAATTTGGTAGTTAACTTAAATAACAAATTGAAGAAACTTACTGAAGTGGTGAGCTTTTGGAAAGGAAACAGCTTTAACAGACTAAAAGCATTTTGGCTGTAAGCTCCCTAAACTGTGGTCTATTCAGGTCTTAATCACTTAGACACTAACTAAAAAGTTTATCATTGCAAATGTTTTTTTTTATTACGAAGAAAAGCATTGAAAGCACTGCAAGCATTGTAAATTGTAATAAAAAATTAAAGAAACTGACAAAAACTAGCATTTCTGCTGTTCTAGGAAAAGCTTCATTAAGGCTAAGAATTCTATCACTGAACTGAAAACTTTTGATATACTTTTACTGTAGTTTGGTTGCAAACTTGAATAACAAATTGAAGAACTGGACTGAAGTGGTGAGCTTTTAGGAAGAAAACAGCTTTTATAGCATTTTGTCCCTAAGCTCCTTAAACTGTGGTATGTTCAGGTCCCAACCACTTAGCCACTAACTAAAAAAATTGCAATGCTACTATTTTTATTTTATCAAGAAGAAAAGCATGGAAGCCTGGTTCCCCTCAGCGTGAGACTTTAACAAGCCAAAAGCATCTCTGCCATGTCTGTTATCTTCCTCCGGTATTCGGTAGTACTTCATGAATCTGACTGAAGTTATGAGCTTTCATGGAAGGAATTAGCTTTGACAGGCTCATAGCAATTTGGCTGAAAGCTCCTTGAACTGTGGTCTGCTCAGGTGTCAATCACTTAGACACTAACTAAAACGTCTATATAAGATTTTCTTTATCAAGATGAAAAATATTGAAAGCCTAGTCCCCGTCATGGTGAGATTTTAACCCACTAAAGACATTCCTCTCATGTACGTTTAATTCCTCTCGGTTCTGTTGTTAAGTATTTTGGATACTGCTGGATGTATTTTGTAGTAAGTATTTTGTATACATAGAGGAAAACTGTATATCCGACAAGCTGGCAAGACCAGGTATCGAGCTACATTGCATCAGTGCCCCTGAGAAGGTTATCTACCAACCTATTACTTTCTATTACCTATTACTATATATTACTTTCATACTTCATTTGAAGAATTCATACTTGCATACAAGAGAGAGTTAACTCTAGATGACTCCATGAACAAATATGTATGTCTCGGCAAGACAGACTTGGCCTTCTACCAAACAGAGCAGACACAGGGAATTAGATTGGGTTGGATAAGGTAAGACAGGCAGTTTGCTAGTTTCTCAGCAAGTTGATGCCCAAAACCTGGCAATGTACTTCAGTGACTTTGATCCCATTACAGGGAATTTATCCTATTAAAAAATCCTGCCTAAGGATGGTTGTGGTAGTCATAACTGGGCACTGCTTCATGGGCCAAAAAGCCAAAGTCTGGTACTAGTGTGGTCTAGTAGGGAAATCTTTGAGCATTTCCTATGAAAATTTTCGAAGCTTTCGATTTTCGGGACAACATTTTCACAGCTGTTTGGACTTGGCCTGGAAAAGATGCGCCCAAGTCCTGTTAAAAAAATCTCCAGAGCCACCAAGTGGCTTCATATATGGAAAGTGAAAGCTTCATATAGGCTGAGTCCACACCATGTGGGAACACAATGGGCCACATGATCTAAGAGATATTATACAAGCAGTGGCGCACGCAAAGTGGGGTTTGGGGTTCAGACCCATTCCAAATATTTGAATATTGCTAATATTTCACCGTGCGACAACAAATTTTACACACGAAAAAATCGATATACTTGCAAAACACGGGGCGAAATGTAGTAAAACTGCGTTTTTAGTTTTTCTCTCTGACGTCAGGATTTTTTTTAAAGGACTTTGAAATTTCAAGGACATGTTTATTTCAAAAATTGAGCGCATTATATAATAACAATATGGGTATCAAATGAAAGAGAAAAATCCTTAGAATCTTAGAAAATTGAATGTTTTGGTGCAAAAGGACGAAGAGGTATTAAAAATGTCCTTTTAAAACTTTATCCTTGAATATCCTTGCAAATTTCCAATAATTTTTTTTGAAAAAAATATATCTTAAGGACTACTATGTACGCTACTACATCCTTGAATTTCGTCCTTCTAACTTTATTAATTTAGGATATAAAAAATTTAATACTTGTCTCTATATAAAACAAAGATATATTGCACTATACGACAGACATAAAATATTTAATTAACTAATGTATAAATCGTTATGCTGCTAAAAGTGGACGTTAAATACACTAATTCTGCAATTTGAAAATTGCCTTTGAACCTAAGTATTTCTTTTCATAAGACATTGAAAATATAAAAATTGAGTTTTCTTCAATAAAATTTATCCAAGAGTAGCAAGATGAATGCATGAGGATACGTACTTACTGTGAATACTAGTGCTCATAATTTAATAAAAAAAATTAACAAAAGTCATTTAAAACGCATTTAGAATGCTTTTTATATGTAAATTACTTATTTTAAAACAAATAGTTTTTGAAAAATGTATGCGTTTTCTTTGTCATTTGTGTTTTGGTAGGTGTCATGGCACAGCGACCAACAATACTCCGAAAGTATGTGACACATTTCTTTTCCCCGAAAGCGTTTTTAAATTACCGGAATGTCTTGGTGGAAGCGCTCTCCGTGTTCATCACTAACTTCACCTAATCATTTTGCAAATGTGTGCTAAATGTAAAATTAAATATTTATAGAATACTAGCTGACCCGGCGAACTTCGCCCCGCACGACATTTTTTGTTTTCTTATAATGAAATACGCGAGATGGCGAATCTATGGCGATGCAAATTGACGAAGAAAACCAACTAAAGGAAGAGGAGGGAGCTACTGATTAACGCAATCGAGGCCCTCAAATAAGCAATGTTGCTGCTAAGTTTCAGTAAAGAAATGGATTGCGCTTGAACCAGATTTAAATTATATTGGCAGGGCCCCGCCCCCTTGTTCAATACCCGCACCATTCCCTCTGTCGAAAGGGAAAATGGTAGGTTCGTACTTAATTTCATTGCTTCGCGATTTATAGTTCAGCGGAATAATTTGGTCACAAAAATTTTGCCACGCCCCATTTCCAACGCCCATCAAATCTTACCAATAGAATGACACATCTATGGGACGACACTATACTAAATTTCAATGCTGTGCACCTTACAATTTTGAAGATATTCTCTATTAAAGATTTGGCTTGTATGGGCGGTGCCACGCCCCCTTGTTCAATACCCGCACCATCACCTCTATCGAAATATTTGAATAAATGGTAGGTTCGCACTTAATTTCATTGCTGTGCGACTTATAGTTCAGCGGAATATTTGGGTCACAAAAAAGTGCCACGCCCCTTGTCCAACGCCCACCAAATCTTATCAGTAGAATAACTCATCTATGGGACGACGGAATACTAAATTTCAGTGTTGTACGACTTACAATTTCGAAGATATTCTCTATTAAAAATTTGGCTTGTATGGGCGGTGCCACGCCCCATTGTTCAATACGCGCACCATTCCCTTTGTCGAAAGATATGAATAAATGGTAGGTTCGTACTTAATTTCATTGCTGTGCGACTTATAGTTCAGCGAAATATTTGGGTCACAAAAAATGTGCCACGCCCCTTGTCCACCGTCCATTAAATCTGACCAGTAGAATGACTCATCTATGGGACGACGGAATACTAAATTTCAGTGTTGTACGACTTACAATTTCGAAGATATTCTCTATTAAAAATTTGGCTTGTATGGGCGGTGCCACGCCCCATTGTTCAATACGCGCACCATTCCCTTTGTCGAAAGATATGAATAAATGGTAGGTTCGTACTTAATTTCATTGCTGTGCAATTTAAAGTTCAGCGAAATATTTGGGTCACAAAAAATTTGCCACGCCCCTTGTCCAACGCCCATCAAATCTTACCAGTGGAATCACTCATCTATGGGTCGACGCTATACCAAATTTCAGTGCTGTGCGCCTTACAATTTCAAAGATATTGCATTATTAAGACTTGGCTTGTATGGGTGGTGCCACGCCCCCTTGTCCAATACTCGCCCCATTCGCTCTGTCGAAGGACATGACTAAATAGTAAGTTTGTAGTGAATTTAATTGATGTGTGACTTATGGTTCCAAAGTTATTATCTGAAAATGTGCAAAATTCACGGTCAAATATCGCATGGATTTTCCGACTTTTCCAATAGATTTTCCGGAATTTTCTTTTCGCACGAACCTGAACTGACTTAATACGAATCGAACAAAAGAAACCCCATGAAAATTGGCCGTTCCGTTTGAGCGTGATGCGATCACACACATACTGCCACTCTCTTTTATATATATAGATAATTATAGTATTTAAACCATTTATCATATGGTCAGTTTGTTATTTTTAAGTGCAAAAATTGTTCTATAAATACGATTTCAGCATCCTTAATGATATTGAAATTATCCATATTCTATAGAGAGAAGTATTAAATTGTTTATATCTTAAACTAATAAAGTTAGAAGAACGAAATTCAAGGATGTAGTAGTGTACGTATTAGTCCTTAAGATATATTAAAAAAAAAAAACTATTGTAAATTTGCAATGATATTCAACGATAAAGTTTTAAAAGGACATTTTCAATACCTCTTCGTCCTTTTGCACCAAAACATTAAATTTTCTAAGATTCTAAGGATTTTTCTCTTTCATTTGGTACCCATATTGTTATTCTACAATGCGCTCAATTTTTAAAATAATTTCTTGAAATAAACATGTCCTTGAAATTTCCAAGTCCTTAAAAAAAAATCCTGACGTCAGAGAGAAAAACTAAAAACGCAATTTTACTACATTTGGCCCCTAGTTTCGCGAGTATATAGATTTTTTCGTGTGTTTTGAAATGTTTTGCTTTTTGTCGCACGGTGTTATAGTTGACAAATGCGATTTTAACTGATATACTCGTACGGCTCAAAAATTGTGTGTAGACCTTCTCCTTTCCCCCTGAACGATATTCTGCCTTCAGTCACACTGAAAATACAGAGACAATTAAATTGATTTGACGCTATTAATTTTAAACATTTTAGATTCTTAATTAAAATTTTTCATATCGCTTTTAATTACGTCTCAACGTTTTCTTGACAAAAACTCCTTAAAAGCTGCTAATTTAATTAAAACTTGCAGACAAACTGAGTGAACTTGCTTAGCCACATTGAGTTTGCATATTCGTTTGCTATTTGAAAGTCTTTTCCCAACTGCAGTTTCAACAATTCCCCGTTGACACGAATGCACATTTGACAATTGGCTAAAGAGACGAGAGACGAAGGCAAGTCAGATAAGTGAATTGAAATGGAATGGCATAGAAAATTTAAATTTCTAATTAAAATTCAAAAGCTTTTCATTAAGAAAAGAAATGCACAACTAACACACACACACATGCACACATTTACATTTACATTTACATGCGAATTGTGTAAGCAGTTTGCGTTGTGGCACAAGTGGGCCGCACATTAAATTTGCATGAACTTGAAATGTGCTGAAAGTGCAGCCTTGTATTTAAACATTTCTATGTGGAATTTGTTGTTCTTTTATTTCTAGTTTCGACTCGATGTGTGTTTAATTTTATTTGAAAATTTGTATGCTTTCATTGGGCAGGCGAAACTTTGTCTTGCAAAATGCTCACACACACACACACACACACATACAAATACATATACAGAAACACACTGCAGTCAGGCAAATGCGTCAAACTTTTGGGTTTGCTGCCACTGTAACCGAGTCGCGCAAGCACACAGCTGCACGCATTCGTGCAGCCACACCCACGCACACACACACACACACACACACACACACATTCAAACAGTTACCTTGCCAGCAAGCGATCGACACCGTCGCACTGCAGGTGGCAGCAGCAGCAGCTGCCGATGGTGGCGGCAAGGATAACCGAGCAATTTGCTGCAACACAGAAATCCTTTCATTGCAAACGCTTGGCAAAACTTTCTCGGCTCTGCAACGCCCCTTATTCGTTTGCGGCCCCCGCCTTCCCTCACGTTCGCAGAACGGGCTAATACGCCTCATTGCTGCTGCTGCTGCTGCTGCTGTGCGCTACGCTTTGAACGCTTCAATGAAATTTATTATGGCAATGGCGCAATTGCACACTGCACTCGCTGTGGCGCCCTTTCTTGTCTTCCGCGCCCGGAGCTCGCCCTAAGCTTTGCGCTTACGCTTAAATGCCAAACAACGGAATACCTTTAGCATAGAACCTCTCGCCGCGGCGCCCTCGCCCTCATGCGTCAGCACTACCTTTTGCACTGCCAATCGTCCCGCCTCGTCCGCTGCAGTTTCACCCTTCACCGCTTGCTCAAATATTTAAAGTTTTAACTACTTGTAACTTGAGCTGTTTGCCTTGTTTCGTTGTGCTCGATACGGCAATTTCAGGCAACTTTCTGTTTGCATTTTGTATTTGTCTCCATAAAAAATAACAAAAAAAATGTAAGTGCCATTTAGTAAAAAATATAAAAAATTATTAAAAAATATAGAAATGTAAAAAATAAAAATTTGTTCATTCAAAATGGTATCGGAAGTGCTTGAATATATATTAAAAAAAATTACAAAGCAAAAACTCAAACCACCTCTGACAGGTTTGAGTGAAATCTCTGTTAACACCGCACAGTGTGACTTTTATAATTTCTAGGATGCCAAAAGGCATAGCAGTCAAACTAAAGTAGGTATGACGATAAAATAACCATGCAGAGGTCAACATCGTATTAGACAAAAAAAATGGGCGTGATCCGCCCACTTTTTCTTCGACTCCCCATATAAAGTGTAATTTTAGATGACCATTATTTCAAATTTAATAGGGTTTGTCTGGACGGACGTAAATAAAAATAGTCAAAATAGTCTTTTTTTAATACTTTGAATTAGATTTATTCCAAACCGTTTAACATTTTAAAAGATTTTTGGTCAAAAAACTCCAATATCCTGTGATATAAAGGAAACGGCTATTTATTCGGCTCGAATGTGCCCATCTTGAGCGAAAATTATAGCAGAGTTTCTTTACACAGCATTTTAATTTGAAGTGGACAACATCTTTTCCAATTAAACTCAAAATATATTTAAAAACTGCATGATTCTTTTTTTTTTGCTTGGATTTTAGCCAAACGTCAAAAAGTTCACTTCGCGGAACTGCCATGTTTGATTGGCTGTGAACTAAATTGGTGCAAAAACGAGCAAAACTTTATTGCAGAATCTGAAACTAGGCACATTTTTCATTAATGTGGTTATAAACATCACATGGAACTCTACGGAACTCAATAAGTTTTACTCTATTAAAAAAAGAAACAATTTCATCAATCAATTACTCAATTTTTAGTGACAAGCTATTTTAATCGATCAAAAATTAAAATAAATTAATTAAAGCTTCAAAAACTTACCGGAGCTTGCACAAAATATTCAAGTAACTAAAATCAAAAAGATTTGTGCAAAAATATTTCTGACAAAAAATCATGGCACTGTAAACTTTACGAAAAATCTCACATTGAGAAAAGTGTTTCTGCACTTGTCGCAGTGAGACAAATTCGATAACGATGATAACCGCTAACTGTTATTTTTCGTTTTGCTTTGAGCATATATTCGTACCACTTGTATATTCCTCTATTGCATACCAAAAAATTTTTGCGATCGGAGAACATTTGTTTTTTTACTTTTGGCATCCTAAAAATGATAAAATTCACACTGTGCACCGTGCCACAAAAATAAAAAAAATCAAAACACACGAAAAAATCGGTATACTCACGAAACTAGGGGTCAAATGTAGTAAAACTGCGTTTTTAGTTCCTCTCCCTGACGTCAGGATTTTTTTTAAAGGACTTTGAAATTTCAAGGACATGTTTATTTCAAAAAATTATTTTAAAAATTGAGCGCATTGTAGAATAACAATATTGGTATCAAATGAAAGAAAAAACTCCTTAGAATCTTAAAAAATTTAATGTTTGGGGGCAAAAGGACGAAGAGATATTGAAAATGTCCTTATAAACTTGATCCTTGAATATCCTTACAAATTTCCAATAGTTTTTTTGAAAAAAATATATCTTAAGGACCAATATGTACACTACTACATCCTTGAATTTCGTCCTTCTAACTTTATTAGTTTAAGATATAAACAATTGAATACTTCTCTATTCTAAGGATTTTTTCCTTTCATTTGATACCCATAATGTTATGCGCTCAATTTTTAAAATAATTTCTTGAAATAAACATGTCCTTGAAATTTCAAAGTCATTTAAAAAAAATCCTGACGTCAGAGAGAAAAACTAAAAACGCTGTTTTACTACATTTGGCTCCTAGTTTCACGAGTATATAGATTTTTTCGTGTGTAAAATTTGTTGTCGCACGGTGTAATATTTCTCATTAATATAGCAAATATTTTTTAGTTCAATTTCAAATTGGCCACAACCTCATTAACATCAATTAATTTATGCAGATTTTATGCAGCAATTTTCTTTGCGCACTTTTACCAATTCTATGCTTTGCACTGTCCCCCACCACCTTCGACCTTACTTCATTGCTTGCCAACCAAACACTCTGGCTGCCACTTTGTGTTAACCACCAAAGAATGCTCCATTATTACTCACTCGGCTAAAATTAATTGGTGTTATCCTATTAATTGCAAAATACACACTAACACACACACACACACGCACACATACAAACGAACACATGCATGCGAAATATAAACAAGCGAGAGCAGTTCAATATGCGAATAGCAGCAACAACAGCAACAACTATAACAGCAGCCACGCCAACTACTGACTACCAATTGAGTAGTTAGCGCGCTAGCAACAACAACAACAACAACAACAACAACCAGCCTTCAGCCTGTTACCGTAATGATGCTCATTATTGGCAGCTGACGTTGCTGCTTTTGTTTTTGTACTTTTTGTTGTTGTAATGCCACATGCAAAGCGCAAGTCGATGGTCGATTATTAAAAAATAATATTTTACATTCACGCAAAACGATTTGAGTGCGTGTCCATGTTTGAATTGCTTACATATGCACATTTCTATGCATAAAAGCCCATAAGGTGTGTGGTTTGCGTGTGTCTGTGCATGTATGTGTGTGTGTGTATTACCGATCACTAATTATGACATTTGACCATAAAAGCGTAGTTCGGCATATTGTAAAGCAATTGCCAGCGTTAGCCAGCGGCCTTTGTCTGGCTTCATGCATTTTTACATAACTACACAAATCCATTTATGTATGTATGCACATATATTTGTAAGTATGCATGCGTGCATGTTCGTTGGGCTGTTATTTTGGCAAATTGCAGCGATATATTAATTAAGTGTGGGCAATCGGCGAAGCTGCTGCGGCTCTCTTCTTGAATATTTATGTGTGTGTGTGTGTGCGTGTGTTCAAGTCTGATTGTGCCTTTGATAGCTAATGATGGCACATTAATACCTGATTATAATCGGCAAAGTGAATAAACTATTGAGGGTGCAGACTACTTTTGCACGCGCATGAAACAATCAGCCAGAAAGTATGCTATAGATTGGGCATTTCTGTTGATGATTGGAATAAAGGAGCTTTAATACATTTGATTTCTATTTTGCTATTTTGTTACTTTATTTATTGAGAAGTTTTTTTACTTGTTTTAAGTTTTATAAAATAAAATTATCCGAAAAAAATTTTTGTAATCAAGTAAGTTGGATGTGAGATAAAAAAGACAACTTTAATGCGTTTTGTTTGGTATTGTTTTCATTCATTTCATTTCATTTCATTTCATTTCATTCATTTTCTTCATTGTTCTCATTCATTGTTCAATCAAAATGGTTGAACTATCATTCTGTAAGTTTGAGACGTAGAATAACATTTTTTAATCAATTTTAAATAATAAATTTTAATAATTTTAGTGCGTTATTATTAATAATTTTTTATTTTATTTATTATTAAAAAAAAATTTGAATTAATAATTTTTTTATTTTTATTATCTATTAATTATTAATAATTTTGCATTTTATTTTTTATTAACAAAAATTTTTTTTATTATACAGTCGTGTCTGGATATAGTGAACTAATTATTGCAAGGCCTGTTCACAGTATTGAGGTTGTTCACTATGTCAAGGTTAACATTTTTGTTCAAAAACTCGTTTATTTGCTCAAAATACACTTTTTGCTTGAAATTGTTTTAAAAATGTTGTTCAATATTAACCCATTAACGACCAACGTGACGTATACGTCACGATAGCTTAGCCCAGCTTTATGGGCGGAGAAAAAGAATTGGCTACTTCAAATGTAATAAAAACTATATCATGACCTACTCATAAGCATAGCGACCGAAACTGCTTCAGTTGCAGTCAAGCTTTCATTGTGAAAAGTCGTGTTTACGTTGATTTATTATTTTGTGAAATTTGAAAAAAGGAAAAATATCGAAAATGACAAAGGTCAAAAAGTAAGTATATTAAAATGTTTTTTTCGTATGCAGATAAACAAAATATTTTAATGCAGTTTTACTTGGAATAGTTTGTAGATAAATAGTGCAAAAAATAAATGACATTGTATTTTGTTTTATCCGTGTTTGATTGTGTTTTTTATTGCCGTGACGTATACGTTACGTTGGTCCAAATACAGTGCAAGTACATATATTACTTTTTTATGTCATTCGATACTTCAAAAACCCAGATGAAATGCTAGATTATCTGGAAAGCTTGCAGGGTGATGATGAAGGTTTTGAAAATTGTATATAGAGCCTTCCGGTGACCCTAAGGTGTCCGATGAAGATTCAGGCGAAGAAGACTACGGCGGTACTATCAAAAATTTGGGCAGGAAGCAACTACTACCATGTGAATTAGTATGTAATTCCGACGAAGATGACATTCCTGTCGACATCGATGACAATATCGTCCTTTGATCCTTTGAAGGATCCTTAAATCAAGGATGTTCTTGATTTGTCGTCTTTTGGACGACGAGAAGACAGTTGCCGTATTGCATAAGTTTCGATAATTTATTTACTTCAATTCGAGTTTTAGTTGGTTTGAAACAGTGGGGCTACTCTGGGCACTGGTGTAATAAGAGATACTTTATGATACAAAAAGGCACTAATAAAGAAACAAGGTGATACATAGAGAGCATAAAACTGGAAAGTGCTGTTTTTTTTCTATAGCTTAAACCATTTATGGATAACATCACGTATCCAAAGTCGGTCAATACTCACGAGAACATCGGCGAATAATCACCGTTCCCCGACCACATGCGGTAGCGATGCGATGTATAATGTTTCAATGGGCGGTACAGATCGTATTTATCAGCATTTGAATGAATACAGAATTGTCGCAAGAAATTGTGGTGGTCCGTATTTACCAACATTAGTTCCACCCTACTGGACGTATTCCGACCTTTCTTCCCACCCAGAACCTTACAACAGTAAGCTCACAAATTATTAAAATTTTGTCATTGCAATGCAAAATTTTTACCAATCTGATTTTCGTCAAGCAATTTCAAGCCACTACTGAGCTAGTCGTGGCGTTAGAAAGTCGCCTGAAGGTTATCGAAAGCCGAGAGTGAAGATAAATGCATGATGCGAAGGTACGATGGCATCGATCACTTTGTGGAGGTGATTGCAGATAGCAAACGTCGACGATGTCGGGGTCAGAATTGCACAACGGTGTGTATATCTGTATGCGGAAAATGTAATATGGGCTTGTGTGCTAAATGCTTCAAAACCTATCATTTTTTGACTTAATTTTCAATTTTACTAATTTTATTGTGTAATATGATATATAAAGTTTATAGGTTTATTTTTTATTCGCCAGATGCTCCTTCTATTTAAAATAATGAAAAAATGTATGATGCATCAAAAAGGAGAATAAAAACCAAAAAATTCGCAAATATTAGAACACATAAAATTATCTTCACGTATGTTTGCACTAGGTGGGTATGAGGACCAACGTGACGTATACGTCACAGGCCATATTGACGCCCCCTGCCAAGATTTTGAAAATTTTTTTTCTGATTTGTATTTAACTGTACAAAACTAGCATCTGGTAAAAATTTCAACATCTTACATCAATTTTAAGGGGGAAAGCCACTGTGACGGGTGACGGGTTTTTTTTTGTTTTAAATCAAATCTTATATATTCACAAATATGTGTAAAAAATTTCAAGTCATAATTTCAAAAATTGGCTAAGTTACAACGATTTTAGTGAGAGCAAGTAGGCCGACTGCAAGTAGGACTCAAAACTTTAAACGCGTTTTTCTCGAAACGACTTTTTTTGAACTGGCGGCATCAATAACTCGAACAATTATGAACCGATTTCTTATTTTTTTTTTTTTGTTTTGTTCGTCTTAGTAGTGGTTAAGGTTAAGCGTAGCCGATTTGGAAAATTTTGTTTTTTACTATTTTTTAAACTGTCTCAAAACCAAAAAAACAAGGTCGAAAACATGGAAATATTTTCAATCGGTCGCCATTTTGTGAAAAATCAAAATAAAAAAAAACGGCTACGTACAAAGATAGCTACATTCATACAGATTACAATAAAATTTTATTTTTTTTTTTCTGAGTACGGGTTTTTGAGAAATCGATGCCGCCATGGAGGGGGAATTTTTTTTCAAGCGCTACGGGATCATCTCTATTGTTTAAACTATTTAATATTTTTTAATAAAAATTTGTGGAAATATTATTAGATGTCTGCTTAATAAAATAAAAAAACCCGATCCAAAAATTCCTATATTTACTCGGTCAAAAAAAATGTTTAAAATCACTAATTTTTTGACCCGTCACAGTGGCTTTCACCCTTAAGGGCTCTGTCGTTAATGGGTTAATCCATGTCAAAATTTGGGTGTTCACTATATCGAGGTGTTCACTATATAGGGTGTTCACTATACCCAGACACGACTATATTTTTTATAAAAATGTTTTTTTTTAATAGAAAAATTATTAATAATTGATAATAAAAAAAAAATTATTAAAAAAAAAATTTTTAATAAAAAATAAAATTAAAAAATTATTAAATAAAAAAAACTGTTTTAAATAAAATTTGTTATTAAATTTTGAGAACAGTTCTAAGCAAAACAAAGCGTTGAGTTTGAGTTTTTGTTGGCAGCAATCAGCACAAAACTCTTGGCCGTTGAACCACACAGCCACTTGTAAACATAAAAAGTACATAAAATCAACAGGACAGGCAAAGCGAAAAGCCATTCAGATGTTTGCCCGTCTAAGGGACAGACAGACAAACGGCCCTGTGCTGCTGTTTTTATTTGACAAATAAAGACAGCAATGTGTCTATTCGTTATCTTTTTGTGTATGTGTGAGTGTGCGGCAATTTGTTGCTGCCGCTGTTGACGCAGTATGTGGCATGATTGTCGCATTTACGATGGCATTAAAAACATTAAAAAAGGCAAACAAAAAAAACGCACCACCTACAACAACAAATGTTTGGTTTTGTGGAGGGAGAAGGAAAGTGAGTTTAAAATCCCCGAGAAAATATTTATTTCACAGCATTAAAACGCACACACACATAAATATAAATACTTGCGTACTTGCAATAACCACAGACACACACACACACACACACACAAACACTCATATAAACCACCTGCTTTAGCCAGCAGCTGCCAAAGCATTCAACGTGGCTAATGGCAATCGTGGGATTTGCTGACACTTGGCGCTGTTGCTTTGCTGACAAAATGGCAGCACTTCATGCAATGCGTGGGTGCGTGTGCCGCGTTTGTTTGTGATAAAGTGTTTTTTATACAATTTATGTTTTTTATTGCGGCCCATATAACTGTTGGCGTGTGACTGTCGTGTTGGGTTTTTGTCACTTATAACGTTGGCATTAAAATTAAAGCAACCGCTAATTAGGCCACTTATTGTGCGTTTGTGACTGTGTGTGTAATAAATTTAATTCACATTTAAGATCCAAAACTGCTGAGTGACTGTTAGCCGAATTGCTGCTTTTGTGATGCCCGCATATTTGCACCAATCAACGCAAATACTCGCTGCGCTGTGCTTATTGACACTCGATTGTTGGAAATCCTTTTTTATGCACACACTCACACACATACATAAATACACTTATATACCGTTACACATAGAATATACATTGAATGCAGCAAATTGAATATTTGCATTCGTCTAATGTCTCCCATTCGATTGCTGACTACGAGAGATTCATTTGTGCAATCAGAGTGGAAAATTCCTTGGCCTCGCTTATCTCAATTCAATGGCTTCGCTGAGCTTCTGTTAATTTCTTAGTGCTTGTATTTTCTCATTGCTGCTGCAGCGCTTTCAAACAAAGCCGCCTCCATCGAAGACAAAAGCGTGCACCAAATTATTTCGTTCCGGTTTCTGTTGCGAGGCGATAAACTGTGTAATTTATTGAATCATTATGCAGTTTGTTTGATGTAGTCACAATTGTCAGGCGGCTGCTGTGATTTGTGAGCTAACAGCTAACGGTTTAACCTATTGTTGCCTGAATGATGAATTTAATGTAAAATTTCTTAAATATTTTTAGTCAAGTATTTTAGTATTTAAAATAAATAAAAATACCTTTTTGATCAGTATTGATCTCTAAAGCTTTCGAAATCCTTAATTATTCAATTTACATAAAAGTTTAATTTTTTTTACTATCAGCTGAAACAGAGTCTATTTACTTTGCTTACTTTGGTTTTCATTGGGTTTCATTAGATTAACTGGGCGAGCACCAAACCCTGCGTACAACCCTAATTTAACCCTCCATTACTATCGTCAGGGTGGAATGCACCCTGTGAGTTCAATTTCTTAGTAAAATAGAAATTGTTTAACCAAAACCAACAAAAAGTTATAATGTAATCCACATTTGCATTTTTCTTAAGGTTTTAGAGTACATTGCAGTTGCAATGGCGTCTAGTAGTGGCGTTATAAAATTGCCGGATGCTTAACACTGATTGTTAGTAATGAAGTTGTATTTTTTTATAAAATACATTTATATATTTTTATTCACTTTTTGGCAAACATTTTTTTACTTAGTTGAAAATCCTTAAAAATTAAGCTCTAGGATAAGGAACAAAATTTTTATAACATTAAATTTGTTATATCTTAAACTAATAAAGTTAGAAGGACGAAATTCAAGGATGTAGTAGTGTACTTATTAGTCCTTAAGATATATAAAAAAAACTATTGGAAATTTCCAAGGATATTCAAGGATAAAGTTTAGTTTAAAATTTAAAGGACATTTTCAATACCTCTTCGTCCTTTTGCACCAAAAAATTAAATTTTCTAGGATTCTAAGGGGTTTTCTCTTTTATTTGATACCAATATTGTTATTCTTCAATGCGCTCAATTTTTAAAATAATTCCTTGAAATAAACATGCCCTTGAAATTTCAAAGTCCTTTAAAAAAAAATCCTGACGTCAGAGAGAAACACAAAAAACGCAGTTTTACTACATTTGGTCCCTAGTTTCGCGAGTATATAGATTTTTTCGTGTTAACCTTTAAAAGTAGCAGGTATATTAGTGATTTTTGTTTGAGTTTTTACGCAAAATGTTACCTCGATCCGAAAAAAATTATTAAATAATTATTTATTACTTATTTTTTTAGCTTTCTAAATCACTAAGCCCAAGAAACATAGCTTAAATATTGTGCAAGATGTGGATATTTTCCCAATACAACTTTTTATTTCATATTTTTTTTCTTGAAATGAGATGCACATAAACAAATGTTTATATTAAATAAATGAATTAACAAAGTTAAATAATTTATTTTTGTTTTTACATGTTCTGATTACGAAACAATTTGATTTTTGTTTATTTTACCTCAATGAATAAGTAAAACAGATAATCAAAAGTTGTGGGTGGATTACACCCATAGTTAGTAATGACCAGGGAAAGGATTTTGTTGAAATTGCCTTTTTTGTTTGCTGCTAAATAGAGTATTTCTGATTGAAAATGAGCACGAATTAGGTCCTCCTGATTAGAAATATACCACTTTTATTTTGCCTTTTTTTGCCTTAAAAAGGCAGTTTGCCTTTTTCACCCATAAATGCCTTTTTTTGCCACAAAATGTTTTTTTCAAGATTTGCCAAGCGACTTTTTATTTTTCTTTCGTTTTTATTATTTGCCACCTTTTGTTTCGCAAAAATACCTTGAAACTAAAAAAAAATTAAGTGGCAATATTGCAATTTCGTTAACTTATCGATGCTTTTACATTGATTTGATCATTCCTAAGCTGTTATTTTTTGTTGTGCAGTGGAAAATTTAAAGAAAAAACATGCCAATTGTGATACAAGTACGGCTTTTATGCTTTTATATGAGAAGTTAAAATATGAATTTAAAATATGTGCTACATTTCAATTAAAATATCTTAGTTTTAGTTTTTAAACTATCTTTGAAAACCTTGATGTTCATTTTCTTTTACAAAAAACGAGGTATAAATATTGTATGTTGCATACGTCAGATAAAATAAAATTATTAAAAAATACATACCGTTTCCCCTTTTTTTAGATTTTCTAGTATTTTTTTTCTTATTTTTAAATGCCTGTTTTTGCCTTTTTAACAGTTTTTAATGCCCTCTTTTGCCTTTTTATGCAGTTTTTAGTGCCTTTTTCTGCCTTTTTTGCAGTTTTTAGTGCCTTTCCGTGCCTTTTTTGCTATTTTATTTTGCCTTTTTTATAGGTTTTTAGGTCCTCAAAATCCTTTCCCTGGTAATGACGTTAGTGTGATAGACGATAGTAATGCAGGGTTAATGTCTCAGGCATTGGACTTACTGCACAGATTGTCCAGGAGGGCCAGCAAGGAGCCTGTTTGTCAACTTTGATTGGAACAGGACAAAAATTCTTCTTGAATGCAATCAGAGACTCTGCCTTTTTTGTTCGTTTTCACCCCTTTAGAGTCACAGCCCATCCACACACCATAAATGTCTCCAAACCTAACTTCGCTGCAACTTAAAGACATTTTCAAGAACCAAACCTACTCATATGTCCTTGAATGGCACAAAAAAAAACCAATCAGCAATTTGTTTCTATTTGTAAAAGTGGTTTCAATCTTTCATGTAACAAAGTATTAGCTGAGCTTACTGCCAAAAAAGCCACTGCACAAACCTTTTAAGCTGTTAAATAGTAAAAATATTACACCAAATGATGACCTTATAAATCTAGCCAAGCAGTCTTGGACTCGGGTTCACAGACACACACACACACACACACAAACGCAACTTCAAACGCCGGCGCACGTAATGCACAGCCATGTCCTTCACTATAAGTCAAATGACTTTTAATACACGGAGACAAATAAAAATTACCAAAACAACAAAAACACAAAAACCAAACGGCAGCCAACGGCAGCGGGTAGCGCATAGAAAACGCTGCAGGCCACCAATGAATGGCAGCAAATGTGCGCACATTGCAGCAATAAAAATGAGACAAAACTGAGGAAAAAAATAAAACAAATGAAAAAAAAATAAACAATATATAAAAACACCCAGCAAAAAGCATAAATTCAGTAGTGCAATTTTTTGCAATTCCTTTACCCCGTGTCGAGTGAATTAGTGCTGCAAATAAAAATAGACACTCGCCTGTGTGGGAATGGGAACTCAACTCAATTGAACGCGCATGTGAATATGTGTGTATGTGTATGTGTGTGGTCAGTGGTAGTAGCAGAAAAAAACGCGCAAAACTGAGTCTGTGTATGTGTGTGTCCCTGTTAGTGATGATAAAAAGTGAAACAAAAGCAGTTTAGGGACAATAGAAAAGTGCAGAGAGCAGCACGTGCCGCAAGCGCCGCACGTTTTATTACAGTCGATGCCGCACTTTTGCCATTGTCCCCTTTTGCCTTTTTCGCCCCATCATCTCTTTACTTTACTGTACGTTGTGCGCTTTTGTTATTCGCCACTTTGGCGTCTAGCGTGAAGCGTTTTGGTGTTTTGCGAGAGTCGGTTAAGTGTGTTGAAGTATTTTCGAGAGGCTTTCAAACGTCCAAGATCAAGACATTGTAATGGCTCGAGTGCACCAAAGAGCGGGCAACGCACTGCGTTGAAGACAGTACGGAGTTATCGATGCTGTGGAGAAGTATTTAAAGTGCGAAAATGGTACTTGAAATGACAGTTGGGAGCACTTGCGTTAGTTTAATTGTGATTTTGCCTAAAGTGGGTACGGAACGTATGAGTGATATTTATTTAACCCGGCGTCATTGTGGCTACTAAACAGAACTTGGCCGTTGTGGCCGGGTAAATTTTACCCATGTACATTATTGTACACTGAATCAAGCTTATGTCAATATTAGTTTTCTATAATAGGGAAATAGGTAGTTAAATACATTATTAATAAAAATCAAACATTTATTTATCATAAAATGAGCATATTACTCATCAAATTAAATCTTTTTATTCTGCGATAATTTTTTTAGAACATAACTTAAAATGCGTCGGGTATTAGATACCCGGCAACAATGACGCCGGGTTAATGAGGCAATTATGGACTGGGAGTATCGTTCAAGTAGTTAAAAATTGTTATTTGAAGTTAATTTTAAGATCAGTTTAAGCTTTTTGTAAGCCTTTAGAGGTTTTTTCGAAAAACTGTATGTGGGGCGTATGAGTGATATATTACAAATGAGGTAATTATGACTTTTGAACTTTGCTTTAGATGTTACAAGTTTCCATTATAAGGATTCAAGTTAAAGTGTAAGCCATTTTATATAGTTTTATATAGTTATACATAGTTTATATAGTTTTTGTATTAAAGGCGTATGAGTAACTTTTATTTATTTGCGTTTTTGCAGTCCAAAACCATGATTGTAGGGCTAATTTTGTTTTTAAATGGTCAGTTGCACTGACTTTAATAAAATTTTCTCTTACTTCAGAGCTTTTAAAGACGAAAATTTAAAAAATTCTTCGAAAGCGTATGAGTGATATTAACAAATTAGGTGATTATGGCCTCAGAACGCTGTTTAAGATGTTACAAAATTTCTATTATAACGTTTTGAATTAGGTTAGGTTAGGTAGGGAAGGGTGTGTGCGGCAGGACCGCACTTCCACTCGGAGGCCAGGATGGCCCATTGTGAATCCCTTCTTATTGTGTTCTGGAGCTGACCAATAGTCTCAATCAAGGGGAAACCAGGGGGACCTCTTAATGAAGGAGAGCAGATTCGAGATTTCGACTTTCGCCGCGCAAGCCAGGTCTGTTAGGAACCTTGACCCCAAGGTGCGGAGTCGGCGTTCCTGCAGAGCCGGGCAGTGGCACAGGAAGTGTTGTATCGTTTCTACTTATTCTTCATCTCCACAGCTACGGCAGACATCACCGGACGAGAGGCGCCATTTGGTAAGCATAGATCCAATAGCGCAATGTCCAGTGATGACTCCAACGAGCTGCCGAATGGAGGTACGACTCAGGGACAGTACGAATCGTGTTTTCGTCAGGGAGAGGGAGGGCCACAGTGTCCGGCAGGTGCCGCAATCGGTCCTGGTACGCCACGACGACTCAATTTCCTTTTTGGTCAACCTGTCAATATACATGTACAGGGCAGATATCGGAGGAAACACAGAGGTATCCACTTCGGTGGCAGGCAAGGCAACCCCCTTTTTTGCCATCTCGTCCGCTGCTTCGTTCCCAGCCACTCCTGAGTGTCCCGGAACCCAACAGAGAGTGACCTGGTGGTGCCCAATGCCTTGAAGTGCGGTGCGACACCTCTGCACTACCTTTGATTTCACAACAACTGATTCCAGCGCTTTAAGTGCCGCCTGGCTATCCACGAAAATTGTGACATCTGTGGGTGGTAGCCCACTGCCACGGATAAGTTCGGCAGCCTTCCAAATTGCATAGATTTCTGCTTGGAAAATACTGCAGAGGTCCGGCAGTCTGAATGACATGTGGGTCTGCAGTACATCGGAGTAGAGACCAGCTCCAGTACCCTCCTCCATTTTTGAGCCATCGGTGAAAACGGTGATGGAGGCGTCTCTCGTCGCACCTGTCAGCTCCCATTCCTCCCTTGTGGGATATGAGGCTAGTGCGCGCGTGTCAAAATCCAGGTATGGGATCAGATAGTCCGTGCGAGAATCCAACTGATATCCGATATCTGGTTTCGCGAATAGATTTAGAATTTCAGAATGCCCATAAGCGTGTTGCCTCCACAAGTTGGCCTCCCTCAGTCTGAGAGCGCCTTTAGCGGCGCAACATTTAATGAACTGTTCAATGGGATGGAGGTGCAAGAATTAAATTTCAAGCCATTTCATAAAGTTTTTATTGTGTTTATATGATATATTTTTGGTATTGAAAGCGTATGAGTAACATTTATTTATTTATGGTTTTATATCCTTAAATCATGTTTATAAAACTGGTATTGCTATCTCATAGTCGCTATACTAAATTTTGATGCATCTTTGCCATACTTTAGTGCTTTTGAAACGAAATACCCAAAAAATGTTCCAGGGCGTATGGGTAATATTTAACTAATAAGCGACAGAACGTCGCTAAAGGTGCCAAAATTTCCATTATAACGATTTAAATTAAATTGCAAGCCATCTTATACATGTTTTGTTTAAGCTTTTTTGTATTTAAGGCGCATGAGTAACATTTATTTATTTGTGCTTCTATAGCTGAAAACTTAGCTCGAAAAGCTAATTTTGATATTGAATATTCGTTATTGTAAATTTAATGCAATTTCCTGTTGCTTTCGGAAGCGAATATTTAAAAATTTGTTCTAAAATGCACGACTGATTTTTAACTAAATAAGTTATTATGGCCTCAGAACGTAGCTTTATGCGTTTCAAGTTACCATCATAAAAATTTGAATTAAATTGTTAGCCATTTCAACAGATTTTTAGTGTTTAGAATTGTTCGGCGTATGAGAAACATTTATTTATTTGTGTTTTTGTAGCTTAAAATTATTGTCAAAAGGCTGATTTTGCTATTTTTTAGTCGCTTTATAAAAGTTGATGTAATTTTCTGTTACTTTAGTGATTTTGAGAACGAAATATAAAAAAATTATTGGAAGGCGTATGAGTGATAATTATCTGACTAACCTATTTTGGATCAGAAAAGCGAGCTTTATGGCTACAAGTATAAGTTAAATGCATTTTATAAAATCAGAAACCATTCTGAGCTACTACTACGCATTTAAAATACACACTTCGAGAAGTTCTCAGATGGTGTATGAGTGACATTTATCTCACGACGCAACTATTTTGTAGAAATTCACCAAAATATATATTTTATGCTTTTCAGAAGTATTAAAACAATTTATTTAATTAATTGAACAAATATTTCTTTGATTAGAATCCAGCTTATGTCACTTTTATGTATTTCAAATGCTCCTGTTAAATTTTTTATGAGGCGTATGAGTGATGTTTTCATTTTCAATTATTTTGTTGTAAAAATCAGCTAAATTTATTGTATAGTACTTCAAAGTTAAACATAATTTGGTGATTTTACGATAAAAAATTCGCACAACTTTTTATACTTTTGTGAATTTCTATATTTCTTTAATTTTTCTATTGCACCACAAAAATTGAACATTTGCACAAAAGCAGCCAAATATGTTTCACGCAAAAGTTAATAACTGCCTATCAGCTTACAATTTGTTGATTTGTTTAAATTGTATGAAATTTATTTAACCATCAAATTCCGTTGCACGTTTATTTACTGTTTGGTGTATGTGTGTGGGTGTGTGTTTGTTTATCTCTTCGTGTGAGTGAAGCTATAAAAATATCGCTTTCACACACACACACACAGAGACATACTTGTGCGGCAAGTCTGGCAGCTCGCTGACACTTGGCAACACTCACTCGCACACTTAGTCGCATTCGCACTGCACTCGTTGAGCTGTTGACGTTTGCTCTGTTTCATGGTTTATGTGTAAACGCTATGGTCGTTGTCAGTGTTGTTGTTGTAGTTCTTGTTGTTGTTGTCGTCGTCGTTTTCACCGTCGTCGTTGTCGCCTTTTATGTCGTTATAGCGTCAAGTTTCATTTTACGATGACTTAAACGTGATTCAATTTGCGGAAGAAGTCGTATAAGCTCAAGAGATACTTTTCCGTACCGTAATGCAAAGAAATGCACTAAAAATTCACACAAGTGTGCGTGCATGCTTGGGTGTGTGTGTGTGTGTATGATTTAGAGAGTGTGTGCATTTTTGTATATTTTTTATATAAATTTTTGCTGAAAAATGAAAGTTGATGAAGTTGCTGTTGGTTTCCTTTGACTAAAATTAAAGTTGTGTTGTTTGCAATTGTTGATGAAATAATATCGACGTTTTATATAATAAAAAAATATAAATAAAAAATATGGTAAAATAAGAATAGAAAATAAAATATGATAAAATAAAATATGTTTTTAAATTTATAGAAATAAACTAAAAAGCAGTTGAAGCTATTGAAAGATATTATTTCAATGTCAACGTTTTGAAATAAAAACTGTACTCAAATATTGTCAAATAATACTAAATAAATATATAAAATATATAAATAATACTAAATATAGTAAAATAGGAATAGAAAATAAAATATGATATAATAAAATATGTTTTTAAATGTATAGAAATAAACTAAAACGCAGCTAAGCTAACTATTGAAAGATATTATTTCAATGTCAACGTTTTGAAATAAAAACTGTACTCAAATATTGTCAAATAATACTAAATAAATATATAAAATATATAAATAGTACTAAATATAGTAAAATAGGAATAGAAAATATGAAAATATGTTATTAATGAATTAATTAAGTTAATTAATATGTTTTTAAATTTATAGAAATAAACTATATACTATATGAAATAAAAACTGTACTCAAATACTGTAAAATAATACTAAATAAATATATAAAATATATAAATATACTAAAAATGACACTAAATAATACTCTTTAAGTTTGATGAAGTTTGAAGACTGGCAGGTTTCGTCTTTTCCTATTATCTTATTTTTATTTTTTTCAATTACCTGTGCTTCCTAAAAGCTCCATGTGACCAAATATTGATTTGCTAATGTTGTGAGAAGGCTTCATCAAACACTTATAGAACAAACACTATGCGCCATAACTTCAACACCCTTGCAGTGATGCACCTTTCAGTGATGGCATTTGGAGTACACATCCAATTGACATTTACTCAAAACGCACTCAAAGCAATAAACAGAGCGCGAAATGAGCACAATCAGCTCAATCGAAACACTTGGCAACTGTGGTTGCTGTCGACATTGATTACTATGTTTTTTTTTTTTTTTTTTTTTTTTTTATTTTAAAGAAGGGAAAAGCATTGAAAGCCGGAGTGTGAGACTTTCACCCACTAAAAACCCTTCTATCTCCTACACTGATACCAGGGAACGTCCTGCGAGGAATTACTTCCTGGTATCAGTAGGGTGCGGCATCGTGCCCACCACCTCGGACTATCTGTTTTCCCTACGTTGGCGTTCTAAAACGCGCAGTTGATTACTATGTGTGCGTGTGTGTGTGTGTGTGCGATATGTGTTTACATATGTAAGTGTGTGTGCGTGTGGTATGATACAGTTACTAATGGCAGTGTCGCCATATTGAACTAGAAATATTGTGCTCAAGCTCATCTCAGCCTTACATGTGTGTTTGTATGTGTGTGCTTACGAAGCTAATATAAAATGTATGTGTAATACTTGCGAAATATCAATTCAGTTTTCAATGAAAAAAGCTTAAGTATTTGAAGCTGATGAATTTTTATTAAAAAAAAATTAAAAAATTAAATATAGTATTTATTTGCAGTCAACGCTTATGCACACACTTAAACAATATCAAATGCCTTTCACACACACACACACAGGGACACATAGTCATGCAAATAGAATGTTAATAAGAAGTAAAAAAGTAAAGCGGCAATCTGGCAACGCTGTAATGCCCTGACACACATACACACACACATACGAACCGAGCCAAGTCGACCCAGACGTACACCTAATGAAAATGGAGTTGTGGCTGCCATGGCAATGACGAAGGAACAGCTGCGCGGCAGGGGAAATTGTCACCACTTGCAGCGACACACCGACACAGACAAGTGGAAAAATAATAACGGTATTAATTCATGCCACTTAAAAGCGAGCAATACGCGCGGCTGCAAAGGGAAAGCGGAGCGTATGTTGGGCTGAGTGTAACGTGGGAAAAGGTAAAGTGTTGACAGCACACACACACCCATACACACACACACATATGCATACAATGCGCCTGAGAAAGGTGAAAAAGAGTTGGCAAAGCATGGCTGCTATGATGAGTGATGGCGTGCTGAGAGTTCGAAAGAGCAACAGAGAGGGGCAGACAAAGTAAAAGAGACAGCGCGCTTGAAGTGAGAGCTTTACATGAAAAATGCATTTAATACAATTTGCAAGTATGAAAGCGCAAATAAAAAAACCATGAATGGAAATGAATATACAAGTGTGCGTGCCCTCACACACACACACACACATATGCATAAATATGCTAAAATAGATATATGTGTATGTATGTGCATTTAAATTGTAGAGGAGCGGCACGCACACTTACATCCATTCAAACGGAAATTATGTGGCAATGTCAACTGAAGCAGTAATTGTAATGCCACATTCCACGATATCTGGTTGATGCATTTAATAAGCGGCAGTGTGCATTTTTGGAAATACATTTAAATACCAATGTGTGGCACATGTTGCAGTTGTTATATGCATTCATGTTTATTCAAAAGTTGGCTTTCAAATGCGATTCATATGAAAGAATCAATAAGCCAAGAAAAGATTCAAAACTTGCTTGACTTTTTTTATTTCTTAACCTTCTGCCTGTCCCTTGGGGTCTATTTGACCCCAGGCGGAATTGAAAAAACGGTTGAGTGGTTTTTGGCACTCGTCTACTTGTGTTATTTAGTGTTAATCGCGCTTACAACCCTATAACAAATCGAGAAAAACACTTTTCGGGGCTTTCCCCTTTTCTTTTGTGATTTATGTGTAACATTTCTTCATGTTTTGTCAGTAAACTATATAACAGTTTGATTGGGGTCATCCTGACCCCAAAGGACAGCGAACGTAATTTTGAGCAAAGGACAGACAGAAGATTAATGGACGTTATGTCATCAGACTAGGGGAGTAGGGGAACATGTTGGCACTAATGCTGCAGTTGACTCAATGAAGAGGAGCTGGAGAGCGTTAGTCATGTGACTGGCTCTCTCTGAAGACTTAGCTTTGTTAAATGTTTTGACTGTGTGGGCTTTCCACAGACTTCCTTACTTGCAGAATTGCTTACTTTTCTTTCCTCATTACTTCATAATTTGATTTAATTTAATTTATTAAGTTCGAGATGCTAATACAAGAAATTTTATCCAAATCTTATAATTAAAGTATATTTAGCTACGATTACAAAATATGTAAAAATAAACTTAGATAAGATGGTCTGAAGGCAACATAGGACTTTCTGTGCGCCAACTTGCAGAAGTGCTTAATTTTTTTTCCTCATTACTTAATAATTTCATTTACTAAGAAAGAAGAAATTTTTTTCGAATCTTAAAGTATATTCAGCTACGATTCTCAAATATGTAGCAATTAACTTAGATATGTTAAGATCGCCTGAAGGCAACAGAGGATTTACTGTACGCAAACTTTAGCCAACAGTACACTTCTGTCGCTGTAGAGAACTTCTCTCACTAAAACAGGACCAGATGCGAACCAGGACTGGTGTTCTGATGGAATTGCCACCAAGGCAAGAAGTTTAAGTTTGCTTTCTGATGACTTCTATCGAAGCTGTATGGACGAAGAAGAAAAGGAAAATGCACTTTACTGTTTATATACTTGTCCTGCTTTATCTATAAGAAGAGATATGACTTGAGTAAGTCAATCTAGCCGCCTACTCACAGTCTACTCGACTTCGTAAGGAACTCAAACTGGTTCAATGAGCGAGTGGATTTAAGTCGAAGCGATGGTTTCATGGCCTTAGTTGGCTTCGCCTCGGGGAAGCAAATGCAACCTACTTACCTACTTACTTCTGCAAATCTTGCAGACTTTTCGAGGATTGTCTACAAGTACCTCATACGCTTTATTTGTTCTGGTTAGTTAAAGTCTTTGGAAAGAGAAGTATTAAGATTTCGTGGCCTTTACTAGCTCAAGTGTGCACTATGTTACTATTCTGCCACTTCTACCACTACCTACATACCTATTTCTGATACCACAGTGGGCCCATTTTTGGCCTAAGTGTGTGTTTTGGCCATAGTTGTGCTTTGACAGGATTATAAAGACTATATGAAATGCTTTTCTTTACTTATTAATTAATTAGCAACTTACTTACTTCTCAGCCAGCCTCGATAGTTCAGTGGGTAGCACGCTGGCTTCATATACCAGAGGCCCTATGTTCGAATTTGCCAAATCGGAATGCTTCTTTAGGCCCCTAAGAACTCCAGACGCGGCCTCTGATCAGAATCTCGGGAACTATTTGCCGAATCGGAATGCTTTTTCAGGTCCCTAAGAACTCCCGACGCGGCCTCTGATGAGAGCCTCGGGAACTATTTGCCGAATCGGAATACTTCTTCAGGTCCCTAAGAACTCCAGACGCGGCCTCTGATCAGAATCTCGGGAACTATTTGCCGAATCGGAATGCTTTTTCAGGTCCCTAAGAACTCCCGACGCGGCCTCTGATCCGAGCCTTGGGAACTATTTGCCGAATCGGAATGCTTCTTCAGGTCGCTAAGAACTCCAGACGCGGCCTCTGATCAGAATCTCGGGAACTATTTGCCGAATCGAAATGCTTCTTCAGGTCCCTAAGAATTCAAGACGCGGCCTCTGATCAGAGCCTCGGGAAGTATTTGCCGAATCGAAATGCTTCTTCAGGTCCCTAAGAACTCAAGACGCGGCCTCTGATGAGAGCCTCGGGAACTATTTGCCAAATCGGAATACTTATTCAGGTCCCTAAGAACTCCAGACGCGGCCTCTGATCAGAGCCTCGGGAAGTATTTGCCGAATCGGAATGCTTCTTCAGGTCTCTAAGAACACCAGACGCGGCCTCTGATCAGAGCCTCGGGAAGTATTTGTCGAATCGAAATATTTTGACTATGTCTTCCTTAATCGGAATATGTCTACTTCACAACCAAGTCCAGTGTTACACATCTTTTCTTTCAAAATCTCGTCTTCTAAAATGTATATGCTTTTAGAACCAATACAATTCTAAACAATAATAGAGGAGATACACTGCTTCGCTTGGGCTCTTAGTACAAAACAAAACTCTGTTACACAGTGTCATTTATGACACATTCAACACGAAACTTTTAAAAATATTAACATCTAAATATTAAAAAAAAAATATATATCATAACAGGAAAACCTTACTCAGCATATAAAAATGTACTTTCTACTGTAAACTACCTAAAAGTATGCTAAAAAATGTGTGCATAAAAATTTGCACGACACTTTAATACTTTGAAGGCAATAAAGAGGCCAGAGAAAAACGCCAGCCAGTGCAAGCGGCATTGCAGTTTACAATATTTACCTGTGTTACTGGCACAACAACAGCAACAACAACAACAACTTACACATATAATTTCACATTATATAATTCATAAAAGAAAGTGCAAGTAATAGCGCGCCACTCATGACACATTATTAAAAATATAAAATTTTACGATGATACTCGGCACAAAATAGAACTCAAGAAAACACCGATAGCGGTGCATAAGAGCACCAAAAAGATGTGAAAAACATTGGTGGAGGAGGAGGAAAAAAAGCAACGGCAGCAGTTTGGCGGTGGCGTGCGTTGTTGTTGGCTGGCTGCTGCGTTACGGCAGCATATGATGATGTTGCATGCCACATGCTGCCATAACGTGTTGTCGCCGCTGTTGCAGGCCACCAACGACAACAGCAACATCATGGGCGACAGCATTGCCGACACCAATGCCACACCAACACCAATGCGAGTCAGCAACGTTGCCGCTGTTGCGACGCTGTGCAGAATTAAAATGACGCTGGTAGCGCATAAATGTCAGTGCGGCTGTTTTTGCAGCTGATGCACGCACACCCACGCACAGGCACTAACACACACACATATAAACTGCTGACTCACCTCACTCACTGCATAGCATTGCCGTTGCCTGTCACTGCCGCTGATTTTATTCTTCTTCTTACTGTCTACGTGTTGTTTTTATAGGCATTGTTGTTGTGCCATAGTTGTTCTTCTTGCTTATTGTTGTTGTTATTGTTGCTGTACATAGCTACATATTTTTTAATGCAATTTTAACATGCCGCATCAATTTGTTGGCATGTCTCAGGACACTCTACTCTGTGCAAGTGTGTGTGTGTAGCAACGCGCATAAATGTTGCACGTAAAAATTTGTTGCACACACCTTTTCGTTTTTTTACTATTTTTGTAATTTTGTACTCTGGTTCTGGCTGTTGTTGGTACACTTTGCTCGCAGCTTCAACGACATTTCATATTTTCTTTTAATGCTTCCTCGAATGCGCACTAAAGTTGCTGCTAATGACGGATGCTTATTTCCGTGTTTCGCCGCTGCGGCAACACTTTGCAGCATTCAACTGTTGTACGGCTTTAGGAAGTTGGTATAATGATTGTGCGGTTTTCCTGCTGCACTCGCTTCGATAGCTGGAAACGGCACTTTAATGATTTGCTGTGCATAGTTAAATGCGTAGCTGTGGTTTCCTTGTTGTGTGAAAAACTGCAGCATTGATATGAATGTGAATATATTTTTGAAGGTATTTGCAAGGTTTGTGAATAATTTCGGTTTTAGTTATTTAGTTATTAAAGTTATATATTACACCGTGCGACAACAAATTTTACAAACGAAAAAATCGATATATTCGCAAAACTTGGCCCCAAGTATTAAATTTTTTATATCTTAAACTAATAAAGTTAGAAGGACGAAATTCAAGGATTTAGTAGCGTACATATTAGTCCTTAAGATAGATTTTTTTCAAAAAAAATTATTGGAAATTTGCAAGGATATTCAAGGATTACGTTTTAAAAGGACATTTTCAATACCTCTTCGTCCTTTTGCACCAAAACATTAAATTTTTTAAGATTCTAAGGATTTTTCTCTTTCATTTGATATATTGTTATTCTATAATGCGCTAAATTTTTAAAATAATTTTTTAAAATAAACATGTCCTTGAAATTTCAAAGTCCTTTAAAAAGCAGTTTTACTACATTTGGCCCCTAGTTTCGCGAGTATATAGATTTTTTCGTGTGTTTTGAAATTTTTTGATTTTTGTCGCACGGTGTTACCAAACGAAATAATGTTACTCATACGTCTGGGTGGATTTTGGAATCAATCAACGTGTTTAACTCCCTCTACTTACTTCATCTCTGTCTACACTTGGTACTTTCTATCATCTTTAAATTTCTTATCTATCATCTTTTTCTATCATCTTTTTCTATCATCTTTTTCTATCATCTTTAAATTGTTTTGTTTAAATGTTTTTAAGGTCCTTCTATTTTTATTTCTTACTTTCTAATTTTTTGCTCTTTAAATCTATATTTTCTCCAAAATACTCCCATAAATTGTTCATTTTTCTCAGAAACATACTCGTACATATGTTCTATGTTTGCTCTTCTCGCTTTTTTTGTCCCAAGTGAGACCTCCTTGTTTTCTACTACACAAAGTAGTGTAGGTCCCTAGTCATAGGGTACCTTTTAAAGTAAGTATGTTCTTTTCACTCGGTGTGTCCCATAGGTCCCCTCCAACAAATCCTTTTTTATTCCCACATTCATCTACGTTGTTGATTCTTCAAGCACTTTCTGTCCCAAAGGACCCTTTTGCTCTCCTATAAATAGTTTGTTCTTCTCATATTGTTGCTTGTTTTTCTCGCTCGTTGTGTCTCAAAGATCTCCTTTCCTCTCTACTACAAAACTCTAAATATATTCTTCTTTGTTCCTCTTCGCTTTAAGCTTCATGGTCCCGCCTGTTGTTAATTTTTCTCACTCTTTTTGAATCAAACGTCTCTCTTGTCCTCCTCTAAATACTTTGTCATTCCACATTCTTCTCAACTGTTGAATCGTTTTGCTTTTTTTTTGTCCCAGAAGTCTCTTTTATCTTCCTATTAATTTTTTGTTTTCTTGCATCCTTTCAATATGGTTTTTTATCGGTAATTTTGTGCCAAAGGTCCTTCTTGCATTCCTATGAATCCTTCGCTTTTTCACATCTCTACACTGTTCATTCTTTTCGCTCGTGTTGTTCCAATGGTCTCTCTTGTATTCTTTTAAAGTCTTCGTTGCCCTTTTTGTCCCAGAAGTCTCTTTTGTATTCCTACAAATCCTTAATTTTTCTCACATCGCTACGTTATTTGTTCTTCTCGGTGTTTTTGTCTCAAAGCTCTTCTTTGTTCTCTCTTAGAAAACTCGAGATGCAAGCTTCTGTGTCCATGGCCCCTTGTCCTTTTTTTCGTTCTTCTTACTATTTTTGTTGCAAAGGACTCCGTTGTCCTTCTATAAATCCTATGTTATTCTCACATGTCTTCGAAAACAAATATTTATTTCTTTTTAATAAATTGAGATGCCGAAAAGTGCCAAAAGTTATTAAAAAATCACGCTCTAATAATACTTCCACCAAAAATTACGTATACGCCCCATTAACCTATTATTGCCTTTTACTGCAATGAAATGAATTTTTCGTAGAAATTAAGCCCTCAAAAAATTCTAAAAAATGATTTCTATTTTCATAGACACTTTTTTGCACAGTAAACTGTACAATAAAAGTACAGTTTAGCACCGTTATGCACTCGGCAACACTCAAACAACAATGACTGGCGCGTCCAGTCAGTTTTGCACTTTTCGCAGTCAGCTTTTTGAGTTTTTGCTTTTTGTGCAATACAAAATAAAAGCTCAGAAACAGAAACAACAACAACAACAGTTGAACCTTAAGCGATTTGTTGGCGCGTAAATCACAAAAATTATGCGAAAAACGTTTTCAAAACAAAACCAAACAAAACCAAAAAAAACACTAAAATTAAAACTTTGAGCAACGCTTTTTTCTGCTCAGTTTGTTGTTGTGAATTTTTATAGATGCTCGTGTTGTTGTAGTAGTTAAGAAAAACAAAAAACGAACGCAATGAAATGGAATTTATAGCACTTAACTACCTTTAACTTTTGTTGTTGTTGTTATTAGTTTTATTTGGTGTTTTTTTTGGTTGTTTGAGTTGCCTTTTGCGCCGTGCAGTAAATACCAATTTTCAGCAGTTTTGACCAATAGGCAAACAACTAAAACTACAGAAACGATAACAACAACAACAACTAAAACAGCAACAACAATTACGTATTAAACTGCCATCATTCAAACAAAAAAATAAATAAATAAATTGCCAAGTTGCTGTCGAGTGAAGTTGCTGCCAGCGGCGCAAACGTGTTGCAGGCGTCAGTTATTGCTAGTATTGTTGTTGTTGCTGTTGCGCTGTAATTTTGCATTGTTGGACTTTTGTTGAACCGAAGTGGCGAGGCTGCAAAAGTTGCAGCGAACGAAAGCGCAATGCAATCAAATAAAAAACTGGCTGCCGTTGGTCAGCAAATAAACAATAAAATGCACAACAACGACAACAACAACAACACAGTGCCTGAATTGTTGAAAAGTAAAAAGTTTTTAGCAAATAGTTGGCGGCATTTGGCGCATCGAAATGAGTAGTCGAAGCCAGCCATTCAGCATCCAATGAATTACAACCTCAAATCGAGAAAATAAAAGCGGTTAGTTTGAGTGAACGAAAGAGACACACAGACAGAGGGAAAGAGAAAAAATATATAAAAAATAATAGTTAAGCTTTTTTTCATTTCGTACGCCGGCAGTGCTTTTTCAATTTACAATTTTCAACACGCTGCGCTGCGTGGCTTTGCTTTTGCCAGTGTTGTTGTTGTTGTATTTGTTCTGTGTGTTTTTTTTCGCAGTTTTGCGAAAAAAAATTGCACGCTATTAATTTGAAAGCTAATGAAGTGCTAAATTAAGTTAACCAAGAACCAAAAAATTAAAACCAAAAAAAAAGCGAGTAAAAAGTGTTGAACGAGGAATAAGTGAGGAAAAACGAAAAGCGCAATTTTCAAACGTAGACGTTGTGTGTGTCATGAAAAATGAACTAATGTAAAAGTTGAAGATATTTGCAGGAGGTTTGGGATTGTTGAAATTGTTTGTATTTTTCTTAGTACTTTTTGTAGGTAAATGTAGAAACTATCACCTACAGTCGAGTTTAAGTTCGCTCACTTATTGAACAAGTTTCCTTCATACGTTTTCTCCAAAATTTGTTCGCAATGATCAAGAAAGCCACTTCACTATGGCATAAATCTTCATCTAGATCTTCTGTGAAATTATTCCATAGTAATACAATAAAAAATAAAAAATATTTACAAGTCATAATGAAAATTTCATGCACTGCGCCTTAAGGTTTCCTATCATATCAGCATCTCACATTCTCTTAAAAGTTTATTAATTGCAACATTCAACAATACTCTATGATGTTTTCTTCTTCAGTTGAAATATTGAAGAAATTCAATGCGCATAAAAATATGCTTCAAAAATTTAAAAGCTTGAGGAGCCGTTAAAAGTCGCAGAGAACTAAAAGCCTACCCAAAAATTATCTGTAGCCACAATATAAATAATTTGTACCAACATTAATTCCCATCTATTTCATTTGTTTAATGTCAACAACGAAAAACCTAATGAGGCATAAAATAAACAAATATCCAAATTGCATGCGTGCAGCTTTCGGCGCGGATTGCACATTGCCCGCATTTTTTTGTGAGCTCTAATAAAATTCAAATAAATCATTGAAAACGAAACATGTGCCGCATACGTGTGTGGCATGCTTAAAAATTTAGATCACACGTCTTTTTCACCTTCATTTGCTTTGCCAACGCGCAACAAAAAATGGTAACAAAAAATTGTCACAAAAAATTGGAAAATAAAAACAATCTAAAAGAAAGTGAGAGAGTGAGTAGTTGGCAGTTTTCAAACCCAAAAAAAATATAAAAATTAAAATTCCAAATGCATACAAAACTACAACAAACACAAATGCAATAACAATAAAAATATAAAAAAATACAAATACAAAACAGAGCAGTAACAAATTGTTGTCAACATTAAACGCTCAGTTAGGCAAACAATTGAACTGAACGCTTACTGTGCTGTGACATAAAATTCAATGATGTCTTCTTGTGTTGGCTGAAATATTCAAGAAAGTTAATGCGCCAAAAAATATGCTTCAAAAATTGAGAGCTAGGAGAAGGGAAGAGAAACGGTACTTGTACTTGGTAAGAAAAAAAATAAGAAAATAGTTGCACCGGCGCCTAAAAGTTGTCAGAAGGTGCCGCATTACGTGCCGCTTAGATCACGTTTCGTGCGCTGTGTCTGCAATCGCAAAAATATTACAAATGCTTTTACATAGCGCTACGCACATAGCAATGGGTTAGATGGGACTGTGAAGACTTCAGTAAAGGTACAAGTGTTGTGGTAAATTGAGTACAGCACAAAAATATGCAACAATGTGGGAAATTTTGCTAAAAGATCACTTTGGTAGATAAAAATGTGCTTAAAAAGATATGAAAAGTGCTATTTAGAACAAAACAACGGTATAATTTCTTCTTAATTATGTCAAATAAGTGGAACGCCTAAAAGTATGCTATATTAAAATCGATTTAGCCACTATCGAAGTCAGCTATATAACTATAGAGGGTTGGTAAAATCTTGGAGGGTTGTAGTATTGCAAAAATATATGTAGGGCCTAAAAGTATGCAACAAAAAATGTGATTAAAGGGAAATATAATATCCTACTAAGTATTGATAAGTTCTTTGTAGTAAAAGGCGCCATAACTGGCTTGAATAAATTAACAATTTGAGTTTAGCCTAAAGATATGCTATATAAAACTACGTTTAAAGGCAATTATGTTAAACAAATTAGTGTTTATATTTAAAATAGCTAACAATGGTGTCATTTAAAATGTGTAAATGTTAGACAAATTATATAAATTATTTATTAGTTGACTTAAAAACACTTGGCATAATTTTAGGAAACGCGTTTAATGTCAAATCATATTTTCAATTTTGAAGATTTTTTTTCAAGACAATTTCTAGATAGACATTCAACGAGCTAAAACATTGTCTGAAGTTATCCTAAAATATTTATTGTAAAGTTTTCCAAAAATATTTTAAGAAAACCTTCGATTTGTCTATTCTTTCGTAGCGCTCTCTCAAGTCAATCTCATCAGTTTCCCATCCTATTTACTTGGCTGCTCTTTCGTATAAAAATCAGAAGCACATTAAATAACGCATTGACAGGCGCAGTGTGTGTGTGTGTGCAGCATTTGCAAAAATTCCAACCAACATCAGCCAACTGCGTTGCGGCCACAAATGCCACACAGACCAAGTCAGGCAACCAACGAATATATTCTATCAAATTGTAATACGGCTGGGGGACGCATGCGACAACCAGAGAGGGGACAGCAAGCGGGAGGCAGCAGCTGCTCACGTGCATGTAAACAATTTTCGAAATGAGTTTTAAATTCAAATCAGTTATCGATGTCACGTAGTGACAACATTTTTCATTGCTTACTTTTAGTTGTGTAGCAATTTTTTGCTCTTCTTTTGTGTTGGCATTGCATTTTTATTTGCATTTGTATTTTATTCTGCATACAAAAAATACAAGAACAAAAAAGTTTAGAAAAAAACAAATAAAACTGTCTGAAAAAAGCAGAAAATTCGTAGCCTCGACCAAAGCGTAGCAAACTGATGTTGCTGCAGTTGTGTCAGTTGTTGTTATTGTATTAGCCAGCGCGGTCATATTTTCTACACACACATACATACGCATTAAAACGCAAGCATTGGCAGTCGTTACAACTATAACAATAACAACAAAAAGAACAAAGTATTTGTAGTTAAAGCAAAAAAGAAATAAAACATTGTCTACTGGCAACATTTTCATTTTGTGTGGTGAGGCACCAAAATGTTTCTAACATAGCAACAGCAACAACAATGCATCGGTGATTTGTGAAATCACTGCAATAGCAGCAACAATACAAATAACAAAAATAATACTTTTTTTGTTTGGTTTTGTTGTATTTGCATTTTTTGCTCGTCCATTTGCAGAGATTAGTATTTGAGCAGAGTCGATAGTGGTGAAAATGTGATTAAATTGTTTTGCATACATTTAGGCGCACAGTAGCAATACAGCAGCAGCAGCAGTGTGGCAACAATGGCTGGCTTGCTGGCAACATTTGGCATGTGAACGGCATGGAATTGTTTTTGGTTGGCCATTTAACGATTTGCAAAATTTGATATTCAAATATGCAATGCCGCTGCGGCATGCCAACGGCTTGGCTTGGCTTGGTTTGGCTTGGCTTGGCGTTGACGGCAATTGGCGTATTGATTGCGTTTTATTTGAGTGCAAGTTTGCATAGCATATTTTCGGACAGTTAAATTCTTGCATTTTGTGTGCAATTGTAGTCAATAACGATGCGTTTAAGAAAGTAAATTGATGATTAGAGAAAATTCAAAATTTCCAAATACTTCAAATAGCTGAAGAGCCTAGTGCTTACTTTTACTCAAAATTTAAATATTGATTTACGATTTCTGCTATTTTACGATTTGCTAGAATTATTTGTTATTGGAGTGTAAAGTGTTTAGGGGTTGGTGGTAACTCTTATATGTTTAAAGAGGTGACTTATTGTTGGACAACAACTGCAGCAGCATCAGTTTGCTACTCTTTGGGTGAGGCTTCGAAGCGTTCAAAGGAGATACGGTTGTCAATGAAGAAGCTATGGATACTTGAATTGAACCTATCATGATCTGTTGCTGGGGATTTGGAAAGGTATCACAAGGCCAAGACCGTAATTCTTCTTCTTATTAAAAGGAACATGACAAAAGTCGTTGTATGGCAAACCAGGATAGCGTTGACTTTGGAGGGATGCAAAGGTTGAAAAGATGGAAGCTTCAAAGGAGAGATGTTTGTCACATGAGGCATAAGACCATTCTTCTTCTTTTTATTCAAGAGGACAACTACGAAATAAGTTGATGCATGGAAATCCTAGTTAGCGTTGGCTTTGGATCGATACTAAGTTTCAAAAGGGGCAATGAAGAATTTATGGACATTTAAATTGAATTGAGGGATTCTATAGATAGATTATTATAGATTATAGACTCTGATTATGTGCCCAGAGATGCATTTTGGCACGATTTGGCACACTTGACTAAAGATTCTTCATTCGTCTTTTTTCAAGAGCTCATAATTTCTAATTACACAGAGCTACAAAATCGAAATTTTTTTTTTTCTAAAATCAAACTATACTTTTCTAAAGGATTTTTGGACGCTGATCACAACTGCGTACTTAGTTTTTTGATTGTTTGAGCGGCTTATGAAATATTGATGGTTTTCCGTGGAGGGCGTTTTACATGTTTTTTGACCATTATATGCATGTAGCTCCTACAAACCTGAAGTCTTAAATGCCATTTTTTTAACATAGATTAACAATACTCTAACTATGTATTTAAAATGTAAAACATTAAAATCGGTTCAAATTTGAAAGAGTTATTCATTTGCAAATTCAAATTTTCAGTTACTTTGCAAGATTGCGAATACACAAAAGAATTTTGCTTACAAAAAATATATATTGTCATTTAGTGAAAGAAGAATGTTGGGGCTTTCAATTAAAAAATACATTTTTTAAATACGATGTCATATATGGTGTCATATTCACTGACGACAAACACTGCCATATATGTCATGTTCGTCCTATGTCCTCAAATGCGTTCTCATTGCACGGCAAAAACTGACGAAAAATACATATGACAAGGTTTGCCAGCATGTTGACATTTTTTGTTTTCTCGTCAAACGTAGTCAAATCGCTCGTTCGACACAAATTCGATCGTTCTCATTTGATTGTCGTTTCGAATGGCAAATCGTAGTCATACATGCAGGCAAACGCAAATGACACCATATGACAACCCGTTCTCATTTAACTGACTACAAATGACACCATATATGACATAGTCAGAACGGGGCATAAGTGTGTGTGGTTGAAATTTTTACTTGTGTGATGCAACTCTTTTTAGAATAGCTCCTACAGTAATGAACCAATTCAAATTTTGTTAATGCCCTTGAAAAGATAAATATTGACGCTTGCGAAAATACTTTAGCTACTTTCATCAACGAGGCGAAGAGCATTAGGAGATTTCAATACAAACACGTGTTCAGAAGGTGAAGTCGCATTTACACTCTAATGAGTATAGGTCGAGAATGGCACATGCAACACAAAAAATCTGTTCTGTAAGTTTAAGCTACAACCTTATACTATACATTGCACACTAACTCATAGGTGAAAATTGCAACCCCGAATTTTAATGAATTTTTATAAAAAATTCGCGAAAATTGAACTTTGAAGAGCCATAGCCGTGTTAACCCTTGACCAATCGAAATCAACTATGGTCAAAATTATAGCTTGAGAATTCGTTATTGTGTCATAAAAAAATTATCGTGTTTTTCAACATATTATAAATGCAATAAAAATTCAAAGATGTACAATCGTGGAAAACACCTCCTAGCAAAAACCACCAATAACTTACAAACCGCTCAAACAATCAAAAAACTAAGTACGCAGTTGTGATCAGCGTCCAAAAATCCTTTAGAAAAGGTTTACTAGAACTCGGAAAAATTTTGGCTGTTGCTCAGTGTTATATTCAGCCAGAATATTCTGCAAATGATTCAAAAATATTTGAAGAAGACTTTGAGCCTTCGTATCACAGAATATAGGTTAGGATAAAATGGACATGGAACTTGCTGAAAGACCCACTTAGACCTCAAAATGGTCCCGTTCTGATACCACAAGTTGCGGATCACATAGTGAATCTCTTTTTGTCCGCATGAAGTTCTTGCCCAATCATTCGCGGTTCTGCCATTTCTATAAACCTTCTTCCTAATTACTATTTCACTATCTAGAAGATTTTTGAAAAATTATATAATGAATATATGTATATGATCCTCTTCTAGGAACGATTGCCTCAGGATGCACATCTTTCTACCAGTCAGAGCCAAACACTAATAGTGATACGCAAATAAATTAGAATTTTTATACTTCATTAGACTTGCAGCTTCCGCCTTTTTTTTAATAACTTTCGAACCAATAAAGTTAGAGTAATGAAATTTTGACACGTGATCAAGGAGATTTTGAATTCTAACATACTTACTTTTCAAGAAAATTTGTTGTAAATTTTCAAGGATATAAAGGATTCAAATTTTCAAAGGACCTTTTTCATATCCTTTTTTTGGAAATAGATAAAAAATCAGTTTTATATAAATTCTTGAGCCTTTCCTCTTTCATCTGATATACATATCGCCATATTCTAACTAGGTTAAGTATTTTTATATTTTTTTTTATTTTTATCCCCTTCAAAATTTTGAAGTCCTTTTAATAGGACAAAGGATGTAGAAATGAAAAACTGAGTACTACTATATTTGGTCTCTAGTTTCACGCACATATGGATTTTTCCCAATGTGAAAAATGCTGTCGCACGGTGTTTTCACATCAATACAAAACACAAATTTTCCATAGTCCCATAGTTCCCATAGTTCAACATACAAATTGCTTAAAAAAAACCTTTTACCATTCAAAGCTCTATAAATTCTGCCTGTCAAAAGCAAATACAAATAACTTACAAATATTAAATCACTTTGTCACTACTTCGAAACCTCTTAGCGAACACGCAAATGAAATACCAACAATTTAGGCACCAAAAGAAAATCCACTTCACAAAACAAAACGAAAAAAACAAAAAAAAAAACACAACACACCACATGCAACATTTCTTTTACAACGTCTGGCAATCAAATAAACAAAACACTTCGCTATAATAAATATTGCAAGCTTTTTATGTGCTAAAATATATAGAAAAAAATATTTCTATATATAAGTCGCACAAAATATGGCAATATGAGAGGCAACAAACTTGGCATACACGAAAAAAAAATCGAAAATTGTTTAATCTTTTACACAACACAAAACAGCGCCACAACTGACGCCTCATACACAAACCCCTTTCACCCACTTTGCAGCCTCTCAATAATAAAATTTTTCCACATTTTCATATACAAATAACGGAAAATTGCATACTTTCAGGCTATTGTCGCCTGCCCGCCTGCTCCGAATTCCATTTCTTTATAATACATTTTTATTTTGTTGCTATTCTTGTAGTTGTTATTGTTGCATTTTTATATGGCATATTTTCAATGCTGTAAATATAATTTGGTTTTTTTTTGCCAAGACATGTTGTAAAATGTTATTGTTGTTTTTGTAGTATTTTTTATTGTGTTGGCATTCAACACTTGACGCCTTCTTGTATGCTACACTTTTGCGTTTCCTGTCATTTCACTGCAAGCCAGTGTGTCGGCTGTGTTGTGTTGTGTTGTGTTGAGTCGGTTCCCCTCAAGCATACAGCGCCACACAACTTTAAAGCCTTTGAACTTTGCTGAACGCTGTGCGGTTTCGTTGCGCTGCCAAAAACCGCTGCTGCTGTCGGTGACATTTGCTGCTGCTACGCCATTGCATGGCATACTTTTGTGCGTGCAGGCGCGTTGTGCCGCCTATGCATTTGAAGATTGCGACGAAAGCGCGTCGCGACGCCTCACTCACATTCAGCACACATAGTTGTTGTTACGCCTTCTAGACTACTCAGTTTTTCTGGCTTTCTTACGAACGTCCTTTCAGTCTGCGACTATGCATGGAAGGGTTTCAGAATCGCGCCTGTCGATACAGTGAATTTTATTGCTTGCCATAGACTTGTAAAGAAACAAATGCTGCATGCTGTTAGGCGCCAACGCGCCCGCCGCATTTTCTTAGATTTGCATTTTGTAATTGAATTTTTTGCAATTTATTGCTCAAGTGCGACAGTGGAAAAATATAGAAAATAAAAAAAAATTACTTTTTGTTGTTGTTTTTGTTGTAACATACGAAGGCGAAAACATTTAATCTGCTTTATTGAAAAGCAAGCGTTCGAATGTATTGAATATGCATTCAAATAAATATTCTTTAGTGTTTTGTTGCATTTCGAATAACGCCAGCAAGTGTTATTCGAAATGCACATTTGTAAGAGTTGAGAGTTGATGCTGGCAAATGTGTAAGTGGAATATGTAACAATACAAATAAGTGCAAAGTTGAAACAATTAAGTGATAAATATTCTGTAACGCTTTGATTTTCAAGAAACTTTGTGGACAATTTATAGTAAACACAAAAATAAGTCGCATTTTAGGAGCGCATTATGTGCACTGCTTTGATTTAAACTTTGCTTTTAATTTGGTCTTTGTTTTTGATTTGACAAACATTGTTTCAGCATAAAAGGGCATTACTGAAATTAAATCTGAATTGGGGCATGTACAGGGTGACTTTCATATCTCTAAGGCCACATAGGCATTGTTAGTCACACCACTTTTTCCCACTCCAGTCCAGTTTTTTCACAAATTTGTTGCATCTTTCATATATTGGAGGCTGCTCAGGCATTGCTATTCACCGCTATTTCTATTACACTACTCGACAAATTTGGGTTCATCGCGTGCTTCTAAAAACAAAAATATTTTTTAGACTAATCTTCGGCTGCTGAACACGAAACTGAAAATCAAAAAATTTTCTTAAGAAGCGTTTTCGAAAAATCTTCGAAAAACACGTTCCCTCTTACTTCAGTTATGAGCACATATCTCGTAAACCAACCATCCGACTAACACAAGTGGCCCGTCGTTCAGAAGACCTTTCCAACGATGTATAGATTGTCCAAATCAGATTAGATTTGGGGAAGTTACTGACGATGAAAGTTGTAAAAAAGTGAATTTTACGATCAACTTAAAAAATCATACATTTTCGAATGTTTTTTTATAGATAAAAAAAATTATCTCCTCAAGTTTTAAAATCTAAGATGAAAGATATATTATTTGTGCAAATATTATTAACGTCAATTGAATCGAAAGAAAAATAACAAAGTTATAAAGCACGGAGTGAAAACACCAACTTTTCATTTAATACACCGTGCGAACAAATTTTTTAAATTTTCCGAGACCCATCCAAATGTTGATATAGACGTGAAACCAGAGGTCATTTATAGTATCCTGACATAGTCAGTTTTTCATTTTCTGACCCAAAAACCTTCTTAAAGGACTTTAAATTTTTAAGTATATACACATTCGGCGTTAAACTGTAGGTCCGCTCCCCTCCCTTTCCCCATCCGTTTGAAATGTGTGGTGTATCACATGTTGAAAAAAACAGTGTTGCATACGCATTTCAAACGGGTGGAATCTGTGGTATCACAACGGGCCCATTAAGAGGCCTAAGTGTGTCTCATACAGAGGCAGCCACCTCAACCTAACCTAACCATATACACATTTCAAATCTTTTTTTTAATATTTGCGGTTGTGCAATGATGAAGATATGGGTATCAAATAAAAGAGGAAAATTGTCTCCTTTTTACTAAATTTTCTATTTGGAACTTTCAAAACTTTGAAATAGAAAAAAATTTAGATGTATGGATCTACAGACTGAGATCCAAAACATTTATGTTTTCCATACCTGACATATTTGGGTCCTGAAAGTTAAAAATAAAAAAGTTAAGAGGAGTTAATTACCTTCTGAACGACGGGCTACTTGTGTTAGTCGGATGGTTGGTATCTCGTAAACCAACCATCCGACTGTGCTCATAACTTAAATAAGGGGGGAAAAAGTGTTTTTCGAAGATTTTTCGAAAACGCTTCTTAAGAAAATTTTTTGATTTTCAGTTTCGTGTTCAGCAGCCGAAGATTAGTTTAAAAAATACTTTTATTTTTAGGAGCATTTTTCGTGTCGAGTAGTGTTATCAACTATTTCTATTATCAACTTTTGCATATACTCAATGAATTGCCCAAGCTGACGAATTTTGAGGTCAGCTCTTTGGTGTTGTCCTGTCTGGTCGGTTCGTCTGTCCAGGGAAATTCCAATTTAATGGACCTAATTTAATTCCTATTTCATAGGTGAGCAAGCATTAATAAAAGTTGCTTAGTAAACTGCTCAGCCATCTTGTCAAAAGATATGCGACAGCTGATCACAGTTCTTGATGATAGAATATGAGGTCCTCGGAACCTGATAGATGCTCAGCCATGTAGTGAAGTCGGTTACGAAGTTCCATTACAGAATGTAGTGGTCCAGTTTTTGACAAATGTCAAATCCACAAATGCAAAAATGTTGAATCTGTCCTTTTTGTGTGATAAAAGTGGTTTTAAGAAAAACGTGTTGAATATTTTTATAGCATAGTCACACGAAATATGACATCAGCCAAACCATTGAACGCAGCAAATTGCTGACAACGCTACAATAACAACAAAGTAGTACACCACAACTATAACTCGCGCTCTAAGGCACTTTGAAAGAATTAAAGCTTTGAACAATTTTTATTCTTTAAAATACCTATTGGACATGTTTTGTATGACTGTAGAATACAACAAAATTGTATAACGAAAATTTGAAAAATCGATTTTTCCAAAATTGCTTACTTAACCCTTTCGCTATTTTGTTGCCATATGGCAACATGCTACTTTGTGGACGTCTGCGACCTCTATGGTTGCAAGAATACATTTTTTTGTTGGTCTTTAGAATAGTTTGAAGTTTTAGGAAAAATACAAAATTAATAAACTGAATATTTAAGTTTAAAGAAGAGAAGTATACATGTTTTTTTAATGGTATATCTTGACATAGTGAAGGAAGAAGAAACAGAAAAAATTAGAGAACTTTTTAATTTGACGTTTTCTTTCAATTTAGATACTTTTTTTTTAAATTTTAATTTAAAATTTTAACTTTCCCCAGTGAAAACCTGTAGCGAAAGGGTTAAATAATAAGTACTAAAAATAAGTAAAAGTAAATAAAAAGCCAATGTCACAAGTAGCAAAAAACAACGCCAAAGCAAGGCAACCGAAAAAATCCATTTCGATGCTGTCAAGTTTCCAATCTTTAATTCAAAATTGCATTTTTCTTTGCATTAGTGCAGCATTAAACATCAACGCCTAAAAGGCTGCAGCACATAATTCACGAAAGACATAAATGCAGACGACAGGCGCAGTAGCAAAAAAACGTAAAAATGCATTTAGACCAAAGAAGGTAAAAATTTTTACGGCAATTTATTTTCTTTCAAATTAAATGTCAGAAGAAATAATGAAACGGTTTTTGAAGAAGAAAGCAAACGGTTTTTGGAAAGTGTGAGGTCATTGCAGCAGACGCGGTGTAGAAAATAAAGTGTAAAAGTAGAATATAGTCGAAATGCCTAAAAGTAGATGGCATTTTTCGTCGTCGTTGTTGTTGTTGTTGTTGTTAATAATGCGAAAATTTTCCTGCGCAACTAGGAGATGGCGAACGATGCCAAATTGAGGCGGCTTAGGAAGATTGTGTGTGAAGCAGCGACAGTGGCGGCAATGGCGTCTGCGACGTTTCGTTTCGGCAGTGCGCAATTCGTTATCCGTGATGCGCATGAATTCGTGTTGGTTGGCACGAAGCTTTTAATTATGCCAATAATAAACGTCATCATAAATTCCAAAGTCATGGCAAGGCTTTCTAATCTGAGAGAGAGAGAGAGAGAGAGATAGCAGAAGCAGTGGCAAAGTTGAAGCGCTGCGGACGTTTGAACTTAAGTGGCTGTTTTTTTTTCTTGGTAGGGCTTGAAGGAAGCGGCAAAAATGTGACAACGCTGCTAATTTGCCTGACAAAATTTGGCGAGTGGTTGACTGAGCGGGTGGTTGTGTGTGTGTGGGTGAGTGGTTGCGTTTCTGGGGTAGCGCTGCTAGTGAGGCTAAGCGAAAGCATATTAGTGAAATTGCGAATTTCTGTGCGCAGCAAAAAAAAATTAACTGAAATTCCTTCATGCGCGCCAAAGATGTACAGAAGCTCTGTGGGTAAAACGGAGCGAGCGATGTGCTGCAGGGACACGCCGAAATTTACGTGTACTTGCAGTGAGCATAATTTGTAGCACACTTACAGGTGGAGGACAGAGCCAAAAATGCAGCAGCACAGCACAGCCATGAAACGAAGAAGCACATTGCTTTTTTAATAAAAATGCTTACGTACTGCAAGAAGCGAAGGACACATTCTGCACGCGCAAAAATGCGGCTACCATAATTTTTCGAGCCATAGAAACGCTAATTGAAGTAGTGGGAGTTTGTGGGAGCAAAGAAGGAGTAGAGAAAACAACTGAAAAGGATTCATAAAATTGAGGAATTTTTAAATAAATTTAATATTTTTTCAATTTTTCTTTAGCAAGTGACTAAAAGCCTTTGAATCATTGCCTACTTAGCGGCGTTGAAGCATTGCATTGTTGCCGCTTTGTATTAACTCTCAACCAATTGCAAATTTGCTTGTTTTCTTTTCACTGCAAACACATTAACACATTATGATTTAATTTAACCACTTCACTGCAAAAAACCAACAACACCAACGTCAACGTTCAGTGTTCGTTTAACTGTCAGTGTGTTGCTTTTATTGTTATTTTTTTATTTAATCATCTCATTTGTCAGGCATTATGACCGCATCAATGGCAGCATAATTGATAACAATTCAGCGCGAAACAACTACAGCGACAACAACAGCAAATTAAACTTCAACAGCCACTACAATAACAACAACTACAACAACACAACATCAACGCAAGAAGACAGAACACCAGCCATGCCGCAATTCACGCAAATTCAACTTGATGCCGCTTCGTGCCATCTCACCAACCCTGTTCCAGTGAAGAAATTCGCGTTGCCCTGCGTTGGTTTTTTTTCTCTTTTTTTTAAGTACATTTTTGTTGTTTTTGTATGCGTGTGCCATGAATATTTATGTTGCAAAAGCGTGTGATTTACATAAATAATGAGCGGATAATATTGACGGCAAGGTGTATCATTTAAATTTTATTGCCTTTTGCCGTTGCTGGATTTCGGTTCTTTTGGGCTGTGCGCGTTGGTTGACGTTCGGTTTAATTGCTTGATATAAATTTTTTCTTGTGTATAGCATAATTACAGGCGATTTACATTTACGAGTATTACTTGTATTTTAAGTAAATAATTAGGCGTATCATCATTTGCGAAAAAGAAGGGTTTAAAGCTGTGTTGGCGTGTTGCTTTGAGTTGATAAAAGTTGTGTGTGAAAATTAGTGGATGGTTTTGAAAAGGTCTTAATTACACTGGGTGATAATTGCGCTTGTGGTAATTAACCAAAGGATTTTAGTCTCGAAAGAGGCATTGGCTTTTTTAGCACAAATTTGGTGGTGTGACTTTGATGGATGGTCAAAGAATCACTTTGATTAATAAAGACAAATTTTTAAAAGCTTTTCTGGCATCCCATTCTAGAGGTCATGGGTTCAATTGCTATATGGTTTTGTTCCGCACTTTTCTAAAATTTCAATTGCTCTCTTCTTCTTTGTAATTCTAATTAGTAATAATTATCCCTTCCGCATTACACTCCCAGTCAAATCTTTAATGTCTTTGATATGCTTTACTGTTGGTATCAATGGCTTTCAGCTTTCGTTTTTAACTTTTTCAGATATTATTTGGAATTGTTTTATAATACATTTTTTTTTATAATTTCATAATAAAAAAATCATATGACTTTTATTATGTCTTTTAAATGTTGAAATATCTTTCAAATATTTGACTCACTGCTTTGCTTACAAAGTTCATGTTTTTGTACTGAAACATCAAAATCAAAATTAAATAAAAATTCAATAAAACACAGAAAATTTTCAACTTAAGCGACGCAAAACATTCGAAAAATGTACTATAAAATAGCTCTAATTTTACTACAGCTATGGCAGCTTAGAATGGCAAACATTTTTGTACAATTTACTTGCAATTGACGCCTAATATCACTGCAGTTGTGGCAGCTAAAAATGGTCACAATTTTGTGAAATTTTCTTTTCATTTCTTTACACCAACTCTATACATGTTATACTCTTTACAGCTACTCGTAGCTATGCTTATCGCAAACTATAGCTTAACGACTTTAGCTGGTGAAATGAGAATGTAAGAAGGCCATTTGTGGTAAATTTTAGTTGAAAATCACATCTACGAAAAGTATGAAAATCTTAAATTTATGCTTCACAATTGCTGGTGGATTAGCAGAAAAATAGATAAAACACGAAATAGAAAAAGAAAAGTTGAATAGAGAAAAGAAAAAATTTTCATGAGTACTAGAAAAGAGCAAACAGAACGAACAGAAAGCAATGGAAATGAAAGAGATGGAAATTTTTACAAGCATTTTAAATGCATAAAATATTTTAAAAGAGCTCAGATTTCTTGACTGCAGATTTTTGAAAGGATTTAAAATGCACGAAACCGTTTAAAAGCGCTCAGGTATGTTAAAAGTGAATTCGATTTTAAGTAAAAAGGTTGGCACTGCGTTTGGGAGGCGATACATATTCGAGACGTCTAAATACTGCAACAACTGACAATAAAAAAAATTACCAAATGGGTCTAGACATCCACCGAATTCAAGACAGAGCCATAGTAGATGCTATAGATATGTCCAAAGAACGTGTTGAACGCATATTGAATAAAGACCTAGTTGTGAGAAAGCTTTCCGCGCGTTGGGTGCCACATTTGCTCTCGTAAACCTAAAAACCTGGTTGAATGAACATTTACAATGCTCTGGTTTGCAATTAAGGCGCAACATATCAAAGCCGGAAGAAATGTATAGACTAACAAAGAGTAAAATAAAAATATATTTAAAGAGAACTGTCTTACATCTTACATCTTTGTTGTGTTATAAACTTTACAGACCACCCTCGTATTTGTTAAAATTTTTGCAATAATAACTTATTATGAAAGCTTGGAGCGCTATCAGAGGCTAGATATATAATTAAGAAGATAAATATATACATTTCACCTCGGCTTCCCTTACGAGTATATAAAATGTAAGGCTTTGGCCAGTTTAAAACCTTTAAAATTCTGTATGGGCACAACGGTGCGTATTAGTGATAATTAATTTGAAATAATTTTTCATCACTCCATTTACACTCATACATGCACATTATAGGTGTGTTTGGCCAGATTTCCAGTAAAAATTATCCAGTAAAAAATATCAGGAGAGTAAGCGAGCTTACGCTCCCAAAAATGAAACTATCCAAAAATGTGAACAAACAGCAATTTGTAAGAATTTGCAAGTTTTAACTCTTGGTTACACCACTGGGACTTGGCCCACTCACAATACTCAGTAAAACGGGTGTAAACAGGAGGGTTAAAGAACGAAACAGCTGATCTAAAAGTTTCATGTTTGAAGCGGTAGGGAAAATTCAGTTCAAATATAAATTTAATGCAAAAGGCAAATGGTTCGTTGGGCTCAATCTACGATTCTTCCCTTTCAGCTGCAGCAAGTAAAACTGAGCAAGACGGTTGTTGGTCAGCAGAATCGCGAACGCACAATTTCTTTGCCGGTTGCATTTTCCTCCCAATGTTTACAAAATTTATTTTTCTTTGCAGTCGATCATATGGCAGCCAGTCATATGTTTTTCTTGTTCTTCTTCTTACTGGCAAAAAGTTACTGGACAAAATTTCTCCAGTAAAAACTTGCAAGTTCTCACGAAATGAACTGTCACTTTACGCTCTCAGTTTCTCTCTCGTTACTGGAGATTTGGCGTCAACAAACAGGATCCAGTAAAAATTTGTACAAATTTGTACAAATTCGTAAAAATTATTCTCTGTCAAACAGACCTTATTTCTATAAAATGCGACCAATCCATGCATGTTACGTATACGCTCCGTAACGCCGCTGACCATTTTTAAACCTTTAAAACTCTGTATGGACACAACGGTGCGTATGAGTGATATTTAATTTGAAAGTATTTTTCATTCAATTATGAACAATATTCACCGTTATTTTTTCGCCTTCACTTGCACTCATATATGCGCAATGTGTTTCTATAAAATATTACAAATCAATTAATGTAAGGTATACGCTCCGCAGCGCCACTGAAAATAATTCTTATGTAAATATTCCATCAAAAATATGACGAATTTTGCAATAATGCAATTGATTTGTTAAATCGTTGTTGAAAAACAAGCGAAACAAACTAAAAATATGAAACTATGTGAACATCTGGTAGCAACAGCAACTGACATTTCACTCAGCTGTGACAATATGCACGTGTGAACCTCACACAAAAAAAACAAAAATATGTACATACGAAATTATTTGTATACACAAATAATGCCAACTCTAAGCGTACAAGTGATTTATAAAAAAAAAATTACATCAGCAATTGAGTTTTGTAAATAAAAATATTTTCTTTAGTGCCATTGAGCTACAATGCAAGCAAAATGAAAATTGCAAATGAAAATATTGAAATTGAATGGAATGGCATGGCATGAAATGAAACGAAATGAATGCCAAATAGTTGTTGTCGGGATAGTGGTGCGCACAGGGGAGAGGGGTGCAAGCAAGCATGCAGCCATGTTGCTGTTGCTGTTGCTGGAAATGTGTGCAATGAAGCATTGCATGGCTGCGGCATGCTCACACACAGATGTTTGCGCACACATATTTATTGTGTATGTTATATATTTATATACATACATGTATGTAGATGCATGTGTGAAAGTGCAAATGCGTATTTGCGCTTCTGTGCGCATGGTGTGAACTTACACACATATTAACACGTGTGTGTGCAACAGCAAAAAAATTTTACGATTTTTTTTCTATAAAAGTGAAAATTTATTTTACACACGCGCGCAGTTGCTGAGCATAGAGAAAATGTATGTATGTTTGTGTGTGTGCGTTTATATGCGAGCATGACTGGCTGGCCATTGTGCAACATAATTGATTCGGCCTCATATAAAACATATGGAAGCAGCTCAACTCAATCGTAATGACCTCCGCACCCGGCCCAACTCAAACACACACACACACATACAGAGTGCAGACTGCCACTTACAACAATCGCTCGTCGAAGGCAGCTGCTCGTTGGCCCATGCATGCAGCTGCTATGAGAAAAAGTCTGGCGTTGGCTGTGGCTGCGACCTGCAACTTGAACTGTGCCTTAAAGCGGCCGATTTGCGTCAGTGGAGTGAGTGTGCTTTGTTGTAGTGACTTTGGAAATACACGGAGATGTAAAAGGAATAGGAAATTAATTTTCAAAAATGCATCAAATATTTGAATAAACAGTGTTGAGGTTATTTAGATGTTTGTTGGTATCTTTGTTGAATGTTTTAGTCTACGATGAGTTTTTGTTTAGTTGTCAGTTAGTTATTTTGATATGAAGAAGCAAATTTTATTAGGAATTATAGATAACATCTTTTTCTATATATTTAATTATTTTTGTTTTGCTTTTAAACTCCTTCTTTAGAGTCAATAAAACCACAATGAAGTTGTTTTCGGATTATGCGCCTAAATAATTTTCTCTCAGTGCATTCACAAGGTGGCTAATGGTCTGACCCGCAATGGTGTGAGTGAAAGCCATTCAATACTTCTCATATATTTGATTGCATTTATTTTTCCAAAGTACTGCAGCCATTGCATAATGGCTTTTTTATTGGTTTATATTAGTAAAATTTATGTACATGGCATAAAAAGTAGGAGCCCAGCTAAATGTACTAAAAGAAATGTTTTAAATTTGCAAAAATTAAGTAATCATGTTGTAACTATTTTTATTGTGAAATAATCTAGTTTTAAAATAATTTAAATAATTTAAATTCTCTATCGCCATATCGATATTTTTTATAGTAAAACAAATGTTGAGTCATAATCATAAATTAATCATAAATAAATAATAATAATGAAAAAATAGTTGTAGTATGTGTATGTAAGTAAGTATGTAAGTATGTAAATTCAATCTTTGAAAAAAGAACAAGGAGGGAGGCGCAAGCCAGGTCACAAAGGGCAAAATTTTGGCTAAGTGCCTGCATTTCTAGTCGCCTCCTGCACTTTAACCCTGCATTACTATCGTCTACTTACTTATTTGTTTTACTTATCCATTGAGGTAAAATAAACAAAAAACAAATTTTTCCATAATCAGAACATCATAACATGTAAAAACAAAAATAAATTGTTGAATTTTGTTATTTCATTTATTTAATATAAACATTTGTTTATGTGCATCTCATTTCAAGACAAAAAAGATGAAATAAAAAGTTGTACTGGGAAAATAGCCACATCTTACACAATATTTAAGCTATGTTTCTTTGGCTTAGTGATTTAGAAAGCTAAAGAAATAAGTAATGAATAATTATTTAATAATTTTTTTCGGACCGAGGTAAAATGTTGCGTAAAAACTAAAAAAAAAATCAAAAATATACCTGCTACTTTTTAAGGTTATCAAACATGTCGTCATAGCTTGCGTTCATTTCTGGCAATGTTGAATTGATCGATTCATAGCAATAGGTGCAGAGTGGGTTACTGTAGATTTTGGAAATATACATATATTTCACATTTTCAGCATGTTGTTTTTGTTTTTCTATCTTTTTCAGAGCCACATATAGTGACTTACTTTTAGTTGTGTCGTCGAGAAGTTTTATGCTATTGGATCGCTGCAGTTCAATGCAAAATAGTCCTAATTCAAATTGTGACACTTTTGACGAAATACATTTTTGTTGGAGTTAATTCTAAGTAAAGTTGTGACAATTGTAGTTTATATTTTCAAATAAATTAATTAATTTTGCTAGGTGCCTGCATTTCTAGTCTCTCCCTGCACTTTAATATTAATAATAAATATGGAAGATTAGAACTAAGGACCTCTTTAGGACAAAATAATGCAGACGTATGTTTTCAACCTTTTTTTATATATCAAGTGAAACATTTTGACTTTGGTATGATTGACATAATAAGCAGCAATATGTGAAAAATAATACAAAATTATAAATTACAAAATTATTTAGTTAAATTAAATTGCAAATAAAATTTTTTCTTATCTAAAATGCTTGTAATATCCCTTGAGTTGTGCTAAAAAAATTACAAAAATAATGCCTACAACATACTCAGCATTTCAAGAACACTTCAATCCCCACTCCAACTAATTGTTGCCATACAGCTAAACGCTCCCATGTGGCCATGTGTACTGGTTTAGGTACTTGTGGTGCTTACAACTTGCGTTAACTTCAAAACTAGTTTTTCCTCTACGCTATAAAGCAGCATTTGAGTTAACAAAACTTTCAAGTACACTCATACATAGCCAACCAAAAACAACCAACTACCCACAACTACCAAAATGGCAATGGCACAAAAAATCGCTTAAAAATCGTTGTGTGTATTGCAGAGTTAATTTTGCAACAACACACAATGGCACCGGAAGTGAAGTGCATTCACATGCAACACCAAAAAAAAAAATATAGCAAGAAAACAAAAACAGCACACAACAAGCGGCAACAAAAAACAGCGGTAACAAAATTCGATACGTTGCATAATGATAGGCGCTTGAAACGCGCCGGCGAACGTGGCGCACAGCGACTGAACGAGTCGGCAACATGCAATGCGCGTACGTCAATTTGCATGGAAATGCAGTCGAGCGGATGAGCGACTGTTCGAGTGAGTGTGTGTGTGAGTACATGTGTGCGTGTGATTCCATTTAATTTGTTTCATTTGTGTTGTTTTAAATGGCCATATGGCAGACACATGCTCGTAAGTATGTGAATGTATGCATGTGTGTGTTTGTCTGTGTATTTGGCACAATGCACTTAACAATTGTGCGCGCATATGAGCTCATCAACGGTAACACCAAAAAGTACACACACACACACAGACACTGAGACACAATATGCCATACGTTACGAAAATTGCAATTGACGTTCGCACCGGCAGACAGAAGGACATAACAACACACACACAGATATACTGATAAATGGAGGCATGAATGTGGAGTTTTTGTATGTGTGATTACAGTTGTATATGAATTGTTGTAAAGTACATAGTTGTAGTCAAAGTGAAATGAAATTAAATGTCTGAGTGATTGGCACTTTTGGGCTTTCATTTCATTATTTCATGCGCATTTGCCTGAAGTTTTGGAGTTACAAAAAACCCAAAAAAATAATTCAGAAATAAAATAAAAAACATTATGACATGAAATTGAGGGTGCATATTTTTAGGCGATTTAAGTTAAATGCTGCTGAGGTAGATTTGTTTGTTATAAAATTTTCTTATATGTTGAAGTGAAGTTTTTAAAGGCAGCCTGCACTAAATTGAAGTAATACAAATTGCATATTTTTTTTTAAATTTTAAAGTATTTTAAATGCTTAGAAGTTTTTGCAACATTTAAAAAAAAAAACGAAATAAAATAGGTAGAAAAATATTACTTTTTCAATTAAATTTCTGTTTGCAGTGGCTACTTTTATCTATATTTGTTAGAATTTTTTTTTTTGAGTTTTGTCATTTTGGCAATGTTGCCAGATACCTGAAATGACTTTCTCCTAAATCTTAAAAAAATACTGAAATTTTCTCCCAAAAGTTAAAAAAATCTCCTAAAATTTTTTTATAATTTTAATCATTTCAATGAAATTAAACTTCTCATAATTGATAAAAATAAAAATATATGATACATTTAATTTTTTTTAATGCAGCCTTTTTAGTTATTCATCTTCAGCTTAACAACAAAAACTTAACAAAAACAAAACATAACAAATGAATTAAACAAAAAGTGCCATTTTTGGTGGGATTTCATTGTGACATCAATAAGTGAGAACGAGATAGAAGATTAAAAATTTTTAACACAATAGGGTGCTTTGACTATTAAAAAAGTTGTCAAAATATGTTTTGTTGCCAGTGTTCCCAATACATCATACTTTGTTATCCAAAAATCTCCCAAAAATCCACTAAGGATCCGAAAACCCCTTAACATAAAAAATAAATCTCCTAAACTTTCTCTTAAACAATTCTTCCTCCTAAAAGGCCAAGAATCTCCTAAATCTAGGAGGAAATCTCCTGATCTGGCAACACTGCATTTTGCAACAATTCCTTGTTGACAGTTAAAAAAAAAATATATACACAACTTTGAGCAGTCACAGCTGCGGTTCGACTCTTTACAATTCCCTTGCCTCATTCTAATTCGAAAGTTTTCTTATAAGCCAAAACTTTATGCGAAAAACTTGCGCTCTTACTTATTGTTGTTGCTGACGTTTTTCGGTTATTTGCTGTTTTCACCAATCGGTCTTCGCTTTACGACAGATTGAGTAGTGCATAATAAACTCTCAAGACTGTACAGCAAAATTTAGTACAGCAACAACTATGCGATATGTTCAGCAGCGGCGAAGAAAAATGACATGGCGAAGAAAAGTGAGGAATGAGTGGAATTTTTAATAACGTTAGGCAGTTGCAGTTGTCAAAAATATCTTTTTTTTGCTATATTCAGCCTCTTCATTAGCCTAAAAGTATACCACAAAAGCAAAAAAACATCTTATTTATTTCCGTTCACCTCGTGCAAATGCAACTTCTCATTTACCTTCGCCGGCTCTAATCCTCCCGCACTTTCTCCTGTACATGTACCAAGCATGCCTCCCACTTGCAAACTATAGAAATTTTCGAAACATTGCACAGTGATTCGACTCCATACAACCGCGGGACAAAATTAGAAGGAGTGGTCCGTTCTTCATAAAATTTGGTATTCTAGTTAATCATGATCTGCTGAATTGAAATCTCCATTTTTTTTTCTTAAACTTTTGTAGTTTGGCAATGTCTGAGACTTAAATTTGCAATTTTCGTAATTTTTGATGAGCTATAGCAACTAGTGTGTTGGCTAGATTTTTCACATTTTACATTTAATCGGTAACGTCAACATTGATAACACAGGGCAACAAATTTCGACTTTTGGTCGGCTTTTCTGGGTTTGACATCAGTTCTAGGGTAATTAGGGTGCGCTGATTTCGAATCCGCAAACCGTTTTCGCAAAAAATGGGCGTGTCACTTTTTCGGATTTTCCCTGACTTTTTTCAAGTTTCGGATTGTAATTTCTAAACCAATAAACCGGTTGACATCATTTTCACTTTGTGGCACTTACAACACCGCACGGCTTCTTTTCCAATGCAATTTATTTTTATAAGTTTTAAAATTCCGCGGAAATTGGACTTCAAAGTCGGAAAATATGGAATTTTAAGGCGTTTTCTTTGATGGTCAAAAACATGCACATTTTTCGTAAATCGAGTATCAAGTTAGGTGCTACATTATCGAGTTATGTATAACACGAAAGTGGAAACATCAAGTAATACAACACAGTCAAATTATTTGGTGTGATTCCCATTCTCATCGAAATAAAGCAAAAATGTACCATAGTCATTTTCATAATTTTTGATACTTTTTCCTCAAAAAATTTGGGGCCTCAAAATATGCAACGTTTTTAATTTTGTTTTGCAATTAAAAATTTTTTTTTGTTGCTTGTATTCCAGACTGTAAATGGAACATAGAAAAGAGCATATTTTGAGGCCCCTAATTTTTTAAGAAAAAAGTATGAAAAGTGATGCTAATGACTATGGTACATTTTTGCTATTATTTCGATGAGAATGGGAATCACACCAATTAATTTGGCTGTGGTGTATTACTTGATCTTTCCACTTTCGTGTTATACATAACTCGATAACTGATTTACGAAAAATGTGCATGTTTTTCAACATTAAATAAAACGCCATGAAATTCCATATTTTTCGACTTTGAGGTCCAATTGCCGCGGATTTTTAAAACTTATACAAATAAATTACATTGGAAAAGAAGCCGTGAGGTGTTGTAAATGCCACAAAGTGAAAATCATGTCAATCGGTTTATTGGTTTAGAAATTACAATCCCAAACGTGAAAAAAGTCAGGGAAAATCCGAAAAAGTGACACGCCCATTTTTTGCGAAAACGGAAACTAAGTTTTAAAAACTGTTTGCGGATTCGAAATCAGCGCTCCCTAATTACCCTAGAACTGATGTCAAACCCAGAAAAGCCGACCAAAAGTCGAAATTAAACCCAGAAAAGACATTTTGCTGTTAATCAGTGTAATTGCAAATAGTAACAGAAATTGTCTTAGGACCCTTTAGTTTTGCAATAAAATCGATAATAATAGACGTATGTTTTGCTTTTTTGCAGTTTTCTCTATTTCTCATGCTGATTGCATACTTTTAGGGATGAAACAAATAAATTTTGTCGAAAAATAGGTGTTAAGACCAGTTTTCAAATAGAATTATTTTCTGAGATCGGAAGATATCGGAGGATATAATTACATTATCCGACAAAGAAAGAATGCTTCTTAATATAAAAAAAATCCAGGAACATACTTTCACATGCTTTTTAGATATTTTCCTTTTAGTTTTGCCAATTTTCAGATTTTTAATTCAGAAAAATATTTTAAATTAAAAGTGAAGTAAAAGCCTCATCTTTGTAAATTTTGAGAAAACATTAAAAGCGAAAATGGCCACATCATTTCTTAATTTATATTGAAAGTTTTAATAACTTCTTGGTAACTATGTATTTTTACAATTTTTGTTACTCAATAGATTAAAAAACAGAAATTATGGGTTTACATTTTTTTGTGAAAAAATTTCAACTTTGAGCCGCTTTTGCACAGAAACCAGTTAATTTTTTGCACAGATTTTTTTGGGGTTTCTTAGTTGGAGTTTTAGCTTTCAAATGACATCAAAATCGTTAAATTCTGAGACTATAAATTTTTTTTAATTTTGTCTATGGAACGAATCACTGTGCATCGTAGCTTTTATTATCTGCTTACTTATGCACACATAACGTAGTCTAATATACTTTTAGGCTCTTCAAGTATAAATTATAAATCATAATTCGCAAGAGACACCATCACATTTCGCTTCTTAAAACTTTTATAGTGTCAACCACTATGACAGAAAATTCCTATGAACGTTTCTTTACGCCATTCGTCAGACACAAAACAAACGAAATTCTACACACACCAAATATACACAAATTGCAAAAATTCCAATTAAATTCGCTTTAAGTCTTACAACTGTCAGAATCACGCAAAATAGTACAAATGTCAGACTGGCGCGAAAATGTGTCATAAGATGTTGGCAAGAGCGTCTGTTCATTACAAGCTTTTTCTCGATTGTTTTTGCGTCTTGCCGTATTTGAGTTTGACAATGGCTCACACCCGAAATATGAAGGAGAATTTCTCATTTGCAGTGCAGTGCAGTTTCGGTTTGTGGCAGTTTGGTTGGCATGTGCGGTATACCAGCGTCTATTTTGTGTGTGTGTGTGTGTGAGTGAGTGTGTCTGCAACTACATTTGCACTTAATGCAATAATGTTGTTTTTGTCTCCAAGGAATTTATGCAAATTTTAATTGCAAAACACACACACATAGACATACTCACACGCACTGCCGAAGCCAACTGCAACGAAGACAATAACAACAGCACATTGTAGTGTTATTGTCACCGCTCTGCGTATGCTTCTGCACATACTTTTGCATGCCTGCGCGCGTGTGAGTGCTTATGTGTGTGTGCATGAGGTGCACCACTTTGCCGCTTTGTTGCCAGCTCATGAGATTCTTCTTCAATTATTTGACTTAATTAAATGACAATTGCTCAAAGGAGCGAAATGCTGTTATTGTGAAAGTGATATGATTATTTATTTGTACGGCAAAGAAGCTCAGATTGGTGCTAATATTGTTGTTGTTGTTATTGTAGTGGTGTTGTGGTTGTAGAAATTGGCTTTTGGATTTGTGGTACATGTGTATGTGTGTGTCGGTTTGCTTTGCTTGCCCGTAATTTTGCTTACAATATGAGATTTTCTAAGAACATTTTAGAAATTGGAGCAGCCTTTTAGGCGTTCTTATTGAATCACATAACTGCAAATGTTCAACATACATTGTTGTGATTATATGTGGTTGTAGGATATTTTGTGGGGTAGTTGCAAGTGGTGTGAAATTTATATTTTTTGGGCGCAAAGTTGGCGATAAAGAAAGGCTGAGGAGAAGATTAGGAAAGGCTGAGGAGAAGACGAGCAAAAGATATGAAAAAGATAAGGAAAGTATAAGGACGAGATAAGGTAAGATATGAAGAGGCTAAGGAAGAGACAAGGAGAAGATAAGGAAAGGCTGAGAGCAGATGGGAAAAATATATGAAAAAGAAAGGATAAGTACGAGATAAGGGAAGAATAAGCAAAAGATAAGGACATGATCAGGAAGGAAAGGATAAGGAAAGCATAAAAATATTCAGCTAAACGTAAGGAAAGAATAAACAAAGGACAGGGAAAGGGCCAGAACAAGGTAAGGAAGGGATAAGGATGATATACAAAAATATATGAAAAGGATAAGGAAAGACTGAGGAGAAAGTATGAAACGAATAAGAAAAAGATATGGAAAAGAAAAGGAAAGGATAAGAAAAGGCTGAGGAGAAGGTAAGAAACAAATATGAAAAATATATGAAAAAAAGAAGGAAAGGATAAGGAAGGGATAAGGAAAGGAAACCGTAAGCAAAAGGTTATAAAAAATAAGGAAGGAATAATGGAAATGAAAGGAAAAGGATAAGGAAAGTAGAAGAATAAGCAAAGGACACGAAGAATATGAGACTAAGAGAAGGAAAGCAGAAGAATAAGCATAATAAGGACACGGAAAATATAAGACTAAGAGAAGGAAAGGATAAGGAAAATTACAGGAAAATATGTATATAAACAAGATAAAGAAAAGCTGAGGAGAAGGTAAGAATAAGGTAAGAAATAAATAAGAGAAAGTTATGCAAAAGAAAAGAAAAGGAAAAGGAAGGGATAAGATAAGGAAGGGATCAGGAAAGGATAACCAGCGCAATGCCTCGTTTAAAGGGGTATCCCCTGCGCGTTGGCTCGTTTAAAAAAACAAAAAAAAAAGGAAACGATAAGAAAAAGATAAGGAAATTAAAAGGAAAGAATAAGTAAAGAATAAGCTACAGTTAAGAAAAGCATAAGCAAAGGACAGGGAAAGAATATCAAAAGATATTAAGTGATAAGGAAAGTATAAATAAAGGAAAAAAGTGTAAAGAAAGAATGAGAAACTAATAACGACAGAATAAAGAAAACATAAGGATACGATTAGGAAAGGATATTGAATGGAAAAGGAAAGGATAAGTAAAGGTAAAGAAAAGGACAAAATAACGATAAAGAAAGAATAAGCGGGGAAGAAGTATAGGAAAAGGAAAAGATTAGGCAAGCATAAAAACAGGCTTAGAAATTTATATGAAAATGTCAAGGAAGGAGAAGAGTAGGGATAAGAACAGGAAAAGAATTAGAAAGTGGTATGGAAAGGAAAAAAAGCAAAAATACGAAGAGGTTAGGAAGAGTATTAGGAAAGGATAAAGAAAAGATAAGAAAGAGACAAGAGACAGTCTAATAAAATGACCAGAAAACTATAAGGAAAGTATAAGAAAAGGGTTAGAAAGGAAAAGGAAAGGATAAGGAAAAAATAAGGACAAGGAAAGTACGAGAAAAGGACAAGAAAAGTATAAGCAAAGAATAAAGAAATGATCCGGAAAGAATGAAAAAATAATAACGAACGGATGAGGAAAGGATAACGAAGGAATAGGGAAAAGATAAAGAAAGGAATAAAAAACCATTAGGACAGAAGAATAGAACGATTAGAAAAAGATAAGAAAAGTACATCGCTGCTGTGCAGTTGATCATTCAACATTCCATGTCTTTGAGCCCTGGTCTAGGGATATGGATGAGATACGAACTCTCGACCCTCTGACGTGAAGTTGAACGCATACACGATTTAGCTAATCTTGTCTATTCATTGCCAAACACCGAAAGCACAATATTTTGTAAGAAACCAAATTTGTGGCATACATTTAGGATCAATATTGTTGTTATGTTTTTGTATTATTTCTAATATATTTTAATTGTTTACATTAATTTATTATTTATTATTTATAATTTTTACACACTTAGTCCAGCATAGAACTGTTAATTACTTTCCGAAAAAAATATTCCTATTAGGTAAAGGTTTCTCATAAGCACACGACCACATTTCGCACCAAGCACTAACCAGATGGCGCATGCATTAAATTACACCTCAATTAGCGCCTAATTGCATACTAACACAAACCTACACACAAACACATGCAAACTCGCGCACACACACGCAATCACAGCCACTCAAAGCATTCGCACAACATAATTACTTTTTATTACACTTATAAAATACAATATGCACAAATAAACACATATATATATGCACGAGTATATATGTATTTTGCATATATTTATGTACGTAAATGTACTTATCAAATTGTTTCGCTTCACCGGTCGGCTACAGTAATTCTGGGTAAAAGTGTCTAGGCGCGCTACCTTGAGCCAGTTTACATTTTTATTGTTACAACAATAACAACAACAATAAAAACAGCAAACAATCACAAACACTAACAACACCAACTGGCCAACAACACGCTAATAATAACAATTTAATGTTAAAGGTAAATACACAAAATTTAATTGGTCACATAATACGCCTGAAAGCATGCTACGAACAGCGATTGTCAACGTTACAATTTGGCTGGCTCGTCGACTGGCTGGTCGGCTGACTGACTGACGTTGGTCGTTTTGCTATTTGGCGTGCCACGTATACAACGTATACAAGCGAAAGGCAAAGGCAGGCTACGAAAAAATCATAGCACAGCATTTGTCGGAGCGAGAAGGAAGAGGCCAATGTGCGAGCAATTCACACGAAAATAAAGTGTAAAAAATTGTGCAGCTACTGAGCATTTTCAGCGCACTTACTGACGGCATCACACAATGCGAATAAAACAAATCAAAAATGAAAAATATACAACAACAAAAGCAACGAAAGCAAAAGTAACACAACATCGACCATATTTGCACCAATTAATGCAGAGAGGTGGAAAAAGAATATTTTACACATCAGCACACAAAGTAAACAAAATAAATTGAAAACAACCAAAATTAAACAAACCGTTGAGGGGAAAAAAGCAAGAAATTGTTAACGAAACTGAAAAATTGCAGCATGAAATGAAAACAAATTGTAGCCATGGTTTTTTATTTTTTGCATTTATATTTATTTCTTTTGTAATAAATTGTGGCGTAGAAAGCGCAGGAATTTCCATGGCAGATAGTGCTTTCTGGCAGCATAGAGATTTAATAAAAATTTAATTAGTTTGATTTGGTAGCTTACCCGAAAGGGGAAGAGATCGAAATGGCGAGCTGTAAATGAATGCAAGTTTTTAAAAAATTAATGTTGTCATAATTAAGTCATCAATTATTGTGATGGAGGGTTAGGAAGCTTGTGAACCAGAATCTTTATATTTAAGTTTAATTTCATGAATTAACAATAGGTTTTTGCATAGGACTTCTGGTTCGTGTACGAGATGTGTATTTGATTTTAATTTTGACTGCATTTAAGCCTAAAAAATTATTTTCTTTTGCACCTGTTTCACAAAATGTTTGCAATGTTGTAAATGGAATCATCTACGTTAGAATTTCAGGTATGAATTTGATTCAGCTACGATCTGAATTTCTGCATTCAGTGAGATCAAACATAGTTACTCATTTTTGATAAGGAAATATATGTACAATATTTTTTCATATTAATTCTGGTATTTAAATAATTTTCATATTGTCTTATTCTTAAAAAGATAATATTTTTCTAATATTTTTTATATTAGTTCTCCCTTTTCCACTGCTTGATCAGAATTTTATTATATTTATTTTATTTTAATATTACTGACAGCGTCCACTGTCGACTAATAACTTAATTTTCCTACTCTCTGATTCCATATTCGGAGGTAGTGCAGCGCTATTTGACTAATTGGCTTTGAAATTGTAGATTGAAGATGGCAAAAGTTTGGCCGCAATTTGACTTTTCGAAATTTTACAGGAAACTGAATTTTAATTCTAATTAAGCTGTGCTCTGTCATGCTGTGTGGTGAATGAAATTAGAAAATCCGGCAAGGTGTGTGGTTGCAATGAGTGCAATTTCACGGACAGAAGTTTGCCGTTTGGGTAATAAATAGAAAAATGAATCAAAAAGTGTAAAGAACAATTGAAATTCATAGGAATTTATCGAAAGAGATTCATAGAAATTTGATTAAAAAAAATTTAAATTGAAACATAAATTTAACCAGTTTTAAATTAAATAAACTGAAGTGTAATCCTAAAAGTATGCTCATTTTTAGGTCAATAACTTGTACTGCTTTAAATTGAATGTTTTCCTAAAGCATACTTTAAGGGTGATGTAAAAAATTATGAGTTTATAAAGAGTGACCAGATAAAAATAATAAAAAAAGAAATTTGAATATATCAACAACGGTGCGAGATATCAAATTGATTGGCTTCAATCGCTTCGGCCCAATTTTTGACTCTCTGGGTTTGACTCTCTGGTAGTGCCTAATTCAGTTAATCGACGCCAAATCGATAATACAGCATTCCTTTGTGAAATCGGAATTCATTAATAACTTCTAGTATTTGACCATTAGTTGCAAAACAAGGCAATGTGCCAACAACAATAAGTCTTTCAATCTGATCTGGTATTCAATCTCAATCAATGATGAATACACCTTTGTTCAGGGTAAAAGGTGGCGTGTCCCACTATGATTCAGGGTTCAATGCCATGCAGAAAACTACGCGCAGAAATCACACCAAACACCTACATGGGCTCCGTTCAGGTACAGCACATTGTCTTCACCAATAATTACCACTACCACTGCCAATGAGACCGCATTGCCTAATGGTCTAACGCGTTCACTCAGTTGATTGTGGCACATTTGGCTTTTCCGTTTGCCATTTCCACAATTCACACCAACCGCTGTGCGTGCAAACGCCCGAAATACATTCTTCGCTTTGTTTCATTTGCTGCATCATTTTTCACTTTGTTAGCCGCACGCGCCGATAAGCAGCCGCAACAATGCAAGACAGTAACAATAACAGTGGGGTAACTTTTATCGCCGCATCTGTGGTGCCGTTTGTGGTGGCCGCACAAAAAATAAACGAAAAAAAATGAAAAGAGGTGAAGGAGCAAACTTTTGTCAAATAGAGGGAAAATGCCTAAAATGTGTAGGAAGAAATAAGAGATTAACGGACGGAATATGTAGTATACTTTTAGGAGCTTGAATTTGCTTATAATGTGATTTGAAATAAAATTGACTGCGCCTAAGAAAATATGTTTTGTGTAAATGAAAATCAAAGGATTTTATTTTATTTTATTTTTTTTTACTTTGATATGATTTGATTTGATTTGATTTTGTTTATTTTATTTAATTTTTTTTTATTTTATTTAATTTTTTTTAATTTAATTTAATTTTTTTTTACAAATAAAGTAAATGTATGATATTTTTAGAAGTTTGAATTTGTTTATAATGTGAACCGAAATCAGATTAACTGCGCCTAAGAAAATACGTTTTGTGTAAATGAAAATCAAAGGATTTTATTTTATTTTATTTTATTTTTTATTTTTTTATTTTATTTTTTTTACGTTGATTTGATTTGATTTGATTTAATTTGATTTGATTTGATTTGATTTGATTTGATTTGATTTGATTTGATTTTATTTGATTTTATTTGATTTTATTTGATTTTATTTGATTTTATTTGATTTTATTTGATTTTATTTTATTTTATTTTATTTTATTTTGTTTTATTTTGTTTTTTATTTTTTTTTACTTTATTTGATTTGATTTGATTCGAATTGATTTGATTTGATTTGATTTGATTTGAATTGATTTGATTTGATTTGATTTGATTTGATTTGATTTGATTTTATTTTATTTTATTTTATTTTATTTTATTTTATTTTATTTTATTTTATTTTATTTTATTTTATTTTATTTTGTTTTATTTTGTTTTTTATTTTATTTATTTTATTTTATTTTATTTTCATTTTTTTTTACTTTATTTGATTTGATTTGATTTGATTGTATTTAAAATAAATTCCCTTGCTTGTTTAAATCTATTGAAAAACTCCAAACTGAGCGTTTTATAATTCGCACCTAAAAGTAGACAGCGATTACTGTTCATTAGACAGAAATACAAGTAATCAAAAGCTAATAAAACTGTGTTCTTCAGCGTATTTAATGGCGTTAATATTTTTCATAAATTCAAGCATAAATTTGCATATAAAATGTGTGAAAATAAATGTAATTGCACATATAAAGTTCCACATAATTGAGCAAAGTAATGTTTCATACATGTGTATCCATATTTATTTGTAACTATTTATTATTATTTGTGCCATGTTAGCAATTTTTGGGCATTGATAACTACACATTCGGTTAGCAAAATTGTAAGTGCGCAGCTGTTGGTGGCTGTTCGAATGTTACACACGTCAGGCAATCGTTGCGTTTCATTTCATAGCAATTTGTTTCGTTAAATTTCAATAAATGTTCTAACCAATAGTGAAAATATGGCGGCACCATTAAATGCTTTTTGCGTTCGTTGATATGTTAACATAATTTGCGGCGTTTGCATAAATGCATGGAAAATGCTGTTTTAGTCGCTGACAGCCAATGTGTGCTTTGCAGTTTATTTGTGTTGTGTGTTTGTTTGTGTTTGCAAGCAAGGACAAAAAGGATTTTGGCGGCATCATCATTTAAAACTTATTATCGAGAACAGCATAAAACATGCAATAATTTTGCACATTTGGTGAAATGAAAGCCGCTTGCGCGCGCCTATATGTAGGCAATGCAATTAAAACACAATTGACACCATGCAATGCGGTGCAAGTGGTGATGTAAATCATTTGGGGGTGTGTGTGTGTAGGTGTGTGTTGGTGTGGTGTATGTGTTTTGGTAAAAGGCTTAAGTTGAATTAAGTATTGTTGGGTTGGCATTAGGCTGCGAAGCGAGTTGAGTGTAGTTGAGCTGTTAATGTTGTTGTGTTTATATTTGCTATTTTTGTGATAATAAAAATTAATTCTAAACCACTTTGCAATGACTTCAAATGCTGTAGGTGTTGGATGCACTTTGGATTTAAATTTATAAAATTAAAAAAAATGGAATATTGTTGCCTACTCGCTGGCTTCACCGAATCTTGCATTCTAGAAACAGTGCTGCACACAAAGGGTTTTTGGGGAACGAACCCGTCCCAACTATGTGCTTGTTACAAAAATTTTGGGTAACAAGCAGACTGCTCACAATATTTGCCTTACAAATTGTGTTCGAAACTTGTATGCTCCACTGGCTCCAAGAGTTCACCGAGGGTTCGCTGAATTCCACATAAACTGGAATTGAATCCAGTATAAAAGCAATTAAAGAAGTTCCTAATAACAACCCACAGCTTATAAGAAAAATCTATTAGAAAAATTTAAAAACCTCTACCACCTCAAATTACAAACTGCACCTTGGTTTTTTGTCTTTTACCGACTGAAATTTATTTTCTATTTTTGCTCAATGCTCCCATTAACCTCATTATGCATATTATTGCTGTCACCAACTACCAACTTCTGCATTGCTTTTATCAAGAAAGCAAAAACCCATAGAAACGCACTACACAACAACAAATTCTGACGCATTTCCTGTACTTAATTTTTTGCAGTCACTTCCTCTCTGTAGGCTGACAGCCGCTTTTGTTTAGTGCTTTCAGCCACAAATCACATCGAAGCAAATAAAGAAATTTACAAATACATCTCACTTGAGACCAAAAATATAAGGAAAATTTACATAATTATGGCTTGCAGTGGCGCAGTGAGCTGGCAAAGGCCCTGTAAAAGGAGTGAGAGCTGCAAAAAACGGATGCAGTCAGCTGGCGTTAATGTGCTTTTAAATCGAATCAAAGCCAGCCGCAGTCAACAATAAGGCCAAAACTGCAAACGACCTTAGAAAAAAAATCAAATACGAGGCAAATCAGCAAAAACACAATAAAAAGTGGTAACGCTGAAAGAAGCGGAAAAACCGGCGCAAGTTGAGAGCGCAAAAGAAAATGCTAAAGGAAATGTTTGCAGAAGAGGTGTGCGCATTGACACACACACACACACACAAATGGACGATGCCGAAGCCTTCGGCAGGCGAGCCACCCCCGCTTCGGCTGACACGTAGCAGCAATGTGGAAGATGAAGCGAATCTGGAGTGCTCACCTTCGGCCACGGTCTTTGCCAAATCGGCTAAAATACTTAGAACTCCGCCAGTGAAAAATGATGGTGACATAAACCCAATGCGCAACGCGGTGATAGAACCTATCCCCAACTCCTCGCCGAAGCCTGCCCCCACCGAACCCTGCGGGTTAAAAGAGCAAGTGGCAAAACTAGAGAGGCTGCTCAAGGAGCTAGGTGCCGAACTTTTTCTAGATTTGGATCGCAGAACTGTCACCAGAGCTCATAGAAAAAAAATATTGGGCCTCATACAGGCTCAAATTGCTACGGTGACCGATGAGGTTAATAAAACCGGAAACAAGGACCGTACTCTGAGTCACTCCCCCCAACGGCATTCACAAAGCTCTAGCGTCTCTGCCAAACATAAGCCGGCGGAGCAGCTCAATAAGAGGACGCGTTCAGCAAGCCTAGGGGATACGAGCACTGAAGCCCCATTCATAACAGTGACCAACCCAGCAAAGAAAAAACGGCGACAGGCAGAAGCGCCGACCCCCCTGCAACCAAAGCAAGCGCAAAAAGCCCGCGCAGCTATACGAAGCCGGCCCGATGCCATAATTCTTCAAGCGAAAGGAGAAACGTCGTACAGCGACATCTTGAAGATGGTGAAAACCGATCCGAGCCTTAAAAGCGTTTCGGAAAATATTGTGAAAATCCGCAGAACCGCGAAAGGCGAAATGCTCTTTCAGCTGGCAAAAAACAGCAAGGAAGACACGACCTTGCTTAGCGGTAAAATTGCGCAAGTAGTTGGCGAGCGGGCAGAAATCAAGGCCAAAACGCAAGAGTGCCAGGTTGAACTCCGTGACATAGCTGAGTTCACTACACGAGAAGAAGTGGCTGACGACCTAGCTCAGGCGTTCCCCTCGCTCCTCCCCTTTAGCGCGGAGTCGATTAAAAGCATGCGGGCGGCGCATGGCGGTACTCTGACCGCGTGCATTAGCGTGCCAGCCACGGTGGCGAATACGCTACTAAAGGCTGGAAAAGTCCGAATTGGCCTCACAATTGCCCGCATACGCGAAAAAGTGGCACATACTCGATGCTATCTGTGTCTTGCCCTTGGCCACACCGCCAGAACGTGTCAAGGCGATGACAGATCAGAGTGCTGTATAAAATGCGGGACAAAAGGACATTTTGCTAAGGACTGCAGCAATACACCGAGCTGCCCACTGTGCAAGGCTGCAGGCGCATCCCACGGTCATCGTATCGGGAGTTTTAACTGCCCAGCTGCGCAAAAAGGACCAGCGCGCCCATGAAGGTCCTGCAGTTGAACCTCAATCACTGCGAGGCTGCACAAGATCTTCTGCAGCGTACAGTTGAAGAGGATAACATTGATATCGCGCTGCTGAGCGAGCCGTACCGTGTGCATTCGCAAAACTCCAACTGGATTGCGGATTCAACAAAAAAGGCAGCCATTTGGGTTTGTGGTGGTCACGCTGTCGAATCAGCTCCCCCATCAAGAAGTTTTCATGCCCAGGCCGTTATTTGCGGCATACGCTTCTTCAGTTGCTACTTTCCCCCTAGCTTGACACACGACGCTTTTGAGCATGCACTTGATGTCCTTGTAAACGACGCAGGTGGCAATGCGCCGACTGTGATTGCAGGAGACTTCAATGCGTGGTCAACGACCTGGGGCAGCGCACGCACAAACAAGCGTGGTTCCGCTCTGCTCATGGCGTTCTCAGCGCTTAACGTGACGCTTCTAAATGTGGGCAATACACCAACGTTTGTGAAGGGTAGCGCATCCTCTGTCATTGATCTCAGTTTCGACAGTGATCGCCTCGCTCGGGACTCAAAATGGCAGGTGGATGATGCGTTTACGTACTGCGATCACAACGCTATCCGTTTCGAATTAAACGTCGCCCCGCGAGCTGTGAAGCAACGCGTAAAACCAGGCTGGCTACCCCACAAACTGGACCGCGGTACCCTAGAGCTCTTGCTCAAAGAGCTGACTTTCACTCCACGGCCGAGTTTAAGGAAAAGCATAGGCAGCTTCATTCACCAACTCAAAGGCGTGTGTGATGCTACCATGCCGAGAAAGGGTGCTGGGGTCTACAAGAAGCCAGTGGTGGAATCACGACATAGTAGCCCTCCGCGCCGACTGCCTCCGGCTGAGGCGGCTACAACAGCGCGCTGTCAGACGTGATAGGCCGGACATATACAGTGCCGAGCTGAAACGCAAGAAAGCTGCTTTGCGCAAGGCAATTAAGGCAAGCAAAAAGAAAACGTTAAGTGAACTCGTCGAGCAGGTTGAAGATAACCCATGGGGGAATGCCTACAAGATTGTAGTCAAAAAACTGGCGCAGCAGAAACCCCAGCCACCGACATGTCCCATGATGCTGAGACGGATAGTTTGCACACTGTTTCCGCAATCTCCCCTGCGTCGTCAAGGCCTCTTTCCCCGGGCCTGCTTTGGCGACAGCTTTGAAGACTTCTCAATAGATGAGGTTCTTGCTGCGGCGCACAGGCTTAAAGCCAACAAAGCGCCAGGCCCCGACGGCATACCAAATGCCTTACTCAAGGCAGTAATAGTCGCAAAGCCACAAGTTTTCTCTGACGTTTTCTCCTATTGCCTACAAGCCGGCATCTTCCCATGCTGCTGGAAAACTCAGCGCCTTGTACTCCTGCCTAAAGCAGGGAAATCTCCTGGCGATGCATCTGCCTACAGACCACTCTGCATGCTTGATACCATGGGCAAACTCTATGAAAGACTGCTTTGCGTCAGGCTAGAACAATACACGGAAGGCCCAAATGGTCTCTCTCCACTCCAGTTCGGCTTCCGCAAAGGCCGTAGTACTGTCGATGCCATAGCTGCAGTGGTCGACATCGCCGCGCAGGCAATTGAAGGAAAGCGCTGGAGAGAGGGCTCCAAGCAATACTGCGCGGTCGTCACGCTCGATGTACGAAACGCCTTCAACTCTGCCAAGTGGACCGGAATTCTCGATGCTCTTAAAGATCTAGGAACTCCAGCCTACCTACTTCGTGTAATCGACAGCTACCTTAGCAATAGGCAGCTTACTTATGACACCAGCGAGGGTGTCCGCAAATACACCATCACGTGTGGCGTTCCACAAGGTTCTGTCCTTGGACCATTGTTATGGAACGTAATGTACGACGGCCTATTGCGTACCGAGGTGCCTAACGGAGTAACCACCGTTGGATACGCTGACGATGTACCGCTAGTCGTAGTGGCCAAACATCTACACGAAATCGAAGCCAAGGCAAACGAGTCGATCTCTCGGCTTACAGCCTGGCTGACAGAAGCAGGCCTGCAACTGGCAGGTGAAAAGACTGAAGCCGTGCTGATAAGCAGCAGAAAATGCGTGGAAAGCGTGACGGTAAATGTCGGAGGGCATCTCATACAGTCGCGCCCCGAAATAAAGTATCTCGGCGTATTGCTGGACTGCCGTCTGAGTTACAAGGCGCACCTATATCGCATGCCGGCGAGAAGGCCCTAAAAGTAACAGCCAGGCTCTCGCGGCTAATGCCGAATATTGGTGGTCCCTCTACCCAAGCAAGAACTCTGCTTGCAGTCGTAAACACTGCTGTCTCAACTTACGCCTGTCCAGTGTGGCACAAAGCGATGACGGTGGCCTCATACAGCAGGCAGCTAAAAGCAGCGTACCGGCTTAACTCGCTACGAGTCTGTCGCGCGTTTAGAACGGTCTCGGACGAGGCGGCCGATGTGATCGCTGGTAGACCACCTATCCAGCTAGTGATCCTGCAACAGGCAAATGCGTACTGGCAGAAACGAGGTGCGCAGGTCTCAGCCGAAGACACGATAGCTGCATGGCAACGTAGATGGAGTTCGTCCTCGAAAGGCAATTGGACGCGAACGCTCATCCCAGTGCTGGCACCGTGGTTAAAGCGGACGCATGGTGAGCTGAATTTCTTCCTCACACAGTTTCTCTCTGGCCATGGATGCTTCCGCGCATACCTGCACAGATTCAAGCACGCAGAGAGCCCTCACTGCAATCAGTGCATAGGGGTGGCGGAAACAGTCCACCATACGTTTTTCGAATGCGGCAAATACGCCGATGAAAGAGCCGACATCGAAGAGGCTATCGGCGGTGCCATGACACCATCCTCACTGGTGTCATACATGCTTGCGTCGCCAGAATCATGGGACCGAGCATGCAGGAGTATTGCTCGTATAATGCTCTTACAGAGACGAGACATACGGGACTGTCCGGTGACAAATGCCAACGACTGACCATCCGTCCGTCCGAACACGACACTTTTCGGCAGAGCATCTCATGACTCATGCCTGGACGTAGCTGAACGCTAACATATCCGCCTTCATCGTGAAGTAATACCTCGCGGTGGTGCCACGATGAAGGTACACGGACTGTGAACACAGGGGTTTTAGCGTGTTAAAGTCTCGCACTCGTTTGGTTTTCGATGCTTTCCCCTACTGGAAAAAAAACACAAATAAATACCGTCAAAAGTTACGCCATCCACTTGACTTGGTTCGATTTGTTTTGGTTTCTTATTTTTTACTTCAATGATTTTATAGGGAAATTTTTTGTCATTCATTTTTTTCTTTCTTTATTTTTCTTTCTTTCTTATGCTGCCATTTCCGTTTGGTGCTTTATTTCCGCACTCGAAGAATAATAAAAAAGAAATAAGAAATACGTGGCCCCGTTGAATTGAGTTGCCTCTGGCCATAAATAGTGTCACTGCTGTGGGCGTTGCAACCAATGTGCAGCAGAATGTTTGATTGTTTTTACTATTATTGTAGGCTGATTGTGTTATGCATATTCACGCAACAACAACAACAACAATAACAACAAATTCTTGCCCAGCAATTCGGCGCTTTATTGCTTCGCTGATGTTTTGTGTGGTTTTTGTTTGGTGTTTGGAACATTTGACTAAGAATTGCATACTTTTGGGGGCTTAGTGGGTTTTTGGGATTTTTTGAGTTATTTTCAATTTAACAAAGAACTGTTTTAAAATACAAAAATAACAAAGAAAAAGTTTAAAAAGGAATTCGTTGAAAATTTATAAATTCTATTTATTCATTTGGTTCTCTATTTATAAATTTCCATTATGCAACATTTGCAGTAAATGGCATCTCAGTCGTATTCACTGGCACATTCGAAACTTCTCACTAACTAAACTTTACACGTGGTAACAATAGCAATACAATAAAAGCAACAACAACAACAATAATAAGTGCTACAAGTACTCATTTAAATTTACACAAAAGCAACACACAATTATGCTGTTAGTGTGCCGTGTGTTGATATCACTGGCAGCGAATCAAATCAAATCAAATCGAGTCGAGTCGAGTCGAGCGTCTAAGCACGCGATGCGCAAAACGTTGGCCGGATAATTTGCTTTAGCGCCTAAAAGCTGCAAATCACCTGGAATAATTTCAAGCTGTACAAATTGTTGTATTCAGCTCCAATTGCAGTCAACATTATTCAGCTAACTCGGTGGTGTTAAGTAACGAAGGGCACCAACTGAGTGGAGGGGAAGAAGCAGTGAGCTAAACGAAATGTATATTTGTTTGTATGTACAAATACAACGTACCTTGCAGTAAGTAGGTATAGCACATGTAATGAAAAAGAACGCCAAGTAGGCGTTTTAATTGCGTTTGCTGGGGGAATGAAGGGCGGCCGGCAATCACATTCGCACGTTGGCTTTTGTTCAGACCGGATACCGACTGGTTGTTGTTGGACTG